>CM067353.1:18839807-18874807 GCA_034190875.2 Urechis unicinctus
ATGCTTCTCAATGAATTTAAATTTAATACTACGACCTTGTACAGCTAAAGGCTTAAGCCATTTGTAAGCTTGGCTCGCCTCAGAAGTACCGATAGACTGACTATCCTGCAATGTTTCTTCATTACATCGGAAGCAGCACAAATTACATTGCGTTAGTTAAGCTGTTTCCACCAATATCGCGTTCGGATGTCACGTGTACAAATGGAATGGACCATTCCGACACCCGGTGGTGAAGGATGATTTACGAAAGCTTTTGCAGCATTGTTCAAATTCAGCATTTCAAAATGTGTAAAAACAAATACCCATACCACGAATGTTTATGATTTCTCCCCACCCCTTCACGCGCAATTTCTAACGCCGAGTTATAAATTGTATATCAAAATTGTACCCTGGCTAGTGTATTAATGGCGTTGTTTGGGGTAATTTCAGATAAACATATTCTAGAAGTGAAATCTCAACTGCTTTCATTCTACGATGAAGATAATGCGATATTCTACATGAAGTTGGCACGTTGGTGATGGGCTATTGTGAATATACGTGATCATAATGTTCATGTACCTTGCATGACGTGTTATGTGGCTAATTTATTATTCTGACGGTAATGTCTGATATATTGCTAGCTCGTTTGGAATGCCTATAATCTGGAATGCCGTGGCTGCGTGAATGATTTCTGTATTGTGTGAATAGGTAACAACTTAGTAAGTGCAACATGATTCATAGCGTCATGCAGCTACATTCTTTAATATATTGTTCCTGATATCTCTATGCCTCACACGCTAATGGCATACCCTAGATAGGCCATCGATTTCCTTTCAACCCAATATCCGTCAGCTAATTTTCTCCCGAACGGACATACGTCACAGAAGATCGTCCCTTCTAGTCATTGAACAACCAGCTTTAGAGTACTCTATCATCAAGACATAGTTTTATTGGATAAGGGCGAGCAATTAATGCGCACGCAGTTTCCAAAATTTGAAGGGAGCTGTGTCTGGTTACAATAATAACTACTACACATCATCTGATCGCATTAGGGTATATTCAGACTTATTGACGTAAACAAAATAAATGTCTCTCAAAAAGTACAACCGCTAAGATCTTTCAGATTCCTATATGCTTAGGAGCTGAAAGATTATTATCACCCCGGGCTATTTGTTATTTGGTATCCAATTTATATTTACTCAGTGGTTGTTATGATTGGCGTGTTCGACAGTTGCAATCTGCTTTTAAATAATGGCAGCATCACAGCAACATGAACGCAGGCTGAAGAATATTTTAAAGCCTCATATTCTTAAATTTCAAAACATAAGCCGAATAATATTTGGTGATCTAGATTTGCTGAGCATAAACCACACCTGAATCATTATAAGAGCGCAAACAAGTTAATGTGTGCTTAAATATGTTTTTATAAAACTATCAATATAGTCTATTTTTTGGATACGTGATGATATTCACATGACATTGTGTGAGCAGAATATTACTGACCAAGTGATTGAGGCTTCTTTGCACAAACTATGAAGAGATGTTGGAATATATCGATACTGGTAACTGCTAATACGAAGATGACAGTGGGTGATGTGCTATTCAATTGTGTCCACCAGTAGCATCCTTCTCTTACTTGCGTTATTTGCAGTAAATTGTGTGTACGCTCTTCACTGTTGAAACGTGTTGAATCCTTCATACATGCGAAAATGGTTCTCAGGCAAACGATCGTTCATTATGGCGTGTATGTCTGTACAAGGATGCGGATTGCCACGCATACCACGATTGCAAGGCTTATCTCATTTGTAAAGCGAGCAGAATAATTGGTAGTCTATTAAAGATTTGTACGTATCCTATGCTATAGGGATAATGCTACACATTGCGTCACAACAACACTGTCACATGTCATGGTTTCTCTATCACATAAACTAAAATAAGCCCGTAATTGTTGTCGCTCCTTCATCATCCAATTAATGTTAATGATTGAAGCTAATATTGTCAGCTATGAAGCTATTCCACATTGCAATTCCTCGTCTAAACATTCTGCTATATTTTTCATTTACAAAGGATGCCTCATGCAGCTTTAATTCTCTCTCACCCTGACAGTGACGCTTAAATGAACTTTTTTCCGTATCATGTTTTTCTGTGGCTCCCATCGTGTGCCAAAAATGCTTGACTGTGTACGGGATATCCCATACAGGTGGTTATCGCTTTAAATCATTCGATGTTTGTAAGCAGTGTGTGCCCATTGAGGCATTGAGACCTGCAGAGCCATTCCGCTGCCGTGTTGCAAAGGGAGGGGATGGGGGAGGTCCTGGACGAATTTTGAGCAGATTGATGCACTGACTGCGTAACTGAAATAGCCAAAAAGAAAAACAGCACACTGAAACAATCGTCAAATCAGATAGCCGATGACGTACCGCATAGAAATAGACGCACAAGAGGACCCACTGCCGAGGTACTCTAACGTAACACGCGTTCTGATTGAATGCGAAGGCAGCTGTTTGCTCCAATGAACAGCTCGCTCTGTGAGATGCCCATGATGATCTAGCCACTTCATTCACTACCTCTCCGAAGGTGATTTGTAGAGCTAAAGAAGAGGTCGTGACATTTGACGATGGCCTTTTTACGCAAAGTAACTGAAACCGCAATAGGCGGAATCTAGCGCCCCGAGCAAACATCATCGCGTTTGGCGATATGCAAAGTAGGACAACATGTGCGTGAGAACTGGTCGGTTAGAATCTTTCTGGTATGACCAGCACATGAAATACCTAATGTGATGTAAGTTGTTGATCATCAACATTACCGAAATCCAAAAGAATTAGGTGTCGGAATGTGTCAACACGCTTATAATTTCTAAAAGGAACCTTGCTCTATTTGCGTTATACCAATGTTTTGTTCTTGAAAGTGACTTTGGTGAATGTACAAATGCATATTCCTAAGTCCGGATAGTATAGCATTGCTTATAGGTGGCGGGATGTGTTGAAAAGTGTGATAGTACGATAAGGACAATTCCTAATGATCAAAATGTTCACAGTTAACACAAAAATATAATGGGTTATGATTATCTTCATAGGTACAAGAGCCGTAAGCAGGTGCGATGGGGTGATTTGTTCGACTGTAGATTCTTTAAAGTTTGGGGAAATGTGTGACTTTAGAGTCAACAGATAAAATGGAATAACTTAAATGGGGCTTCAAATTTGAGGCCTTTTTGTACTGCACAGTTATTGCAAGTTATTATTATGGTAGGTTCCTTGATACATAAAGAGACAACATGAAATGCATGTTTGGGGTGTCAGCCTATTTCGATATTCATGCAAAATATTATTTTATTAATTGACAGCTGCATTGATTTGTCAGTGCAAAGCTCAATCACTGGGGATAACGCTGAATGGAATATTTCTGTTCTAAATATTACCATCTATGCGGATAAATATCTTAAGTACTAAAGGACATATAGGTCCGCTGTTATGGCCAAAAGATTATGCCCGCAGATAACAGAGATTACTATATTATTCATTCTCTGAGGCCACTTTGTTTTGGGGCAATACTTTATTGTAGTATAATGCACGATAACGTTAGAACACAAAGAAGTACATTCGATAAGCTGTGGTTCAGAGTGCTCCCTCGTGATGTGATCGCGTCACTGGTTTTGACGAGCTTCATGGCAACGAGCTGAAAACGGTCACCGCTTTACAGGCACTGCGCTGTTGTCGACCTGGATAGGATCCACTGATAATTCAAACAACGCCAGTAGAATGACAGTAGGTCTCCAATTTGTCAAACGCTGAAGAGCGTTAAAGCGAGATGCACGTGATCGATGACTCGTATGAACATAGTAGCTATTGGACAACAATCAATCCTGCTATGGCTACTATAATTATACCTACGTACGGCTACAGAAACGATTTTTGTCTTTTCAATATTGACAAATCAATGAGACTTTTTTGAGATTAAAAATGGGTTAATAGGCGATTGTTCTAATAACAAATCCGTAAATGTAAATATATATATACACATTCAAATATATATATATATATATATATATATATATATATATATATATATATATATATATATATATATATATATATATATATATATATATATATATATATATATATATATATATATATATATATATATATATATGTGTATATATAATTATATATATATATACATACATATAACCCTTATTACAAAAGTGTGTTATCTATCGTCGTTAAGAGAATTTAGCAATGATGCACATTTCTGAATATTGAATTATTGAGGCTTACACTCTAGTTTTAAATTGGTTAAAAGTAAGTTAAACTGAATGATGGGATAGGATGATTCTGCTGGCCTTGTCAAATGTTCTGACCAACTGTTAGTTTGCATTAGTACCATTAGCGCCTTCATCAACACGTTTAACCATATAAATTATTAAAATGTCATAACACGTTTTTTAAAACAAATTAGTGGCTGTATTGTCGAGGATAGCCTGCTCACACAACTATTTATGGCTGCATCAACGCAAACATGTAATCAATGATTTTTGGAAAAAATAATTCTCATTTAATCTCGTTTATATCCCAATTATGATTGCCCTAATTATTTTAGAAATCAAATGTTCAAGGTCAATGGGTCCATGATGCGACTTCAGTCTCGATTTTTGCCCATTATTCCTACAATGCTATGTAAAAGTCAACACCCACACTTTTACATTAACATGTTCTTACAGTGACTTTGATCGCCGAGCACCACCAATCCCGGTGAGTTTACTTATCGATGTAATAGTATATGACAATCCATGTTCCTCAGTTACCAATGAGTCAAAAGTGCCCGGGATCCTGTTACTTTATTGTGTTTGTTTTCTCAACACAAGTTTGTATTTAGATATAAACATTGTTGCTTAGTTGTGCTGAATTGTGTACTCACCTTGGTTTGACCTGCAGCTTTTCAAAACTATACATGATGTAATATGTATTTATATTTCCTTAGTACTGCTTAGAATCACTGACTTATTTGCGACGGACATGCGTCTGCATAGCACATTTGTAAGCGGCCATTTGCAAAAGCTAAAATGTTCACTGGAGGTTTTAAGATAGTTATGATTCCATGTACATCATAGCCTACGCTCTTTACAAATCGGTGTTGCTCATAATGCAATTCAAAGTGATTTTCATTACATTGCGCGGGATTTTGTTTGCTATAATGACATAAGTTCGATTCGATTCCCGCTATCCTTGCAAGAACGGGATACAGCCGATCGTGTCATAGTTATTTATTGGGAAACTCTTTCATGCGCCTCTTGAGGGTGCATTATCAAGTTAGTCCAGTGCGAGAGGATTTGAAAAGCCATCATTTTTACCATTCGAGATTTACCAGTGTCCTTCACGATCTCGATTGCACTTACCAATCTATTAGCCATGGGCATCGCTTACAATGATACAGCCATACAAGCCATTCATAATGAGGACAATTGAATTAAAGCATTTTAGTTGTAGCATTACTGCCGGAGGTATCATCAGTACACTTCTATCGATTATCTTGCTGTGCAAGATGATAATATTATTATATTATCATATATAACATGTACAGAAATACCTGTTAAATGGTATTGTACAGACATGTACGTTGAATTGGTTTACAAATCGTTATTTGTTATTATTTTTGCCAAAACCCGACATTAAATTTTGGCAAGTTAGGTTATTGTTGCAACGATGAAATCGTTATGTTATGGACAGGGATGCAAATATAATTACAAATTGATCTGGGAGTGGTATTTTATTTAAGTCATCAAATAAAGCTTATTCCTTTCATGGTTACGCGATTTATATAGTTTTTGGTGACAAGATATGCCACGATTGGGATTGTACGATAAAGCCTCTACTATCGAATTTCTCTGAAGACCGACGCATAAATAATTTCACCAAAACACACTGTCATTCGAAAGAGCCTCTAATAACTTACTATTGGGTGTCAATGTTTAGCTTCTGTAGTAATTCTAATGTCTCATATTGCCATATCTCTATCACTTAGTATAATATTATTGGCTGGCAGTGTGCAGCTTTGTAGGCTGCTTTGAGAAATAAGATCAGCTATCGTAGATCCGTTACACTTTAAGTATCATACCTCAGAAGACATGGCACTCGAGGTGTGTGAATTGTTGCTACATAGAGCATTATGGATGCATTATACCGAAAACGTTTCAGCTGTCTTTCAAATAGGAATAGGGTATTTATATGCTGCAATAACCTCCACGTAATGGCATAAGGTATGAGATGGCGAATTCAAATTGTTTGTTAGATTATATGTGTATTAATCTATTAATCTCCACACCGCGGCCATCTTTAAATCACTACACAGGGTATGGATATTAAACAACAAGTTTCGATATGTTGCCAAGCAAATATGCTACATTCATTATGTGACTTAAATGAGTCACCAGACCCATACATCATTTCATAAGTAATTTCGGTTATCAGCAAGCGTAGTTTAAGACCAACATATGAATGGCCTATCATCGGACGACGCAAGTGGAGAAATATGAAAACCCGTAAATGAGGTATTTAAAGATAAGACTTGAAACGTGAGGGTATCTAAATACAATTCAAAATGGCCTTTATTATTTTTGTCCGGATGTTAATAGCAATCATGTCATTATTTTGATTCGACCTGCATTATGTGGAAATACCTATGGCCGAAGGTCTCAGTGTTATTCAGAGAGAGACTGCCTTTTGGGGGGTCATAACCACGTTAGGTGCTTCGAAGAGGATGTTACTTACCCTTAATGTTTCCTGTCGAGAATGGCTAAAGGCCATCTTGGCAGTCGCATCGAATATTGTATCCATGGATACCATTTTGTCTTGATAAATAGAATCAGAGCTTGCAATATACGCCATGAACATTTCTTGTCATGTATCATTGAAAGCTATACATTCCCTAGCAGGGCAATGGTTAGCGGCAGCTATCATCACTTCAGATATTAGTGGTGATGATTGTACTACATTGAGTCACACTTATAAAAAGATAATTATAAAAACAAATCTGTAAGTTCTCGCCGGTATTTATAACGTGCTTAGGTGATGGTAGCCACACATATACCATGCAGTGATATGAACACGATCAATGTGTGCCAACATATTTGACTATGAGCACGCATGTGTAGGTATATGACCCATTGCAAAACCTCTTGCAAAATAATCAGCAGATTAACGCCAGGTGACTAATGGATAATTGAGCCTAATTTTAATACAATATACGGCACCAAAATCATCAAACATCCACTGTATATGACGATATATATGGGGTATTGGACGTGTTCATCCGAAAATGCTCTTGACAAACAGTATGTACCTATGTTTATGCTCGGTATTCCATTATATGAGTAAGGCTAGTAATAAAATGTGAGCCTACTCATGAGCATTCCTGGACAATTTGATTAAAAGTGGCAAAATACGTATATATATAAAAAAAACTTGGTAGAATAATTTTTGAATTTGATCTGCATATTCACATTTATGTTGTGTAATTCTCTCATGCCCCAAAAAAATTGTAGACAAAAAGCAATTCATGTCTTTGGGTCTTAACGGAAGTGTCTTATATCATGATTTTAGACGCTTGCGTATGTGAATGTAGGATAGGATTCTGCCGATGCATGCATATAACAGCTTAGTCATGGCTTCCAAGTGAAAGATTCGAATGAGCGCAATAGATAACGTGTCTTGCTTGATATTACCGGTTCCGGCTGCAAAGGATCAGGCACTTGTGATGTCCTAGTAGTGCAATAAAGCCAGTTTTGCACAAAAGATATCTTCAGTACGTGATGACGACTAATGCCACATTTCAAGGAAATAAGTGTTCGATTCTAACAATAATGGTACAGAAGACTACTACTAGACGCTTCATCTAAATTGAATGATCGATAGGAAAATATTTCCCAAATGCGGCTGTTGGGATTGTATAATCAATTTTAACTAGGCCTGGAATCAAGCGACTTTGCACACATATGTATACTGTTTGACCGTATCTGTATCCACTCATTAGCTGAGCAATGAAACTACATAATCACGACACTATTGCAGGCCACATTAAAGGTCGGTGCAGTAGTCTAGACAATGAGCTATTATACCATTGGAATGGGGATGTGGGCATGGTGTAAATAATAAATTGAGCTAAATAACACTCAAAGGCAGTCGCTATATTGCGTGATCATTGTTGGTAAATGTATTCATTACAGACTCTATCCTACTAAGACAAGCGGGCTGCGTTTTTATCCTACAAGAGATGCACCAAAGCACTATCATATTAATGATGTATTGCTGACCCTACCTGTATCAAGTTGTCAAACATTACCATACCTCTTAAGCTTGGCCTGCGGTTTAACTCAAATAACTTTTACGTTAACGCTACTATAAAGTTTAGGTGTTTGATTATGCGCTTTCCATTAAAATTTGCCAAGTCTGAAAGCAGCTGCACCACCGTGAACAGTGAATGTCGTTCGCCGCCCCCCCCCCCCACAAAAAATACTAACTAATAAAACGTTGCTTTAGCGACGGGTGGCTTCATTTAAAACCTACATCTATATTAAAGCAAACATAAAGGTAATGCACAGTGACAAACAAATTGAATTAATAAAGTTAGCCCCTGTTTCAGCTGTGTCAAGTATTTATATATAAATTCACATCATATCATGCGTCTCTGTTAGGCATAGTTCCGGTGTACTGGGAACCATGGTATGTTGTGCTTCTTTCTGACCTTTCTGCCATATGATGCTACCTCACTCTTCGTAATATATGGTCTGGCCTTATGAAACAAAATGGTACTTGTTTGAATCACTAACATGACGATCATAGCCGTGAGACCAGCTGCGGCCAGATTAATCAAAGCACATTCCACCTAAAAACCGGTCTCTGATTGTAATCTCCTTACTTTCAGCCATTTTGACGAAACCGAAACAGCTGTGTGGACTGCTGACATTTCAAGAAATTGCAAAACATGATAAGATCAACAATAATTGCAACAGCTTCCGCATCGCATTTCACTCTGCTGATTTCATGCGCAATATCTAAATATTCCGTTTAAAGCCAAAACATGTTTCAAAGCAATGTGATATTGAGGTTGTTCTTCCCTTTAAACAAAGATGTGGTTTAGCGACCGCGACAGATGAGAATGGTTGGGATATATGGAAAGCTTCCCGACAGCGCAATATTGTTGGCAGCATGAAGATCATACGTCACTTTTCAAAAATCAAACCCTTTTGTTCAAAGCTCACAAGTTGCATGTTAACAGACACAATTTGACAGACCAAATGGTAGATTTGTGTACGAGTAGCGCAGCATTACTAAGGAATTTTTTCCATGGAAATACGATTGTAGCGGAATATTGCATATCATGATATCAGAGCACATTTAAATAAATGATGAGCTCTGTACAATCTTGGAGGCAAATGAACCTTCACACCAAAGATGCAATGCTTCACATACTAAGCCAGAATTTGCAAGCCTCTTGCCTGCGACTGTCTAAGGTGCAGACACCATCATTGCCATAAATGGTAAACATTGAAATTTTGTATGCATAGTGAAATAATTCATCGATGTTGTAATATTTTATTTGAATTGTTTGAAGTATAAACTACCAGCCCTTCATATAGTTTGGGAATAGGCGTCTTGTTTATGCAGTGCACTTATCACCAAATACATTGCACTCGCTTGCCTATGGCAAGCGAATACATTTGTGTTTTGTTTGATTTCGGTATGTAGAAAACCTTACTCCAGCGCAAACAGGGATCAGCTTTATGAATGGTTGATAATAAAATGAACTCAAGCACAGTACAACATTATTTGACATAAAAAATAATAACCGAATACCGCGTTGTTACATACTGTTGCATTTTGCTGATGCAAATATATAAACGCATGGCATTGGGTAAACTACTTACTTCAACAACATTCATTAAATTCAATGCCCGTACAGGCCACATACGATATCGGTAAAGAGCTCTCAGCTACGCATTTCTAGCATGCCCACTGTCATGTAGCGCTATCATATAATCAACAACAGTACATAGGACTGTTGTGACGTAATTGAGGCATCGGATCTGTTGAGGAAATCCCACCTCTAATTGTCTATGCAGCGTATAGAGGGACGCCATAACAAACAAAGCGCGGCATACAGGTGAGGTGATCATATATTTTTGTCAGAAGTTATCCTGATATCGTAGCTATAATCTTTTAGAAGTCAGTGCTGACTGCTTCAAAAAACGTTTGCATCTGAGTGATATGTGCCCGTGTTTAACCCGCATTGAGCAATTGGCTATTTCGCTTTCCTTTTAGTAACGTAATAAGCTCCCATCGCATTAAATAAATCATGTATTGACAAATAAATGCCCCGAGGTTCCTACACTAAACTTAGTGAATACCATTGACCGCGGGTAATCAAATGAATAGATATGACTAGCACTATCAACTGCAGCGGCTTATTGTGTATATGGCTCCTGAAAATCTAGACGGATATCTCTCTGGTGATACCAGTATCTATGATGCTAAGTGCAGTGGGGCTGTATTGATTGAGACGCATCACGGAATTCCCGCGGTATAAGTCGACATGCCAATAATTAGGAGGCAATGAATGCATATAATAGGTTAATAACGTCAGCACAGTGGATTTAATACGGCATGTGATAACAAAATGGCCAACCAACTGTCAATATCGCCATCAACTCTTTATATAGCTTATAGACATAATTGTAAAACTTATTATGCTGAGCAAGTGTAAAACAGCGTAACTCACTTGAACACTGCGCACATGACCGCGATGTTCGAAACCTGCAGTGCCACAAAAGGGTCTTCACCACTGGATCGCATTTGTTAACGATAGAGAAGCCTTTCATTCAATCGGAAAAGGGTCTAACTGCATATTTGTTGGTCACCTAACGTGCCATAATTGAACCAGAGAGCGTGATGAATCCAACGAATCGGATGCTTTTTTGGTGACCGCAAAGGTCTTCAAATGCGACGACATTCTTCGTAGAAGCCGTCTATGTATAGAAACCTACAAGCTATAAGGCGTCAAATCAATAAGCCTGTACCCTGTGCTCTTGATATAATGATAGTTTGGTTGACCAACTTAATACCTGTATGAACTGACAAGGGTCATGTCGAAATGTTCAGTACGAAACAGCGTGTATCTTAAAATGCAGTTAGTCGTGTTATTCCCTCATACACAAGTCTAGAAAATCCCTTTAAGCTTTGGTAGCATCGAATGTGGACGAGGTGCGTAATTCAAGTGAACTATCGCATGTTTTGTGAGAGATAACGGACTTTAAGACTGGTGCAAAACTCAAGCTTGTGCTTAGATATGGCATAAATCAAGGCTCCATTCGAGCTGCATCTATGATCGCTGCTGTTGCAATGTATTCAGGACATGCACAGTGCAAGACGTGGTGCGTAGAGTGATCCGTCATTCCATTGTCCTGCAGTACTAATGTATGGATGTATTTCGTGGTTTGGAAACACAGCCACGTGTCCCCCTGTGAAGTGGGGCTAATAAATGACACAACCAAACGCATCAGTCATTCCGCAGGCTCACGCAACCGACGACCACCCCAGATTATATATTTCCACGCCAAAATATGTGGTCATAATCCACAGACACAGAGTGAGTGCAGTTCATCAAATTAACACTTTTAAAGACAATGTAAGCCGGTTTCATAGAAAGACAGTTGCTTAACATTTTGCCTAGCAAAAAATAATCCGGTGTTTAAATAGGATTTAACAAATCGTTAGCATATCACATACCACAATGCTACGAGACAATTGTTTCTAATGTTATTGACAACTTAAGCAACAACATTTGAATAAGTTACGAGCATTTGTTACAGATTCCGTATACATTGTGCGACCCTTTGGGGAGGTTTCACGTCGCAGTCACGAAGTATCCTTGCAGTTCACGATTTTCTGACACAGCGACATAACATTTATTGTGGGTTGGTTACTGAGTCGCATATTTGAGAATCATGTTAGCCCCACAGTCTGATACGGTCAGCAGTACGTCACATTGTCAGATTGTCTGTTATTAATGACGAATGTTGTGTCAGCAATAATCAATCCAATAAGTTGTATGATCTCGTCCATTCTTTATCGCGGGCGAAACCCCGTCGCATGACCTGCTAAGACACTTGGATCTCTCCTCTACCAGGCAAATAGCCTCATGCACTGCCATTGGTAACATGCTACGCAGAGATTAATAGTTATACCCACCTCAACTAAAACCAGGTTGGTCCTGCGATACAATCAGAAGAATGGACCGCACCAAGAAGAGAGTAACTATTGCCGATGTCATAAAGCAGTGAGTAAGAGCGATATACTTACTATATTATGTGGCGTATATACTAGGTGCTAGTGTTTAAGCCAATTTCTTGAGCTTTATTCTTCTCAAGCCTATTTGTTGTGGACGAGTGGAAATATTTAGTCAAATGTGCAACCATGCGGACAGAAGAATTTTGCTGATGCATCACAATGCTGCTATAGATGAATTGAATCTCGTATAAAGCGCCAAGTAATGCATGGGTCCACCTTGTTTGTAAGTAATGTTCGACTGAGCTTTTTTCGGACTAAGTATTATCAGTTGAATCTTAAGTCGACCATTGCCAAAGGAGTGCACTGGGACAAGTATTGTGCGATCCAATGTTTTGCGGCAAATTAGTAATTGCTGAGTTCGGTGGCTGGGGGTTGGTTCTTCCGCCGCTATGGTACTGTAACAATATTTGACAGTAGAGAACTGCACTGAAAAGGGAATTAAATGTGTATTCTGTTAACAGCAGTATTGATCAATGCCTGCGACAGCTAACAAGTTCTCAGTTGATCGAAATGACAAACTGCTGTATCTGCGCCTTGGTAATAGATCGATTTAATAATTAAACGTCACTGGATAGTTATTAAAGCCATCATTGCCAGAAAAGTCGCTTATATTTTTCGTGAAATCGACAAATGAAATAGTCTTCACATTTGATTTACTGTACTATTTGACCTTTGTGATCCATAAACTTCCAACTGTATTGCTGTAGACGCAACAGAATTTTACGGTGTAATGTATAATGCAATTATGCAGAACGTAGCATAAAGCAAGACATATTGGCTCTCGAAATTAACTTGAGTTTTCACAATGGTGAAAGTCGAATCACCGAGCCGGTTCCCATACTTCAACGATGATAATGTAACACGGCTATGATGTCCATATAGTATGGATGAATATATGGAATGGATGGCTTTAATATGCAATGTCTATTTGGGACTATTTTAGCAAATATGAATTACTCTCGGAAATTTTCGATGGATGTAGTCAATTGTGGCTGCGGTTTTCATATGTTACATTGGGCATTTGGGATTCACTTACATTGTAGGTGTACATTTGCTATATTATTAATAAAATAGTTCCCCAGCTACCCGCATATGTCAATAAGACAAAGTTTAAACGTTTATTATATGCTTTCCCGCAGGGAAATTCTAACCACTCAATACAAAAGTACAACCCAGTTGACCATATAAAGAGTAAATATTGTGTTGATGAGGTGCAATGTATTATATTTGAACGCAAATCATTACCTTTGCTTGAGGACATTCATGTCCGTAGATAGGATTCTCATGGATGGTATGGAACTTCATATGAGGTCCTTTGACCGCGGTAATATAATGAACGGTCGTGTCGGACTTTGTGGGATGTAGTAAGTTAAGCCGATGATTTCTCATGACTGCCAACGTTAGACTGAATTCAATTAAGCGATTTTAATTGCTTTGCAATTATGTCATATTGTAATCGGCAGCGCTGACACGGACCAGGACCGTCAGTTTTGGTCAATCTAAAGTATTGGTGCTCTGTCTGGGTTGGTTATCTGGCCGAAACATGGTAACAAGGGTATTAATAATGTATAGCTTGAAGCAGTATCACATCAAGACCGATCGAGTTATCGTTATCATTAATCTGTATCATTCATTCACTGTCAGATGATTGAGAAAAACAAACATATATGGGTTGTCTTTAATGACTATGGACTAGTTTCCACAGTATTTCGTCAGTTGGTGACTTGAGTAATCTTGTTCTAGAGTTTCTATGGCCAATTTAGACGCCGGCTGCTAACTCTCGTTAACATAGCTGTTACAGTGGTTATGTCGGCTAAAATGGGTGCTCTGGTAGCAAATATAACAACATTGTAGCATGCACACAATCGTTGCATAAAATGATATGTGTTTATGAGCGGCGCTTATTCTGGAAATAAGTAGGACGAATACAAAATCGTATTCAATTAAAAAAACCCTGGCTACGATGTGATTTGCATCCATTGCTCTTCCATGCAGCATGCATAAAACCTTCTCTTTTTGCAACATAAGTGAGTTGTGAAAGTCGCATCATAGAGCATCGTTGGAAAGGGGATAATCTTCGAACGCTGCGCCAGTTACACAATACCAATGCCTACCAGTTTTTGGATCATTCAGTCAGAAAGGCACCCTGGCTGCATTCAGTTAAATGCTTACTAGTAAATGCCACAGTGAGGAACGCCTACACTACCGTCAAAGTCGTCACTACCGTCAGTTCTAACATTTGGCCTTCTTTCATGGGTTTATAATTCAAAGCGATGGAAATACATAAAAACGTACATACATACATGCATTCATACAAACATGAATCGTGTGTCAGGCCGATAACAGCACAATAAGGATCTAGCTGCTGTGGAACTCTTTTTGACGGCAGCAGCGAGGCGCTCGTCAACACAAGCGATGCCAGATTCATATTGGGCTTGATGTGACGATAACGTTGCTGGGTAAAACGCTTAACCATGAAAGAGAAAGTTTAACTAATTTTTTTTACAGTGCATTAGCATCTGCCCACATTATTCGATACTTATGTCCTGCCTAACAGCACGTGTCGTACCTCATGATATAAGCGCAAAACTGCCTATGTGAATCGACGTTAAAAGAAGAAATGGCATAAAAAATGTGTAATACGGTGATTATCGATTAACAGCGAGCATACAATTTGTGATAGCAGAGATTTCAGATTGGTGGTTATCGCTTTCAAGCCTTCAACACAATACAAACATTTAGCCTTGGCATCATGTTATACGTACGAATTAAGATATGCTCTGCACTTTTCCTCTGACATTCACTGAATTAGATTCCATAATGGAAGCGCAACCGCGCTTTTCTGATGGTTTGTGAATTCGCCTATAATGCATTTATGCTTTCGTGGAAGCCATCGGCAACACTGACTAGAGCGTAAACCCTACTAATTAAAGGATGCAGTTACCGGTTGAAGACGAATGGCGAATTGTCATCATTGTAATTACTCATGAACGTGTATTACAATGTCTTAATAGAATACACAAAAATATCAATCACAGGGTCAGTACAATAGTGCCAACGCACAATGTCAAGTAAATATATACGTATATCCAAAGCAAGCATATGCATTGGCTTCAAATTGTAATGCACTTGGTCGAGCCGTTGCTCATATGGCACAGCGATTCAGCTGTAAACCCAGCTTATGCTGCAGCTGCCACATATATTCACTATAAACCTGGACGCAGACGCAATTGTATTTTGTGTCAATGTATACAATGATTATTCAAATTAAGTCCAGTCAATTATTCAGTGACAATTCTTATGAAATGACTACACAATAAAGTACACATGCCACCTGCTATTATGTTCTCTGACAGAGAGGCTAGCAGTTCGGCGAAAAAAAGAATAGCTGCAAGGTGTGGATCGTTATTTGTCCGCTTCCTAATACATTGAGTGACTTACATTGAATAGTTTACATTCAAAAACCATACTGGTAAATATCGCGAGTAAATTAAACAGTCGCCGAAAGAATATTTTTTCATGCTTATAGATTGTTTTTCATTGCATTATATACCACTGATACAATAGACAAGAGGGCGAATATATCATTTTAGTGTCAAACACCTATGACTGTAGCACGCATTTAATTTATCCATATTGTATTCCAATCTAAGTAATGGTGTCTTCTTGTTTTGTGGATTTGGCAATGAACTATCGTCATATGCAGCGAGGATTCTGCAATACTAAATGTCTATAAAACGGACAATAAGCGTAATTACTTGAATGTCATCGAAAGCGTGTAGCTGCTTAAGGTGGTGCAACAATTTGTGCACTTGTATGATTGTCCATATAACCGTTTGTAAATTCTACATTAACACGTCAATATTTGTGACATTAAGCAAATCTCTGAGAAATGCCAATTGAACTATTTCCTTGACAAATCGCTTTGTTATGTCTCTCAATATCATTACCATAACGCATCTCATGTGCAACTGCCATAAAGTTAGTTATCTTCAACGCATTAGGGCTGAACGTTGATCCCGGCCTTTCAAATAATTAGATTAACTTCCGTTTCCTTCTTCCTGTTTGTCATCTGCTAGATCAGTGTATAAACAATAAGCTTTACAGTAAGTGCCACTAATTTATGTCCATTAACGGGTCAATTTATTGTAATAAGGCTCAGCGCATTCAGTCCGCCATTTGTGTCCGATGTCAAAAAATATTACAAAGCATTATAACAAAAACAAGATGATGATGCGATCACTACCCACACAAGAACGCAATCATCAAGGAGTGTATATATATATATATATATATATATATATATATATATATATATATATATATATATATATATATATATATATATATATATATATATATATATATATATCTATATATATATATATCTATATATATATACATATAATATATTTATTCATATATATATACCTATATATATACATATTATATATATTTATATATATATTGTATATATCTAGATATATATATATATCTAAATATTTACACTATATATATAATATATAAATACGTATATATATATATATATATATATATATATATATATATATAATGTATTTATATAAATGCTTGTGTATGTATCTATACATATATATCTGTTCATATATATACATGTATATATATTCATGTAAATATATATGTATATATATTTACATATATATGAATATATATTTATATGCATATATATTTATATATGCATATATATATACTTATATATTCATGTATATTTACAAATATATATATATTCGTTTATATATAGATATATATATATATATGCGTGATATATATATAAATATATATATATATATATAAATATATATATAAATATATATGTATATATATATATATATATATATATAATATATATATATATATATATATATATATATATATATATATATATATATATATCTCTATATATATATATATATATATATATATATATATATATATATATATTATATATATATATATATATATGTCAGTGACAATGACGTAATATGCAATTAAAGTCAAGGTTTTAGTCCTTCCCTGAGTTCCAACACATTTATTGGGTCACCATTAATTTGCAAGCACGGCACACAACCGTTCACCAATATTGTTTGCTTAACAGAAGACTATATCGTTATTGATCTCCACTACCCAACTTCTGATTGCTATCGCATATAGAATCCCATTTTTCAATTAGAACCATCAGCCCCCTGACAATTACAGAAAGTGACGTCCTCTTATTTATTGTTGCATACCGCGATCACACTATTACTAGTAATATTAAGAAGGAATCGTTACTCGTCACGAAAGTAAGTATTAATACTCAAGAGGATGTTGTGTTGTACCCATAGACTGAACGGTGTTGATTGCACGCTTACCCAGTTCCATTTAAGTCTACTCTCTCTTCTTATCAATTATGTGTAGATGCAAATCAACATGGTTATGTGAGCCAGCAAAGTATACGACGACATTTAGCAGGTCTACGTGTAGCGGCCACCATTCCAACTTGTGCAACAAATACAACCGATCGCTCCCCATAGAATTATTGATGCGCCACAAATGTAACGTCATCTTATTGCATATTTCAATGAACCTATCGAGTGATAAATTTGGAAATCGAATTATCCAGGCATAATGTAAGAACGTGATCGTAGGGGATATGTCGTTGCTTAAAAGTGTACAATACTGAGTCTTCCCGGTTTGAAGATGGCTCTGACTGGTCAGTTGGAAATATATCTGAGAATGTACCCGGATTAACACTGCTCAGTCAGACTAATGCACTCAATTTTGATTGCTGGTGCAGGTATGGGACATGGTGGGTTTGTACAAATAAAACGATCCCTCCAATGATCGCCTGTTGGCCCAGACAATTGATGAAATGTGGGTTATGAGTCTAATCTTTGCGTATTGGTCGGTGTAATATCGATGATCGTTCAGGTCATCAAAGACAGCATATGTTATCTTATAGTACTATGCGTGTTAAACAAAAATATATTAGTATGGATTATTTGGTACTTCGGTTTCGTCACAGTTAAAAACAACTATCACTCAGCTTTGTTATCAGGGGACGAGCACTTGATCAAGGTCATTCCTCCCTTCTTCACTGACATATAATTCGTAACTGACAATGTGAAGGTCCTGGCCGCTTAATCAGTATTGAAGGAGGACAACATATAAACGAATACATGATAAAATTGATTCAGATCGAGACTTCCAGGAATGAATGCCACTTGCCCAATTATGATTACCGTGGCATATTAATGGCCCATGCTAACAGCCTCGTTTGTACTGGCTAGATTACAGTGCGATGCGAATACTAGCTTGGATTACAATAATCCTGACGCGTTTATCCTGGGCCAAGATTGCAGTTACCCGAGGTTAGTAATTACAATACAGTATTCTGTATTTTTGTCCTGCCTAACAGCACGTGTCGTACCTCATGATATAAGCGCAAAACTGCCTATGTGAATCGACGTTAAAAGAAGAAATGGCATAAAAAATGTGTAATACGGTGATTATCGATTAACAGCGAGCATACAATTTGTGATAGCAGAGATTTCAGATTGGTGGTTATCGCTTTCAAGCCTTCAACACAATACAAACATTTAGCCTTGGCATCATGTTATACGTACGAATTAAGATATGCTCTGCACTTTTCCTCTGACATTCACTGAATTAGATTCCATAATGGAAGCGCAACCGCGCTTTTCTGATGGTTTGTGAATTCGCCTATAATGCATTTATGCTTTCGTGGAAGCCATCGGCAACACTGACTAGAGCGTAAAACCCTACTAATTAAAGGATGCAGTTACCGGTTGAAGACGAATGGCGAATTGTCATCATTGTAATTACTCATGAACGTGTATTACAATGTCTTAATAGAATACACAAAAATATCAATCACAGGGTCAGTACAATAGTGCCAACGCACAATGTCAAGTAAATATATACGTATATCCAAAGCAAGCATATGCATTGGCTTCAAATTGTAATGCACTTGGTCGAGCCGTTGCTCATATGGCACAGCGATTCAGCTGTAAACCCAGCTTATGCTGCAGCTGCCACATATATTCACTATAAACCTGGACGCAGACGCAATTGTATTTTGTGTCAATGTATACAATGATTATTCAAATTAAGTCCAGTCAATTATTCAGTGACAATTCTTATGAAATGACTACACAATAAAGTACACATGCCACCTGCTATTATGTTCTCTGACAGAGAGGCTAGCAGTTCGGCGAAAAAAAGAATAGCTGCAAGGTGTGGATCGTTATTTGTCCGCTTCCTAATACATTGAGTGACTTACATTGAATAGTTTACATTCAAAAACCATACTGGTAAATATCGCGAGTAAATTAAACAGTCGCCGAAAGAATATTTTTTCATGCTGATAGATTGTTTTTCATTGCATTATATACCACTGATACAACAGACATGAGGGCGAATATATCATTTATTGTCAAACACCTATGACTGTAGCACGCATTTAATTTATCCATATTGTATTCCAATCTAAGTAATGTTGTCTTCTTGTTTTGTGCATTTGGCAATGAACTATCGTCATATACAGCGAGGATTCTGCAATACTGAACGTCTATAAACCGAACAATAAGCGTAATTACTTGAATGTCATCGAAAGCGTGAAGCTGCTTAAGGTGGTACAACAATTTTGTGGACTTGTATGATTGTCCATAGAACCGTTTGTAAATTCTACATTAACACGTCAATATTTGTGACATTAAGCAAATCTCTGAGAAATGCCAATTGAACTATTTCCTTGACAAATCGCTTTGTTATGTCTCTCAATATCATTACCATAACGCATCTCATGTGCAACTGCCATAAAGTTAGTTATCTTCAACGCATTAGGGCTGAACGTTGATCCCGGCCTTTCAAATAATTAGATTAACTTCCGTTTCCTTCTTCCTGTTTGTCATCTGCTAGATCAGTGTATAAACAATAAGCTTTACAGTAAGTGCCACTAATTTATGTCCATTAACGGGTCAATTTATTGTAATAAGGCTCAGCGCTCAGCTGCCATTTGTGTCCGATGTCAAAAAATATTACAAAGCATTATAACAAAAACAAGATGATGATGCGATCACTACCCACACAAGAACGCAATCATCAAGGAGTGTATATATATATATATAGATATATATATATATATATAGATATATATATATATATATATATATATATATATATATATATATATATATATATATATATATACATATATGTATATACATACTAATATATTTATTCATATATATATACATATATATATATATTTATATATATATTGTAAATATCTAGATATATATATATATCTAAAATTTACACTATATATACGAATATATAAATACGTATATATATATATGTATATATATATATATATATAAAATGTGTATTTATATAAATGCTTGTGTATGTATCTATACATATATATCTGTTCATATATATACATGTATATATTCATGTAAATATATATGGATATATTTTCATATATATGAATATATATTTATATGCATATATATTTATATATGCATATATATATACTTATATATTCATGTATATTTACAAATATATATATATTCGTTTATATATAGATATATATATATATATATATGCGTGTATATATATAAATATATATATATATGTATAAATATATATTTAAATATATATATGTACATATATATATATAGACATATATATATAAATATATATATATATATATATATATATATATATATATATATATATATATATATATATATATATATATATATATATATATATATATGTCAGTGACAATGACGTAATATGCAATTAAAGTCAAGGTTTTAGTCCTTCCCTGAGTTCCAACACATTTATTGGGTCACTATTAATTTGCAAGCACGGCACACAACCGTTCACCAATATTGTTTGCTTAACAGAAGACTATATATATATATATATATATATATATATATATATATATATATATATATTATATATATATATAGAGATATATATATATATATATATAGAGAGATATATATATATAGATATACATATATGTATATACATACTAATATATTTATACATATATATATACATATATATATATACATTATATATATATACTACATTTATATATATATATAATATATATATACGTATATATATTCGTATATATATTGTAAATATCTAGATATATATATATATCTAAATATTTACACTATATATACGAATATATAAATACGTATATATATATATGTATATATATATATATATATATAAAATGTATTTATATAAATGCTTGTGTATGTATCTATACATATATATCTGTTCATATATATACATGTATATATTCATGTAAATATATATGTATATATATTTACATATATATGAATATATATTTATATGCATATATATTTATATATGCATATATATATACTTATATATTCATGTATATTTACAAATATATATATATTCGTTTATATATAGATATATATATATATATGCGTGTATATATATAAATATATATATATATGTATAAATATATATTAAATATATATATGTACATATATATATATAGACATATATATAAATATATATATATATATATATATATATATATATATATATATATATATATATATATATATATATATATATATATATATATATATATATATATATATATATATGTCAGTGACAATGACGTAATATGCAATTAAAGTCAAGGTTTTAGTCCTTCCCTGAGTTCCAACACATTTATTGGGTCACCATTAATTTGCAAGCACGGCACACAACCGTTCACCAATATTGTTTGCTTAACAGAAGACTATATCGTTATTGATCTCCACTACCCAACTCCTGATTGCTATCGCATATAGAATCCCATTTTTCAATTAGAACCATCAGCCCCCTGACAATTACAGAAAAATGACGTCCTCTTATTTATTGTTGCATGCCGCGATCACACTATTACTAGTAATATTAAGAAGGAATCTTTACTCGTCACGAAAGTAAGTAGGGTGTTCTGTTGTACCCATAGACTGAACGGTGTTGATTGCACGCTTACCCAGTTCCATTTAAGTCTACTCTCTCTTCTTATCAATTATGTGTAGATGCAAATCAACATGGTTATGTGAGCCAGCAAAGTATACGACGACATTTAGCAGGTCTACGTGTAGCGGCCACCATTCCAACTTGTGCAACAAATACAACCGATCGCTCCCCATAGAATTATTGATGCGCCACAAATGTAACGTCATCTTATTGCATATTTCAATGAACCTATCGAGTGATAAATTTGGAAATCGAATTATCCAGGCATAATGTAAGAACGTGATCATAGGGGATATGTCGGTGCTTAAAAGTGTACAATACTGAGTCTTCCCTGTTTGAAGATAGCTCTGACTGGTCAGTTGGAAATATATCTGAGAATGTACCCGGATTAACACTGCTCAGTCAGACTAATGCACTCAATTTGATTGCTGGTGCAGGTATGGGACATGGTGGGTTTGTACAAATAAAACGATCCCTCCAATGATCGCCTGTTGGCCCAGACAATTGATGAAATGTGGGTTTTGAGTCTAATCTTTGCGTATTGGTCGGTGTAATATCGATGATCGTTCAGGTCATCAAAGACAGCATATGTTATCTTATAGTACTATGCGTGTTAAACAAAAATATATTAGTATGGATTATTTGGTACTTCGGTTTCGTCACAGTTAAAAACAACTATCACTCAGCTTTGTTATCAGGGGACGGGCACTTGATCAAGGTCATTCCTCCCTTCTTCACTGACATATAATTCGTAACTGACAATGTGAAGGTCCTGGCCGCTTAATCAGTATTGAAGGAGGACAACATATAAACGAATACATGATAAAATTGATTCAAATCGAGACTTCCAGGAATGAATGCCACTTGCCCAATTATGATTACCGTGGCATATTAATGGCCCATGCTAACAGCCTCGTTTGTACTGGCTAGATTACAGTGCGATGCGAATACTAGCTTGGATTACAATAATCCTGACGCGTTTATCCTGGGCCAAGATTGCAGTTACCCGAGGTTAGTAATTACAATACAGTATTCTAGAAACAACGACAATGTTATGTTTAAAGAAATGCAGTAAGACTGCGTTAGCCGCTGGTTGATGGCAGCGGATCATGGTCATATATGATTTATAGCTTGTATCATAACCATGGCCGAGTGATACATTATGCCACGCGAGCGAGATATTTTAGCTAGCCATGATTTATTGCATCATCGTGTGATGCCAATTTACGTTATGGACTGACAGACTATAGATAGTCTATTCAGAAACATTAGGTAAATAAATAGACGATTATATAATATTTGCTTGAGTTTCACTAATAAGTTATAGCAGACATCGTATTGAGCTACCCATATGTGATTGGCGTGGCGGTCAATAAAAGCACTTCCAATGTAAATATAGGGTACAATTTGCAATGACACGTGCTATTTCATTGTATGCACAATGTCGGGTAGCATTGTTTCTTAGGTGTATTCGCGGTAACATTTTAACCTTATTTGGTCGGATGTGTGAAAATGTTTCTGTTCCGTTCCGAAGATTCACCTTATTGCATTTGGTCTGGTATGAAGAGATCAAGTTCTCTAATATATGGACGGTATGAGTTTGCATCTACTCGCCTCCAAATGGAGACGCAGAGTATGAATATTGAACAACGATTTCCTGCCTGAAGAACCAAAGCATCTGAAAACATTGTTACGACCAACATATTTATGGCTTATTATAAACGGACGCAAGGGGAAATATTTGTTTGTCGGAATATAAATTGCAATTGTGGCATTATCTTAATTTGACAAGCATCATTTTTGCCGAAGAGTAATATGGGTGATGGTCTCGCAGTTATTTCCAGAGAGGCTGATACTTTTGTGGGTATATAATCACTTTAGGTGGGTCAGGACGCTGTTACTTAAAACAAGCGTCGGCAATCGTTGAGTGACTCTATGTAATGTAATGTTGCTGCATCACACAACTGAATTATGTATATTAGCCATGGGCGTATCTAACCATCATAAAGCACTGAAAGCTGTACAACAGGGCATTGGTAAGGCAAAACCGCGTGTGACCATGTTCATCAACTCCATCATAGGTTATGATGATTTTACACCATGCAGTTATTGACGCGCAAATAGGAAATTTCATATGAATTTGCTAAAATCGATGGGTCCATTGTACTGCGATGTGTATAGCTAAACCTGACGATGGTATCTAAACCGATATTTTTCATTATCATCTATTTAGAGTTTAATAGTAAAGTTTGAGAAAATGGTCCTTTCGCTTGGCCATGTTGGTTTCCGTTATTGAAGTCATATATTTCTCCTACAGCGCGAATAATATCTGCACTCTGTCCGACTATGTTTATTTCATTACGCAAGCGCAAGTATTTGATCGACTGCTGTACCATTCCGGTGCTAATATGAAAGGCATGGGCTTTGCCAATCATTATTTAAGCTTATCATCAAGGGGATATGGATTTATCTTTCGCTACAATATTAGGAACCATAATCAATATGTCAACTGTCGCTGTGGTGGTTCCCATAGAAACTTAAGACCACGTATTGCGCGCTTTTTCGCCAATCATATATGCAATTCGTCTCTACAAACCCTCTTTAAACAAATAAACGTTTACAGTAATATCCAAGTAAGGTTTCAAGCAAGTATGAGTTAAGGCAACTCATAGGTAGATTATGACTATCACTGTTTTGATTCATTACTTGCAAGTAGGAGTACAGAAACCAAATACCGTGTAATCTCTATACTGCAAATACACTGTAAAACTAGTGCTCGGTGGGGTCAGGAGTAATGCTGAATAAGTGTATCAGACAAAGGCTGCTGCTTCCATTGCAACACTGTCTCTATTAATTTTGATCGGAGTACGGAAATATATTCCAAGCCTCAAAATAAACTGTAGAAGTCACGTCTAATGCAAGGCCGATGCTCATTAGATTGTGTCTAAACAGATTTTCTATCGAAAGAGAAACAAATCCAATTTGCATCGGATAGCAATCCCCCTGTCATATAGTTATTTTGACGTTTCAGCGAGACGTAATTGTATTACACCAGCCAGTACATTGCCATTATATATGTGGCATCTCCTTAGGCTGCACTTCGCAGCACGAGCAGATATGGGATTTGTGCTTAGTAAGTATCATTGTGATTTCCATGGCTAAGCGCAACAAAACCAATGTCTAGTTCTTGATGAAGCAACTGCATAGCCGTATTCCCACAAAGAGAAACACGATGCGCAACGGTGATTACGATCAACTTTATGAAGTTATCGGAAGCTAAGACGACGAATGATCGCAGCGTAAACGTAAACGTTATACTCTGGCACGTGTAACTATGATGCCGCGTTCGCATCTATTTGTTCGTTAAGATTAGTAATTAAAGCAACCTGTCAACTGTCATTTTGAGTCATTAAGTCTCTAAGGGTATGTCGCTACAGTGTAGCATACGAGCTCTGATGCAATGACCCTACAGCATAATATTAACTTTGGTGCAATTTATCAGGTTTATACCAAGTATTATTATATCAGCAATGAGTCGAATGTTATAAAACGTTGCAACCTATTGTTATGAATACATGAAATTGGAGAATAATTTAATCGTTTAATACTCCAACTCTTGGTATAAATGATGACTACTACCTGTGAGCAATCACACATTGTCACTCTTTCCTCTGAATAATAAAATTGCGCAAGTTTCGAAAAACATGATAACAGCATTTAATATTATACCACTGCATACCAATAAATCGAGCAAAACCAACCGAAAGAAGTTCCATTGTTGTTCAAAAAGAGACGGTGGATAGTCAACAATATATAAATATTTTTTCATAAATATAATCTTTTCAAATTTATACATATATACATTTTTGTATATATATGATTGTATCATTTATATGTATGTAAAAATATATATTCGCATGTATATGCATTAATATATTTATTCATTTGTATATTGATTCATATATTCAAATATGTAAAAATATACACACACACACACACACACATATATATATATATATATATATATATGAAATTATACATATATATAAATAAAATTATATTTGAAAATATTCATTTATATAGTTATAGTCATATATGTTTATATTTCTATATTTCTATATATCAAAAAATATATGTGTATGTATTTTTATATATGTATATATATGTAAAAATCTAACCTAAGCATGCGATATAGTGAACTTTATCTAACAATGAAATATATATATATATATGTATATATATATTTATATATATATATATATATAAAATTATACATATATATAAATAAAATTATATTTGTAAATATACATTTATATAGTTATAGTCATATATGTTTATATTTCTATATATCAACAAATATATGTATATGTATTTTTATATCTGTACATATATGTAAAAATCTAACCTAAACATGCGATATAGTGAACTTTAACTTACAATGACAATGATGATAAAATATGCGATAAATATTAATTATTATGTTAGTTCCCCCTCTTATCAATTTATGACTCACCATTGCGTTCTAAGCAAATGACTGCGTCACCGAGAGGCCCAATAAATCCCAGCCAAATCCATTCATCAGAAGTAGTTAAGCATGCAGGGAGAAAATCTTTGACACAGGGAAAATGCATTTGTACTCACTGGATTGCTTGTCATGAAATAAAACGATGATGAAATGGGTGGAGGCTAATGGAGCATTTGGCTTGTCTGCGCACTTAAAACATCTCGTAAAGCATAGATGACTCATTGCATCAAATGTGTCCTATCCACGGTTGGGTAATCGACAATTTATCTTCTATGAAATTGAACCTGGAAATTACCCCATAATCAGAAATGCCAGGGCGCATATGAATTCTTAGATTTTGTAATTAGTCGCGTTACTAAACTGTTTTATGACACTAGACTGGTGTGGTTTCTCTTGTAGAGAGCGTCTGCGCATTGTGTCTTTTATCTTTGCACTTGGATGGTATATAATGGATATTGGTCAGCTATACTACTTGAAGTATCATTAACAAATATCAAAACCATTATACTCCCATTGTGAATGCTTCTCGGCGCAGTTAAATGTAATACTACGACCTGGAACAGTGAATAGCCAAAGACTTAAGCCATTTTTAAGCCTGACCCTCCGCAGAAGTACCTAGAAACTGATTCCCTTGTAATGCTTCTTCATCAAATACTATTCCTCCCAGGGAATTTTGACACTTTGGGGTGAAGCTTGAGTATTAAAAATAAATTTTATGGTAGGTTACTTAATGCAGAAGAACGTAACAAGTAATGCAGGTTTTGTGTGTTAAACGATTTCGATATTTGAGTAAAATATCATCTTATTAATTGACCGCTGAATTGAATTTTTACTGCTAAGCTCAATCACTGGTGATAACAGATAATCACTATATTATTCATTCTCTGAGGCACCGTCATGCCAAACATTAGCAGTTTGGCTCTTCTATCCGTGACAAAGCGGCATTT
Organism: Urechis unicinctus; assembly: GCA_034190875.2. Taxonomy (NCBI): domain Eukaryota; kingdom Metazoa; phylum Annelida; class Polychaeta; order Xenopneusta; family Urechidae; genus Urechis; species Urechis unicinctus. The sequence continues at coordinate 18,867,674 of CM067353.1, forward strand.
GTGTTGAGGGGGTGGGGAAAGGGGTGCAAATCTCAGTTATAGTAGAATGCAAAGAAAAACGCTGGAGCACAAAAAAAATACATTCCCCAGCGACGTAATAGCCGCATCATGCGCAGTAACAACCTGGTGTCACGGGTTTTGACATGCACCATTGCAATGCTACCGGGTACCATATCGGATCTAACAATAATTCAAGCAACATCAATTGGAAGATAGTAGGTCACTGATATCTGAAACGTTTAAGAACGTTAAAGCGATATGCACGATTTATGACTCGTATGGACGTGGGAGCTTTTTGACAACAATCAATCCTACCATGGCTACCATAATTATACCTTTCCTTATAGTTCCCGACATTGGGGTTATTTGGACCATTGAGATAAAAATTCCGGACAGTTGTCTCGATGTGAATACCAAAGTAAATAACATTCAATACGGGAAGCAACATGCTCTATTGGTGATGGTGACGGTGATGGTGATAATTAGTATGATGACGTTTATGTTATTTAATTCTATTCAAATAGTGGCATCATATATTGCACTATTTCAGTTAGATGCTCTTCAGTTCTTGATAGTCCGTTCTGGTCACGCCTTTGCAGGGCATCGCACACATTGGGCGGGCGCCTGGCTACAATCGACATATTGGCCGGGCGTCAATCGAAGGCCGCACAGACGTCGACCGGGCATCAAGGGTCACAGGGTGTAAAAGTCGGCCCGCCCCGTCATCCATCAGATAATTCATTCGCGCTCTACGTAGTTTCATAGTGCAAGTTCCAGAGTACAAGTACAACAAGATAATCAAGGCAAATAAGGATACAGAAGTGGAAGAATAGGGCATCAACAGGTTCATCAAGGAAGAAAAAGCAACACCAAGAGGATGAGTGGGAGAGGAAGAGTGGCAGTGAAGTTAGTGACTTGGGGAATCTACTGTACGAAGAAGGGAAAGATGTGCCCACCGCCCACCAGCCAGAAGACTTAACGACTCGGATAGCCCCGGGTCAAACTTATTGCCTCTTATTTCGAGGACCTTTAAAATGGAAAGATAAGCGCCCTATTGAAGTAATTTCCAGACAGGATTGGCAATAAGTATGTTTTAGAGTATATGAATTTTATTTCATGCTTATCAGTAATATTGGTGTGTTTTGAACACTTCTTTACAATGTTTACCTTCCACCTGCTTACAGCCTTCAACATCATGACGCGGTTTTGGTCAATGCACCAAGAAAGCGATTCATCCCTTTCCGCCCCAAAAAAGAGCAAGAAGAAGGAACCTTAAAAAGTCCTGACAAACTTGGCGGAGTTGGTTAGTGACTCGATGAAGGAGCTGAGGCATTTGCTCGTTGCTGTGGCGGAGGAATTGTAAATAAATTTTAATTGTGCTGCTGTTTCAGTGAAAGTTGTTATGTATTGAAAAATATTCATTGTTGCATAATGTTTACAGCCAGTGTTCTGCGCGTTTATTTTGCAGGCTTCTAAAAGTGCTGGCCAAAGCATCATTAGCCGGTCGGAGTGCGAGGCCTTGGCGCAGTGGATGTCCAGCGCCAACCAGGACATCCACCAAGAGCTGTGGAGCGCCTACCAGCTGGAGACATTCCTCGTGGCCATGCACTTTGTCGGACAGCACCAGGCCACTCAGCAGCAGCCTCTACACCAGCACCTCTAGTTCAGGAGAGATGAATCATTATTGCTGAATAACAAATAATGAATGGGCTGTGTCTATCAATGCACTGCCATAACTGCTTCAGGCATGCTGGTCGCTCAGTATGTGACAAAACCTAGTTGGCATTCGTTCAGGATAACACATGGCTACATGCATCAGATCTTTTAATTGTTGGTCTGTTAGGCAATCGATCATCACTCACAAACTGTAAGATTATTCTCAATTTCAGCATTATATTAAATGGAGACAGATAAGCTGCTTTGAAGTATGGTGCCTTGTCAATGTTTTCCAAGCTTGAAGCTTTGTTCTCAGAGGCTGACAGCTTCTCATTGCATTTCAAAAATATTGGTATTCAAACCAATTCGCCAAAGATCCCGGCGGCCCGATCATCATTTTTCTATGGTGCATTACCTTTCATGGCCCACGTTTCTGGTTAGGCTATAAATCGCCTAATACCCCATCCTCGTTTTTGCCAAGGATGCTAGCCATTGCCTTTCATTTACGTCTACATTGACAATGGCAATGAGCTTCAAACGCACAATATGAGCCTCGGGGCACCGCTTAATTAATGTATACCGCATCGAATGCGCCCCGTCGCCATAAACTTATTGCATAGCAGAGGGTCGTCTGGTTGCTTTTTGCTGCATGGTAAACGCTGGCAATCAACTATGACATCGGCTACACTATAATTGTCAGTCATAATTTGTAGAGCTGTAGTTTTTAATGAAGGTTGTGTATCAAGTCACACAATACAATGATTGATATTGACAAATTAATCTGAGCTATCTGTCGGGGTGTTGCATGGGCAATGACAGTTTCATCTTGAACATCCAGTAAGCTACCCTTCTAAATATTTTATGTCATGGCAAAAGAGCAATCTGTTAAACATTTAAGAGGTGATCTATTATGCGAGCGATCAGCATCGCATCCGGTGTTCAACACACTGGGTTAAGGATTTCAAGACAGGATTTTCGCAGCATCCAAGCAGTGCTGACCCTGGACCACAATGATGGTCACCAACTTACAATGACATGAGGGCCCCAAGGCAAGGTTATAACCCTTTAATACGATGTCTGTTGAACACAATTTTGAATCGAGAAGAGATGATATCGATACACTAATTGGCTGGAATATTGGGTAGGCTTCGGAAAACCATTTGCCATTTCAACTGACTGATCACCGTAATTAGTCTATATGCGTGACTTGAGAGCATGATGCACCAAGCCAATCTTTACACAATGACTACCAATGCAGCATATATATATATATGTATATATATATATATATATATAGATATATATATATATATATATATATATATATATATATATATATATATATATATATATATATATATATATATATATATATATATATATATATATATATATATATATATATCTATATATATATATATATATATATATATATATATATATATATATATATATATATATATATATCTATATCTATATATATCTATATCTATATATATATATATATATATGTTTGTAAATATTTGTTCGCTGCAAACCATTTGGCTTTGAAGAAAGGAACTAATTAGACCCGGTGATTAAACTAACAACTGCAGTCCACGGTATCACACAATAAAAGTGCTCTTGCTTAACTTTGGCTATCAATAACACATTACACCTTGCGCAGAAGCTCACATTTATATCGCGTTCCAGTTATATTGGTATTATGTACGATGAAGGAAACATACTATAATAAGAATATTGATATATGCACTTCGTGTAAATATTGTAACCACAGAAGCATATGTAATCGTTAGTATCAAATATCCCTAAAATAAGTATCATCACCTTCGTGTGCCACCAAAAAGAGACCCATGCATTGTCTAGAGACCGCAATAGTCTTTTCATCGTGATCCTAATGAGAGTAATCTCAGAGTTAACCCCACATACAGTCTCTAAGGAAGTCGAATTAAAGGTATGAACCAATTGGGATTATTTTTCCTTTGTAAATGTTATCCAATCGATTGAAGCAGATTTTAAGTCATGACGATCGATTGTGATCAGGTGTTTAACAGCAACCTTGACAGTATGTCGGATCTAAACAATTCCGATCCTTTGCTAGATTGTTTCTTAACGGATTGCTGGGGGCTTTGGCAACATATCACTTATATATACTATAACAACCAACCAAATATGACGATGTCGCCACTGATCATAATGTGCTAAACAGGAGGGCCTCAACCTATATTTATTTACAAAAAGGAAAACATTGTATCGAGCTGAAGTTTACCTGATGACCAAGAGGCGAAGGAATGTGCTTTTATATTGACCCATTCATCACGCAAATCAGATCTGGATGGGTAAAGGAATATATCGTTGTTCAAGGCATATGCACGACTAATGTACCTTTAGGATAATTCACTGCTGTTGGTTGTCGTTCGGTTCGTTTGTACCCGATGAACCATCAAGGGGTAGATGAATCGTGCTGCTAATGAAAATAAAATATATACCCATCCCTTGCGTCTCGACAACTGCTGGCAAAAGCACACAATGGATGGCTTCACAAACTTGATGATTTGATATAGTTATATGCAAATGTTACATGCAAGAGAGATGTTTTTAGAGTTTATTAATATCCATAACATCCCCGCCAACGTATGTTAAGAATATACGAAAAACATATATTGACGTAATCGATTTTGTGCAAAAATCTCCACCACAGTACCATAAATTAGCAAGGTAGAACTAAGGACGCTTATAACGTTTAATTCGGAATCCGTCGGTTTAATCGGACTTCATAAAACTAGTTAACACATCCAACAGTTTTTCTGCATGAACTTTGTAGCATGATTGTCTCAGTAAGTTTCCATTTATTTCCAATGATATGACTCGTTAGTCTTGCAACAGACTGTGCCACTATCTGGTCGTGGCCATCAATTTGCCAGTACTGGTCATCTGTTACAAACTGATAGATAAACTATGTGGCATGCTGACCAGTATACACACAGGTGCCGGTAAATAGCTTGCCCAAAAACATTCATAGCATGATGGTTAATAATGCATTGCTTAAGTTACTATTGCATAAAATATATTACAATACATTACGTTTCAGTAGATATACCACAGTTATTGCACCGGCTGCTTCTGAAAATGTATTTGAAAGTATTCACAGACTATGATTTACGGCTTGATAACAATGTGAAATGAACATAGAAGTAGCAATATATGTGATTGACACGATCACATCCTAGAATCATATAGGGGTGAAAAATAGCCAACTGACTGCCACGATGACCCGAACCAGGCGAGGGGCGTCTCATTGTTTTTCCAGGTAACTGATGAACAAACGATGTTGAGGTTACAAATTTGGCATGAACGCATACACAGACTATCTAAGACTTGATAATAATATGAAAATATATATATTATTTCTACATATATATAAATATATATATGTAGATATGCACATATATTCATCTCTGTATACTAATATAGATGTGTGTAAATATGCATGAGTATATTTATGTATATATATGCATATACATATATATTCATATAAATATATATATGAATTTAAATATGTCCATAGATATGCATATGTATATTTGTTGATACGTATTAGTGTATGATATATGTAACTGTTTGACACAAATTGTGTCATTTACCTCTGTTTAGATGAATTCTAGTAATAGTGCACATTTATGCCAGCATAATTTTGTGTTATTGACTAATGTTTAAGGTTTATGGGTGGCGGGTTGTACATTGGATCAACTATTTGTTAGTATTATTACTATTGGAGTCTTTGTCAACACTTTTATATTTTAAGCGTGTTAAAATGTCTTTAAATGTTTTCTAAAATAAAAAAGCAGTAATAGAGTCGAGTACAGTCTACCCAGACAAGCATTTATCATTTTCAAACCAAATGTGTAACAAGTGATTTGAGGAATATACATCTGTCATATATGCTGTATATGATAGGTATGATTATTTTAGCCCTCATTCTGTCAAGGTCTATGGGTCCATCATGTGAATTCAGTCAACATAACTGCCCACTATTCCTTCAATGCTATGTAGCAGTCAGCACTGAAACGAATGACTTTAACTCTTGTTTTGTTTTAACTTTGTGAGTAATTTTTTTAATGTGACTCTGATCGCCTGGTACCACCAAGCGAGGTGTAACTTATCGAATGAATGATGATGTTGAAGTTCCACAGAGTTAACTTCAGACCATCCGTGTTTTATGAGTTCGCTTTCCAGTCACAAAAATGTATTTCGACGTTAACGTGTTGTTTAGTTCTGCTCATTTGTGTACTCACCCTGGCTTGAACTGTGTCGTTTCCAACCTATGCACGCTATAATATTTATGCACATTTTCATCAGCACTGCTTAGAGTCACTGATTTTTATTCGCGGCGAACATGCGTCTGTGAAGCTCATTTGTAAGCGGCCATTTGCAAAAGCAAAAATGCAACATTGTACTCTCGAGGTATTAAGCCTGTTATATTTTCATGTACACAATAGCCATTGCTCTTTACAAATCGGTGCTGCTCGTAATGCAATTCAAAATGATTTGGCGGGATTTAGGTTGCTATAATGTCATTAGTTTGATTCGATTCCCACATAAGAACCCTTCTAAGAGGCCACATAAGAACCCTTCTAACGACTAGGTTGCCCATCAAATGAGATTTTACAGACCTGAACGTTGCATTGGTTTGGAAATCATCAAGCGCGATTCATAACATCAGGTGGCTTTGAGCTCAAGTCATGCTTTGTACTGATGAAGTGTTTGTTATGCAGATAGTAAAATTAACATTATTACACAAGCACCACGTACCGGGGCTTCACCCAAAAATCGATTGCCTCACTTTGACATGAGCAATAGAAAACTATCATTCCTTATTTCGCCACATACCCTCGGATTTCAAAAGTTCTGGATTGACGTAAACACTGCATAATGCATTTTGTATATATAAGAAACATTGCAAATGAATAAAACCACATTCATAGCAATTGTTATACAAAATTGAATAATCGTTTTAATAGAAATGGTATTTGAATTTGCGCTGCACTGTTATTTGAACATTGGCACATAACATGTGACAAGAGTAATGTTTGCACCGGAGCGATTACATTATATTGATGTAGAACTACCACAATGAACCATCATTCCAAGTGACTGGCTTGCCTATACAGTGAACGCAACATAAAGTTCTCCGGTGCTGACTGCACACGATTTTCATTCAATAACTACAATATATTCTATAATAGGAGCTATTATTGTTATTTTGTTCATTTCGTACATTAAAACTATTTTTCTGCTCTTTAGAAATGATGTAAAATTGATCACTTAGACTGGCAGACAATATCCATATTATTGGATTGTTAAGTGCGAAGCTTCGTCATAGTAGCCTAACTGCTCAATTTAGCGCTGACATCGGAGTATACGCACGTGTAAGATAAAAGTCAACGATAACATTAGATAAGATTATAATATGTTCGA
>CM067353.1:18879807-18937307 GCA_034190875.2 Urechis unicinctus
TGTCTTATCTGCTGCACTTCTTAAACGTTTACCTGAGTGGTGTCCACTACTGGTGGATGTCTCTGTTAATGCGCAGCGTTACGATTATTCCATGGTTGATGAACACAGACCAGTACTGCAGCGCTGTTATGTGGTTATTCGGTGCAACCTGATCGTGAATGAGTTGCATTGTGAATGACAACGAACAGACTCTCATTAACATTATTTTCAAGTTGGATGATGTAGTACGGTGCATTTACTATAGTGGTGTATATGGTTCTTACATTAAGGTATTCACGCTGTCGTGCATTTTAGGCTTTGTCATCAACGCCCGATATGTATGATTGAAACACCATTGAAACAGCGGTATAATTGATGGTTTGACTGATAAATATATCGCAAGACTAAACGCCAACCAATCATGATAGCCTTCGCATAATAATAACTTAGTTATTAGTCGCATTTAATCTGGGCAAGGGCAAAGCAGGGTGTGTATTTCGCATGAAGCTTCACCTAATGGCAAGGTGTATGAAATGGCGAATTCAAATTGTTTCATTCAGGATATTTGTATGCATCCATTCACCTCCACACCACAACCATAGTTTCCGTATTGTGCGAAGTATGGATATTAAACGAGATTTGTCGACATGACGCCGTGCAAATACACTATCTTCATGATATAACTTAGATCAGACCCCAGGCCCTTATCAACATGGAATAAATATTAAAACTCGCACATTTGAGGTACTGGTACATAGGACTTCCCGAAAGCGTAACAAATCTCATTTGTGTTTTAGACTGGCCTTCATTACATTTGACGGGATGTAAATCACTAATCTTATCAAACGGATTTGACCTGCATTATTAAGGAGGAAGGTAAATATAGCCGATGGTGCCAGTGTTATTTAGGGAGAGAATGCCTTGTGGGGATATATAACAACGTTAGGTGGTTCGAGACGCTGTTACTTACCATTAGTGTTTCCAGTCGAGAATGAACGAAGGCCATCTGGGTCGTCGTATCCAATATCGCATCCATGGGCGTCCATTTTATCTTGATTAATAGAACCCGAGTTTGCAATATAAGCCATGAGCATGTCTTACAAAGTCAAAGTGACAAATCTATATATTTGATGTTTTATTCAATCATTGAATATCTTTCTGTCAAATAAAGGCACGCAGTGCATAACAACATCCGGATGGGTGCTGGTGCGTTATTATAGCACGTGATTTAGTCACTTTGTCAGTGAAAGAAGTATGTGCCCTATTTCGTATGTACAAAACTAACCATCATTCGATGATGAAAGCTATGACTTTGTTACTTGCCGTTCACATTCGATAAACAGATTGGTGGCTTCTATTCCATTCGCACACACATTGACAACCGACAGATCGGCTGTGGTTTCATTTGTTGCATTCATCAAATACTGCATTGTACCGAGCTAAATAGTTTAATGAAATAATGTAGCAGAAATAAGCCAGTTTTTGCAACCATCGTGATTTTTTTCATATCTGCCATGCACGAAATATAACAAGCACGTGGCAATAATCAATTTATCCAATCATCTGAGATATAATCACACGTAATAAAGATATCCGTCATAACTGTCGTTGTGTGTGTTTTCGTGGATAGCATATAGAACGCGATACAACAATCACTGGCCTTATGCAGTAATATCCTGAAGTATTGATAAAGCAAGGCATTGAAAACAATTGGTTGCTTAAGACACTAATTTTGTAAATCAAATAACTTATATGCGTCAAATCTGCAGCTACCTTATTGCTTGATCGACAGTTAGTGAGGCCAAATTGGTCCGCCAAATGGAATAGTCAAATACATTAACAATTGATGCTTATAAGTCTTAACGACTTCCACAATCTTCAAACACAATGATTGCTTGAGAGGAGTAACATGTCGATATCATGTTGTATTGATATTGACAACAGAATATTAAGATACAACGTAATGTAAGCATGCAATCTTGTTTTGATTTTTGCTTTGTACCATGGGCTGTAACTGATTTGCGCCGGCAATTCAATTATTGGGAATTTTACATTTCAAAATTTATGCTCGAACGAAAATTGGAGATTATCCAAAAACAAAAAATGTCATTAAAGCAGCAACTGATATGTGGGTGAGGTCTGATCCGTGTACCTGGACACGATAGCCTATTTCTTGGTCATTATAATAGAATAGTATGAAAATATCTTATATCATTATTTTAGCTATGATAAGCACAAATTGTGTAGCTCTTACATGATCGTTGTAGTCTAGATGTGTGTATCAAGCAACAGCTGTGCCTGCCACGGCAGCACATCCTCTATCATTTGTGATTTCCAGGCGGCAATATATTTCAAGCCTCAGAATGTACTTAACAATCCTACAGTCTAATGATATTTTATGAAGGCCGACATATTGTTGATTATGCCAAAAACAGAATGTACTACGAATGGGCCACTATCACCTCTGCATTAGATGTCCATTTTTTTTTTTTATGTTTCATTAATGCTTTATCATATTTCACTAACCCTGGCATTGAATTACTCTCATATATGTGAAAGCTTTACTTTTTAGCATGAACAAATACTGAGGGTGCTCGCTTGGCAAGCATCCTTGTGTGTCCCATCACTAAGCTAAATACAACTAATTGCTAGCTCTTGACAAAATAATTGCTTAGCCTACTTCATGAGACAGGTAATTGATGCACAAACGAAAATAACAATATCTAAACATAAAACGTTGGCCAAAATGCATACGGATAATATATAGCCTCCTTTATGTTACACTAAGGTATACATCTTCGAGCAGTGTACAATTGCGATCGTTATCAATGATAATTAAAGCGTACTGTTAATTGTCATAGTGGTAATCACCACGTCACATGCTACAGGGTGGCACTATGGATTTGCCTCGCATGGGAAATTGATTTGACTGCGTCTTATGCCGCAACAAAACATCAGCATAATGTGAACATTTGCAAAACATATTAAGATATGCAACATGTGTAGTGCAATTGGCACGTAACGTAACAGCAATCTCTTCGGGGGTCGGCGAGCTTTGCAACCCGTTGCTGTAAATATACAAAGTGAAAGAAACATTGGCTCATACTATATCTCTACTAGTAGTCATATGTTGTAAGCCAAGAACATAGAAACACACACACACACACACACACACACACAGATATATATATATATATATATATATATATATATATATATATATATATATATATATATATATATAAATAATATATATATATATATATATATATATATATATATATATTTATAAATATATTTATATTAAATATATATATATATACATATATATATATATATATACATATATATGCATATGCATATGCATATATATATATATATATATATATATATATATATATATATATATATATATATATATATATATATATATATATACATATATATTTTAAACGGAGAAATAACTAGGACGCATAAAACTTGTTAATCTTGCAAGCAGAACGCCAAGCGCATACCACTGATTTGATCACGTTCCTGTCCATCCCTGTGATAATCAGAAGTCGCTATTTCTATTATACAAACGTAGGGGTCCATAAACATTAACAAACGTGCAACAGCGACCAAAATCGGCCACCATCCCTTTTATATGTGACGTTATCTTCACATATACCGCCTAGGCATTTAGATAGGACACGCACGCAACCTGGCGATTAATCATCTAATCGGCTAGACTATTGATCCGATAATCCCTATTTAAGCAAAGCATCCTTTGCAATCATCAAGAATGGTTGACGTCATAGAACAGGGTATTTATTAAGAACAGTCACTGAAGAAAATTTGGTAGTTTTCATCAGTCTTTGTAGATGGGGCTGATTTAATACTACATTTTGATGAGGTCGATTTTGCTCGGTCGTACGGCAATGCTCTTCTTGCGCCAGTGAATATGCTATATGCATTGTATATGTTACATTCTTAAAACATGCACATTACTAAGATACTTAATACAAAGTACATCCGCATCAATTAATACGGGTTTATGAATCGCAGTTTTACAACAAAGTGTGAAAAATATAGTTAATAATCCTACGGCTAGAAGTAATTACAAAAACGTGAGCGATATGCTCAACTAATTGCTAATAGAGGATCACATTAAAACTAGAGATTTATAGAGAAGGTTTTTCTTGCCAACCAGTTTTGTCGTTTCATGGATTTTGTGTGTGTCCAATGCATGTGAACCCGAATATACATGGAAGTTGAATATTTTAACTGTATTTTGCACGTGGTACGGTTTGCTTTTGACAAAATGCTGACCAGAAGGGCTAAGCTAGCTATTATTGGTGTATGGAATGCTCAATCAATATCTACCTGTGTTCATTAAAGCATGAATACTCCCTACATCCGTGTTACGATCTAGTTTGCAGGATCATAATGTTCCGGCCTTATTCGTAAGTTATAATCTACGATTTTTCATGAGGCTTATGATGATGATCTGGTGATAAATATTAGTCATTAAATTAGTTATCCTAGTCACTAAGCTGTGACTCACGTTACAATCGCCATCTACGGCTTGAAGGTGATGAATGTTTTATTGAAAGCGCATGTTAATCTTCTCCTAATCAATTAATCAAAACTAGTCGAGCGTGCCTGGGGAAAATCGACCAGGAAATGAGTGCCGACTAACGGACCATCCGTCTTGTTTGCATACTAAGAACATCTCGTTAAGCGTGGATGACTCATGACATCAAATGTGTCCGTGCCACGATTGGGTAATAAACTAATAATCATTGTTAGCTCACATAATGGGTATTGCTCAAATCAGTTAATGGTTCAATTATCCTTGCGCAAAGCTGAAATCACCATTGTTATTGCCACAGGTAACTCAATGTGATTAAAGTCAATGTTAGGACCTGGAATAGTTAAGAGCTTCAGCCATGTTAAGCCCGACTCATGTGCTATCTTGCCACTGCTGACCCCAATTCCAAGTCGTCTCGAAAGAACACACTTACCTGCGAAGCTTCTCCATTAAATAATATTCTTCCCCACGTGGAACTCAATTTATCTCGCGTTAGTCATCTAGCTCCTACCAGTATTCCTTTTGGATGCCATTTTGTACGAATGGAACGGGAAATATTTGCATGCGGGGGTGAAGACGGTTTTATAAACGAGTTTGCGGCATACGGCCGCCAGAAAGTTTAAACATGTGATGGGACATAACCATATTTTATTTAAATTCATATCGGGAAGGTTTACTATATGATAAATAATGAGAGAGCAGTATCTTCCGAAAACCCGCTCCTAAACATTTCCCCGCTCCTACTCCGCCACATTTTTATACCTGCTTACTTAAATGTGTGAGCTATTGCGCAATATTCGTACGACGAATTAAAGATACATATACCCAGCAAGGGCGACAAGAGCAATCACAGCTACAATTGCAGATGCCGATAGTTCAAAGACGCATTCTCACGGTTTCAATAATGGTATACACCCCGGTGTGGACATATGGGACACCCCGGTGTGGACATATGGGAGGTGGACGATTGTCAATATGCGTGATCTTAATGATAAGTTGTACTATATGACATGTTTTATAGCTGTTTCAGCTACACTGTTTAGGATTACTCCAAATTGTTTGTTTAGTTCCTCAAACAGTATCTACGTAGAAGTTACGATACCAATATTCCATGATGCACTAGCTGCGTGCATGACTTCAATCTGTTAAAATTAAAATACTGCTTAGAATTTACAATATGGTGCCACTTTCTTTTAAGTATTCTCCCTTGTATACGCACCTCATCCGTTAACAGGCTTTAACAAGGGAAGAGGTTTTATTTATTTCTTGAATAGATAACACTACCTTGAAAAAATCAGTTGCGGATTATTTCTGATATGTTCAACTCGCAATACGCTTGGCTGAGAGGTGGCAACTGCTGATCGCTGCCTTTGTTAACGTGCAGCGTTACGGTTGTCCAATTGTTGATGCACCCAGACCATTACGGTTGGGTTGTTTTGTGGTTATTCCGCGCCTGGTAAGTGTAATGTAAGCGTTTACGGTGCATTGTGAATGAAAAAGAAAATATTATTTTCCTGATACAGAAGTGGCTAATCACCATAGTGGTTCTGTGTTGATTACTAGAAGGTAATCACGACGCCGTGCATTTTAGGCGTCGTCACCAATGCCCACCATAAATGATTGAACACTCTGATTTGTATTTGCACCATATTCCGACACACACCTCTCTGTTGCACCTTTGATATGTGAATTCATAAGGTGCGCTTTTTAGCCCTAGAGTATTGGTCTGATTCTTGCGAGGTGTTACTGGGTCTAGTCGAGTGCATTTGAACTCATCAAAAAAATATTAATTATCGTGTGACAAAACACAACATTTCAAAACCGTAAACCATGAACACGCAGTTAATTTAGTTCCAAATAACTAGCGAAGCTTTTATTTGCTTACGTAGTGAGCCGCCACTTTATTCAATAACAACACAACACAGTGACATAACCAGATGATGCTCGCAAGTATTCAATCGTTCATTATCTTGTCAAATCAGAGGCCCCAATGTTGTAGGGTTATTCGATATGGTAAGTTCGTTTTCACACCAAACTTTGCATATATCAATGACCATCTATTGATCCATCATACTAAAATAAGATGACAATGTGTGAACGACCAAGTATCGTTGGTGCCGAGTAGATGGCGGGCATCACAGGTGTTATATAATAAATGTCCTGTGAAGGAGTAATTCAGACTGAACAATGCTCAAAAAACGATAAGCTGACAACTGTGGCATGAACGCGTCATGCAGACAGCCTATACGGCGACAATCGTTGCTCCAAATACGTTGTTACTTGCTATTATGCCTAAGTTGTTTGTCAAAGTTTGCACGGCTATGGCTCAATGTAAATAATACAGCTGATAGAAAAACAATTGTTGCACCGTCGACGATGCGGTGACAGATACTGGCACAATGGCGGCCAAGGCAAATTAGCTTGAGAAATGAAATGTTTGAAGTAGCGGCACAGGCTGTTGCAAGACTAACGAGCCGCATCATTGGATATAAATTGAAATTTACTATCATGCAGAAGAAAGGGCTGTTTACTAGTCTTATGAAGTCATGTAATATACGGAGAAACCAATCTTGTCGTGTGGCCTTCATGTAATCACAAAAGAAAATATTTCACTCGATATTCCTTCACAGCTAGCTGCAGTGGCTCTGAAAATGATATTATATTTTGCCACGGCCATCTTGCGTTTTAATGATACCGGATTAATCGATATTTTGAAGGCGTTTGTTTGTTGGTTATCGGAGCCTACCCACCCCCCCCCCCACCCCCTACCACCAATACAGAGCAAAATCTTACGCACAATATTTTATGGCCAATGCTATGAATAAATCCTTTTAGTGTAACATTATTTGATTTATGAATTAGTAATGGCAGCCCCAAGGTGGAGTTTATCGAATACCCAGGCGCTCACGTCAAGCCCATAAGACAAGCGTTATCCAGGTGGCGTTTTGCTGCATAGTTGGTAGCTTTTCCCACAATCTATTCAATAACTGTAAGTAAAAAAAGCTCCTGTCAATACGCGTATATACGTCTTGCGGCGTAAATTAAGGCGGTGCTTTTGCAAGACGTGAGGTGAATATTTAAAGGCATTCATACGCCATATATATGCTGACCGTCTGCGTAAAAGTATCCTTTTTTATTTTACTTACAATGTATGAACTTGAAATGATGTTCGCGGATCCAACGATATACGATAGTTTTGCTGTAACCATATAAAGTATGCTTTGAGCTTATTTCTACTAAAACATTCAGGAAATCTAGTCTTGCAGTATCAATTCTAAGCCACATAAAGTATCATGAAATATACACGTATGAGAATGCAGATCACTTGGCGATTAAGTAACTAGAACCGGCAATTTAACATTCTCTTATTCATATTACCTAAAACGATAAGATACGCTTGAAGTGCATACCTGGCGGTACAGATGTTCCTTAGAATGATCGCTCCACCACAAAACTGATACGATGAGCCACCGGCAAAATCGTAGCGAACGCGATAATCTCTGTGCTACTCCCTCCTGCTTCTACTGTATCGATTCATTTAACAGACAGACCGTAGCAGGGTTGATATTACCTGACTTGAATTATACGGCTTTACACATCATATCGCACTGTGTTAGACGTAGATAAGTCATACCTGCGGCATGACCTTGACATTCTTGTGTTTGCTAGGAAATCGCTTTGGTGGTTTCTTGTTAGTGTGAGCCCATTCAATTCATGCCAATTTTACGTTGCATTATTTAGAATATTTCCATTACTACGAATATGAACAGACGCTGTTAACAGGGCGGCAATGATGCTCCGTATTCTGTGCAATGTGCGGTATCTGCTGCAAATATTTCTGCAACAGCATTTCAAGCATCTCTGCTCTCGCGCGAGGGGTAGTTGGCAGTTATTTCGGCGTAGGGCTTACAATATACTTCAGCAAGATGACACAAAAATCAGATATTTACAGAGAATGCTATAAATGAGTCAGTCAGAGCATAGACAATCACCAGCATCCTAAGAAGTAAAGTTGGTAATAATCGACTCTTCCTATCATGACGCAGCAAATATTGCTTATTCCTTAATTCCTGCCGTATGGTTAAGCGCGTCAACCTCGATAGTCGGCATGAACGCATTCCACAGTAAAGCCAAATGCATTCCACAAAGCAGATAGCAGGAGCAAGCTTGAAATTTCCGAAGCGCTTAACTAAAATATTATGCTTAACTTATTTCGATTGAAACACATATTGCGTCAATAAACTGTATCACTCGATAGAAATTGAATAAATATTGACCCCCTGACAGCAATACACAAGTTATAGTAAACTCATCGTTTGAGTCTTTGTGACTTTTACGATAACAATAATTTCCCGAAAAAGCACCCCCCCTCCCACACCGCCATGATATATAACCATTTACTACCATGTAGCAAGGCTGGATGTCGCACTAATCATTCCATGTAAATCTATAATTTCTGACAGATGATCTTAATTCGTTCTAACGGTTACCTTTTGTGCTAGCTCCAGTCGAACGGTAATATAGCGTTCTGTTTCAACATTCTCCGCGCGTCAAAGAAAATGCGTTTGGCTAATGTGCTACATAACGCATCTAGAAAATAACATATATCAAGAGCCTGTACAAATAAAAAAAGTCCTAACGCACCAAAAAACTCGACGCTATTCTTCAAGAAATGCCATCTATATATCATTTCCAAAAAATCGCGATATGATGACCGCCATTTTGGAAAATATTTGGTCGCGTGATTTCCCGCGATATCCTGCCACCTCATCCGCATTGCCTTAGCATGAGTCGTCGATGGGTTACGTCATTCTGAGCATGCGCGGTGCACGTGGTCTTGAACTTGAAAACAAACATGTAGCTGTTTTTCGGACTTTTTACCGCTTCCAAAATTGATCGAACTACAAATAATTACCATAACCTTCATTTCGTTGGTAGTCCTATAAGGTTCAACGAGAAATGAGCGCAACCAGTATTACGCCTCACTGTTTATAAGTGTAAATAGTCAGTGCGAGGGTATTATGGTAGGATAAATGACAAGTACGACCCATTTATACTTATAACCTGCATTTTATACTCTACTTTGGAAGAGTATGTCAGTAATTAGTCAGAGAGAACGTCTTTCAATTAAATTGCTATCTTTCATTATTTCTGTAATCTACTGTTACGGCCTTTAAGCACAAGAATCATTTTTACATATCGGTGGAGCTGTGACATTGCCTTTCGGAAGATATTTCTCGTAATTATTTTCCGAATTAACCTTTCTTTGGACGCATCCCTCATACTTGCTTGATTGGCTTAATGCCATTCAAGACCCTCTCCTACAGCCGCGAAATGTCCTTCAATGCTGAGTCGAATTCCGTAATGAAATTCCACACAGGATGGCTGCATCAAAGAAGCGTTGACATCCTATGCAAATTGAGAAAGAGGGCTTTGAAAAGGAAGGTAGGCGGATCGCATGTGATTAAAGTAACAATGGCCTTCGACATAATTGCATTGGAATAGTATTTCAGCACTCATTCTGAAGCTGCTCAGAGCATGAATTGAGGCACAAGCTCTCTTTGGGTTCCCATATGAAACTGCACATTAAGATCCAACGATCATCATGACGATGTTGTGGATGTTTATTTAACATAATACTAATATCACATATAAAACTAAGAACAGAGTAAGGTGCTATCCCAGAAAGCCCAGTCCTAGGCGTTGGCACAGGTACCATTGTCATTAATCTGGCATCAATATGTTGCAGACTGCTCAAATGGCACAGATGTGCTGATCAAAGCCCATATTCAATTTTCGGTTTTCATTTGCTAAGCCATAAATCTGGTAATACTTGCCAGCATCCAATTTCCAAACCCTTCATTACGTAATGTAACCAGCAACGGTCGAGGCGATAAGGTACGGCAAATATTCCTTTATCTCTGGCTTCCTTAAACGGAAACCAGCAGAACAGCAAAATTCCGCTGTGCGCTATACTGTGGCTGAGTTTAAGTCTTGTATATTTCTTGCTTATCACTTTATTCCTTTCCCATCAAGGCGATTGGTATGGTGAAATCTCAGTCTAAACAGCGCATTGTGACACATTTCATTCCCTTTTCATGAATCGATAACATATGACAAACCATATGGGATTGAATTTTTTTAGCCTCTTCGTAACGTGGTAACGCAATTATATTGTTACGTTGTCGCAAGCCAATATAAAGCCATTAAGCCGGTTCCCATGGCGGAGCGGTAAACTGCGTCACCTTACCACCCACACGTTGTGGGTTCAACACCAAGGTGTGAAAACCAGTAGCTAAAGAAACCCTAATACTACCATTCTTTTTCGGAGCTATTTACCTTGAATAAATTGTAAATTCCCTAAAACATTTCACGAATATGATTTACGTTGCTGCTTGTTTAAAAAAGAATGCTATTGTACTATGCTTATCATTATTTGAATGTGATGTATACCCTATTGTTGTCGCATTTATGTTCACATTTTGTACAGGGAGTTTTGCTTAAATTTCACATTGCATTCGCAATATAGTCCAGTAATGCTAAAACTGATATTGTAGCGGATAACTCAGGTCGATGCTACATAATTCAGTGCTGAGTTTCTGTGCAAATGCTGATTCCGCGCCAGTGCAAGCACAATTCGGAATGTAGCATCCCGGAATCATGTCATAGCACCAAACATACTGTCAAGTATTTTGAATTTCGTCTCCATGAAACAAAGGAATTGAATAACGCCAGAAAGAATATTGCTTGTAGAAAGGTGGAGCAATATTTCAACCAGGTTTGCGACTAGATGCAACCACCTGTTTGCAATACTAACCAAGCGTTTAATAAAGTGCAGAGTAATTGAAATAAATATGCCACAGATTACATCGAAACAAGCTTTCGAATGTGTTAAGCAGCCGAATATATTGCGGCTATTCTCGGCTGTTGCCTTCATGATGTCAGAGCAATTTAATACGCCTCGCCTAATTGGACAGGAAGCGACCCGCTCCAAATAATTCGACGGTTCCGCTCCGAAGTCAGCAGTATAATTGAAATATACAAAAATCGGTAGACGACGTTTGTTTGACTTCCCTAGAGACAAAAATCGTTAGTAGAGATCCTCAATGAGAGGTGAATGTATGCTGCTACAATCATGTAAATCTTGCTGAGTACATAACGGGCTCTCTTTAACGACAAGCACGAAATTCGGCGCGTTTAGGTGATATTGACCGTTTTAACGATCTTTGATAAAACGTTAGAAAATGCAGCTTTTTTTTCGACAGCCTTGATGATAATTAAAACTTCTTCGACCTGCAAATTAACCATTACATGTAACAAGTATTTTCTATATTAAAAATTGCGTTTGACCCAAACACCTAAACGATTCTATGCTGGTATTGAAAATGCAGTGATGTTGTCATCGGTTGTGTGCGACCAATCACAACATGCTATACCCTTTAGCGGGTTTCCAAGGAAGTGCCAAATCAATATCATCGGCATTTAGCTCTTTATATATGGTCATCAGTTTCAGTATTAGGTCGTGCGACAATTTTCCATTTTTCCATATATATATATATATATATACATATATATATATATATATATATAGAGAGATATATATATAGATATATATATATATATATATAGATATATATATATATATATAGATATATATATATATATATTTATATATATATATATTTATATATATATATCAATGTATATAGCAATATATATATATATATTTATATATATATTTATAGATATTTATATGTATATACATATAGATATATACATATAGATATATACATATATATATACATTTACATATAGATATATATATATTATATAGATATATATATATATATATCTCTCTCTATATATATATATATATATATATATATATCTATAGATATATATATATCTATATCTCTCTATATATATATATATATCTATATATATATATATATATATATATATATATATATATATATATATCAGCAGCAACTTCAATTTAAATAATTTGATTAAGACAAGCTGGGTTCTGGGTTTTTGCGCTCCAAATCTACCTTTTTTCTTACATGTATAGTTCTCAGTATCATTGGTAGCGGGCAGTTTGTCAGCTAAAACAGGAACATCATTTTGATGTTACAATTTCCCATTTAGTCTGCATAATCCCTAAAATAGCATGCAACAGCGTAGCACCATTGACACGGACCACACCAGAGTTACGGTTCGCTTGCCCTTTTCGGATTAATGAAAGTAACTGGCCTTTTACGTGATTAGGAACAACAGCGCATTATATAATCGTCTCAACACGGTGAAGCACTCAGCAACGTCGATTATATATTTGGATATGGTTTGCATTAAGTAGGTATTTATATGATAATGAATCTCTCTGCTTAGCCTGGATATATTTATCATCCCTGGGCGAGCGACATTATCAATGCATAAAGGGTAAGCTACATTATCAGAGTTATTATTGACGCATCGTGTAATATATGCTTCACGTCTAGTGTAATTGCTATACCGTCACACTTAATTATGATATACAATAATCCTCCCCATATAATAAAGGACTTAATTATGTACATATCATTGCCTGGTCTCTGCAGTTAGGTTGTATTTCAACAATGAATACCAAATTCAGGAATGCTTCTGATCCTTTGGCACAAAAAAGTTGTACACAACTAGTACTCTAACCTCAGTCAGTGGACACTCCGAAAACGTTAACATGGTATGTAATCTGCAGTAAGCATGGATTGTTGTGCGAGAAATATCCTGATCGACAATTGCTTTATTTAGCACCGTTTCGCGTGATCAGTTACATAACTTGTGAGTTATATGTGAAAAAGATTTGACGTCATGTCGACTAAATGAATTTATTTGGAAGCATAAGCCTGTATGAAGATAAAGACTAGGAACTAGCATGAAAGCATTGAATAGAAAGAAGCCTCCTAATACATCTCTATTGATGGTCTACTTAATAATGTCGACTGTTGCTCAGTTTTCATCATCCTCTTAATTGGTAGTATGAGATTCATTGTATATGAACATCTTGTTTTACAATAAACTTTTATTTCACTCAATTTATACGCTTGATATTCAGTCAATGTGTAGTAAACTTGCATCGAAATAACTGTCGGTGGAATAACTTATTGCACCTAATCAGTGTGTGGAAGATTGCTTAAACGATCCACACAGTCTGGATTAAGCGAACGGCATTGCGTTATTAGTTGCTCTCAAACCACTTCGAACCCAATTATTCCGTTGTGCTGAAGATCTCATACATCATCTCGAGGTAACAAGAGCTAATTCATGTTATGCGAGCAATCTTACTAAAAGCACCGAGGCTGACTCACAAAGTAAATAATATCACAAGCTCGATTGGATGCATTGGAGACCCTGGCGGAAATTGGTGAATAAGTAGTATAAAAACTTGTAATTGTATTGATGGGACTATTATTACTATTTCAGAGTCAGTTTACAACAGGCTAGGTCAAATATACAATTTTAGCCAAGCGTGTGTAAAAAGAGTAAGCATCATTTTGTTTTTGTTTTTTGAGTTCGTCACCACTGTCACGACTGGTGAGCGTTTCAATTGTGTTAACATGTAAGTTTGGTGCTTACAAGGTTGCAAACGAGAAATTGTCACTGAAATAATATCATTTTAGTAGTTTTTATTCTTATGGGACGTCATTTTTTTTGGAGTCATTAATGTGATCGTTGACGATCATTCGCAGCTTATCTGTCGTGCAACTTACACTGTGCATTGGAATCCCTTCCAAAATATAATTACGTCTCTCGGCTACTTTTTGTTTGTCTTGCAAACACTATTCAATGTTGTACTACTTACATATTACAGTTATTACATTTATTACGTCTAAACAAAGTTCATTCTGCGCACAGAGATTGATAACCACCATGCATTTAGTTTTCCAATGTTCGCTCGTACAATTGTGCATTACCTTAAACTTTTAGCCAGATTGTATTCTGATATAATTTACTATTTTATTATGCAGCACAAGCGTAGTGATGTGCCATGCAAAGCATGCATGTCGCTTGAAGAGGAAATATCTTAGTGTGAGCCTTAGGGGGAGTTGCTGATCTAATTCGGTTTCAACTATTGCAGCCATCTGTTTGTTATTGCTTAGTGTTTGGTTGATACTTCTACTCTGTTGAAGTCCAGGGTTTAACATCCTCACAAGGTTCACACATTAGACGTATCTCTAATCGAAACGTATCTGGTGCAACAAATTGCTTCAAGCAAATCATGATCGTTTACATGCGCCCAATTGCAATTTGGGCGTATGTGGTAGTGTTGTCGATTTAAAGTATGCAATGGTTATTTGGCCAGTCTGCGTTATACTAATTAGTCTAGACAGGAATCAAACTCGTTGATGAGTACAACTCGCAGCAACGACGGTGTAAGACTGCTTATTCAAATTGATATATGTGCCATGATAATCATATACACTATTTTTGCCGTTTTTACCAGTCATTGTCATGCATGAGATATAAATAAATCCGCCTAATTTATCCTGCACAACATCATTTAAATGCGAAACAAGTGTAGATCAGATCCCCAGTCAATGTATGCTTCAAAAACTCAATAATAGGCGGTGATTTATATTTTCGGCGTTGTGATCCCGCGTCACGTTAAACAATCACTTTTGCAGGTCACTCAAACTATGTTGGAAAGGTGTAAGTTATTAACCGTAGTGTAATTGTCTGATAGCAAATAACAGATCATAACTATCGTTTACTCATTATGGTGATGTCCATGACAAAGGTTATCGTCTTGTTTATTTATTTCTATGCCGCTGCCTGGGTTGCACGTCTATCGGCTTTTACCTGACCTCATCTTATTGATTGAATTTGAAAAGAATACATAGGGAAGTTTTGTCTGACACTGCTTTAAGCTTTTAAGTAATGGAAATATGAATATTTGGCTCAAGAGAACTGGATAATCGCTTAGTTATTCAACAAGGTCTGATGAGGGATATAATCTGTGATAGTCTAGGCATGTAACTGTGATGTTATGGGATTATAAATACATGGTAGGATGTTGCAGTTGTTTCTTTCAATGGGTTGGCTGATTTGTTCGCGGATGGTCATTTTTTAAAGATCTTTTTATCAAGACTTTTACCAGAGAGCTATATCATTCATTCTAAATTGCCTTGTCATAACAATCATATGAAATGGAGCATTTTCATTCACACACCATCGCGGGCGCTTAGGATTCTATCAGTATAGTTTTTGTCGATATATGTTGGAAATTATGTTACAGGGCACGACTGTTTTCGTTTATATAAGGTTTATGGCCAAATTTCATGTATCAGAATTTGCAATAGCTATAATCGCGACTCTTTAATTGAGGAGAAAAATCGGAGTTTGGGTGAAGTCCACACGTTCTGCGCTTTTTAAATATCATTTATCAAATATTTTAGCGAAATGCGTATCGCATATAACTACGACTCGTTAGTCTTGTAATACTGAACGATGCTGCACGCGACTGATATTCTTCATGCAGAATGTCTTGTATATGCTGAAACATGGATCTGGCAATCAGAGGCTTAAGACGCAAGCAAGCTAAGATTTGCTAACATGCGCACAATATATAATTGATTTAAAAGCGGCAAAATAACTCACGGGCAATTACATCTAAAGCTATGATTTTGGTTTTTATTCTAATAAGTAAATGAAATATCTACGCTATCAGTTCTAAATGCGCAATTGTATCTTTCATGTTTTCAACAAAGAACAACTGACAATCAAGTCCTACAACGACAATATAGGCAACAAATGTGGGCTACAAACTTCATTGTCACAAACACGGAAAGTTAAAGTAAAGCAGCGTATGTGATAAGGGTGAGGCATCGCGCCTTGTAATTTGACTAATGTTTCGTGTTCTCATGTCACGTATGTTGTCTGATGGCGGCAATTACACAAATAATTCAGGACACTTGAAAAGCCTGCGGAAGGTTATGATGTTACGACAATGCACAGCCAGTGGTCATTGAATTGAGCATCTACGGCACAGTCGTCGCTGAAGGGGTACCTCAGAAAATTAATATGCCCCTAACGTGATTGAAATAAGACATCAAAGCGAGCATTCATTTCATGGAGCGCCGTTGTTCGTAGGCTCAGATTTTATTGGCCAAAAGCAACATAATACATAAATGCATTCCCTCTGACTCAACGGATATCCACGCCATGATCGAGGCATTCAGTGATACCATGGTATATACTGAAGGATTCGCCTCAGTAAGGTGGCATACTCAGCAAAGTTTCTGTTGCATTACGAATACCAAATAAAGATACAAATCCACAAGTAACATATCACTCCAGAGTTGCTGGTTAATACTATATATCTGTCAGGCGATTGTTTCCGATATCACGGAACTGACGAATGACGAATCTACACTAACAATAGAGCCTCACGCTCATTTGACGTCAAGTGTAATAACTCGCAGCATCCCTATCTGCGGTACTTCCTTAGCACCGCGTTAACATAAATAATAGTCAATCAATAATGCCCCAGTTGATTGACATGCTCTATTAAGACACACAAGTTAATTAAATTTGGCTTTAAGACCAAGGTTGACATTATCTACATTCCACAACGGGGTTTATAAAACATACATAAGCTTACATTTGGAATCCAAATACATACCATAATTGAGATATGGATTGGCATAAGGAGATGAGGTTATATTTTGGACAAATAATGATTAGGCAGCTTAGAGCTCCAGGTATCACAATTCCCTACAACTCAAAATTACAACGCAAAGCTCCGTGGCTACGATGTAAAAGTCATTGTATACTCATGTCATGAAACATTGACGCAGTTCATATTTGATAAATATTCCCGTTTTCTTGCAATTACATTTGCGCAAATTGTATAACACACCTGTCTATTTGACGCGAATGGACTTAATATGCACTCAGTATTAACAACATTGTTTATTCTCCATTAATGCACCGCGTAGTTCCGGCACAAGTAGTTGAGCGGGTGTGGTCAAAGCAAGAGCATGTCAATGCTGTATGAAGCAATTAAACATTTTTCCGCAAATCTTGAAAACAAAAGCGGGGGACTGAATTCCCTCGCTGACATTATTGCTTCCTGGAACAGAGACCAGATCACTTGCATGAGGGTTGTAAGAAGACATCAAATGCGCTTATCCAGAAATACCCGTAGCATGGGTTGCAAAATTATCCAGATTATGTTATATTGAGTGTCGACCGTAAATGATAAATCTACTCAGAGCTAATCAATGATTTTCCCCGTCGCGCTGTTTTCTGATGTTATGGTAATAATCATGCATAAATAACAATCACGCTAGATGCGCTAAATGATTGCTTGAGTGACTAATGTCATACACTCATTTGCCTCATCTCGACCTGCGTTGATATTTGTAGCGCAATGCTTATCGTGTAAACGATTTATCATCAGTCTATCCAAACCAGACAAGCTTGACAACGGATAATGCATCATCCAATTGACATCAAAGAAAGTGGGGTTTGAAATTAGCGTCAAACTTAGACATATTTAGAGTCTCTATAATGGAAGGGAAGTTGCATTGTCAGATCATTAAAAATTGGCACAAAAAAAGGTTGGCATTAATACCAATGGATGCTCAAGCTAACCGACATGAGCTGGTTCCACTGCACATAAAAACCGGCTTTACAACATTTACTTTGTCACAAATATTTTGCTGTATTATTCCGTCGACCTGCGATTCATCCCTCGCTGCAACTACACCCAATACAATTACTCTCGTACTTTCGAGTATATTTGATCATTCTAATATGATAGTAATAGCGTTGCTAATCGATACCCGTATTTGTCAATACGGATGTCGATTCTGTATTAGAAAATACTTATGATTACATTCTCTTCTAATTCGCAATACGCTGTGCACTCGATACCAGTATGTTCTGCCACAGTTTGCTTAACCTAGTGATACCAATAACGAGAAGCTACGTAACATTAAGGAATTTTCAGTCTATTCAATATTGATACTAATAACAATCACACATGTATTACGGGAAGCGAAACCTGCAGTAATTGTGTTGCTTTTCACCCGAACTAGTTACTTACTACCCAATGTGGATTAATCTATGCGCATAAGTGGGCTAGCGAATACGTATTACTATGTGTGAAAAGCAAAAGCGAAAAAAAGCTAGTTTCTCTACCGTATTAAAGGCCAGTGTGAAGATTGTAGTGAAAAAGCAGAATTGCTACCAATGGTCAAATACAGTCAGCGAGCTCAGGTATGTCAGATTGATAAACTTATGCGTGTTGATAGTATGTAACAACATATCTACGTATGAAAGTTATGATATACTTTGCTTTGCTTTGTTTTCATTTTGTATGTTTGTTATTGTATCCAGTTGCATTAAGCATGCACATGAGTAGTGAGGTTTATACCGAGTGACTTCTACCTTTAATGACCAAAAGAAACCATGTCTAATCCATAAATCAGTAGTGGAGCGTTTGGGGTGCTAGTCATCGGTAGCAAGGGAATGAGTTTGCACTCCCTGACTTACCAATCTATCAAATAAAGCGATATCGGTGGAGGCTAATGAGACGCAATTTTAAACAGGCCCTTTTCCATGATAGCACATTTGTCCGGTTCATTGTTGTGTAACCAGCCATTCGTCATTCATGTCAGGGCAGTTTTGTGATAATTCAGCACTGCACGTAACAAAGGGCACGTGCCAAGGGATCGGTAATACCCACTTCGTGTTCACCGCATTATTAGGTTAAACACATGTGCAGAATTCCATTCATGTGCTACGTAGGAGCTATGCGAATAAGGGCTCACTGGCATTACAACGAAAGGGAAAAGCATCATATGGCTAACAGTTGAATCAAATGTTTTACATTCGTTATGCTAAAGACTAGGGCCGATATACATTTGTTACCATCGCTAATAAGGTTGACATATAAGTATCGAATGGGAGACAAGATCATCAATGCGATTCGTCGATTCGTTAATCTTTGTATCAAGTTAAGCACACCCTTTGCAAACTATATGTCCGCGCCAATGCTAAGCCTCGTTAATTGGTCAAGCGATAGAGCCCAACTGTATGCAATATGTTCTATTGACAAATCATTCGTTGTGGTTTTTAATACACACGCCAAACGCTATTTGATAAAGACGCATTCCTGCTAAAAGCATGTATGACGGTTGGATAAAAGGCTCTGCTCTTGAGGCTCGGCATTTGCAGTTGTGTCACACTGGGGTAATAAATACTTCTAGTTGCAGTCACTAACGCCATTATCATATGTATGAGAAGTTTATGCAAATCACTCTCCGTGATATGAGTGGTGTAGTGGGTCTAGGCGATTGCCTAATGTATCGCGTTCTCACATCACGTTTCAAGGCTAATTGCTGCGATTTATCAAATCATAATGTGCATTGAGAAGCAAGGAAATAGTTTCGACCCACTACAGTTAAAAGACATAATAAACTGACGGCATGGTTCTTGCTTTTGACGCGCGTTAGTACAATAATTCGTATGCGCGTAAGATGGTTATGAGGAAGCACTACAAATACTAACTCCATGAACAAGTTCAGGTAAATAGCAATTATACATTCAATTAATATAAGCTGACAAGTATAACGAAATAGAGACATAGAGAAGACTCGAAGATTTTGAAGTGCCTATAAAGCAGTTGGCGTAATTGAATTAGCTACAATATATTGCTATCATGAAGGATGAATAAAACATTTGGTACGTTATGAAACATATTCTCCGTTAATCACTACACTATTGTTATGTGATGTAAATCAACATTTATCTCATACCTAGGGACATATTAGCAAGAAAACGATAAATTATGATATGGGTCCTGCTGCAAAAATACCTGACGCAGTGTGCATCAGAAAATCGCTGACTAAATAAGTCGGGCCTACCTTAATTACGGTATGTGGCTTTTGCATCAGCATACTAAAACCTTGTGTTTAACAGCATTTACACGCAAAACAAGGCTGTCCGCTCAACATTCTACATTTTTGTGCTGCTAGGTTTGCAAAAAGTCCTTGTTAACTCTTAGCATCTAAGATATACTCTATGAGTGAATATGAATAATCGCTACCACCGGCAATCAATAATTTAGATTTTGTGACTGCAGCGAGCTTGCAATTGCATCATCGTCATCCATGTCCACACCTTTATAGCGTTCATTGATAACGGGGAATATGCAAACAGCTAATTAAATATTGATACCATTATCAAAGAAATTGATTGGTTGCCACAGTGGCATAACCCGTGAATAAATAGCAAACATTTTCCTACACATATCTATAAGACAAGGAGACCAAAGGTGAAAAGAAGGTTTCAGCTGAACTAATTGAAAAACATATAACAGTTTCTGTTCCACTTCAGCGAACTCACTTACATCCGCATTCGTTTGATGGAAACGCTGACTATGACAAAGATAATTTCCAACAAGCCATTTTATCAATCAATCATTTCCAATATGACACTCAAGAAGACAACGGTGATTGTGTTCATCATGATTATGATCATTGTTATGTAGTGGGTCGAAACTATTTCCTTGCTTCTCAATGCACATTATGATTTGATTTCTTTTCGATTGGGTAAGTATGATGCAAAATAAATCGTTTGCAGTAATGCAGAAATGTGCAATGTTTGATAACGCTACGTGATGCACTGCGTAACAGCAATTTTCCGGCTTTTCAAAATTACAGCTATTAAATGCTGACGCCTCTCGCAGTAGGTGCATCGACGCATGTTATACGTGAACATTATGCTTGTTCATATGTGGTCCGGTTGCTCTTGAAGACCAACTAACGCTTTGCATTCGATATGTATGCTGATGAAGCTGCAATTTATTTCTTAAGATAAGCTGTAGAGAATTTTATAGGAATGGTGCTCGATGGCTTAAAGCCTAATTATTAAACTGCGTCATGGGCTTTCAATGCTTGGGGAATGGAATCTGGTAAGATTGGCAATACTTCAGTAATTGCGCGTTTGAAATAAGCATTATTTTATGCGAGTGCCGCAATTTAATTATGTCATTGTTCATAGCAAATTAGATATATCGTAGTATAGTTGAATGTACATTGCCTAGCGTTTTTGCCCTGCGATCAACTGACTGATATGGCTTTTCAGAACCAATTTTTCTAAAAATGTGGCCCTACCCGACATATCAAAATGCTTGAGTTGTTGATATTTGGTTAGCTTCTATACATGGGTGGCGAATATTGCACAGGAATAGTAAAGTTACCGATGACAGCAAGTAAGCTAATGTGACTTTGTTGATGTAACAGAGTTATATCAGCATATTCGAAAACTAAGACTTTATTGCAATCCAACCAGAATATTGGTGTATCATCCCCTTGATTTGTTAAAACGTTTTCGGGAATGGCTTCTCTTGTAGCGTTAAATTAACGTCGCGTGATGATAATAGATGAGGCTTACTGCTGTGAGGTATCCTGTAGCTGAATTAGTCCCGATTATGCCTTGCGTATTGAAATATACCTTTCCCCAAGTAAATCTGATTGATAAATATATCAGCCGACAAACACATTATAAGTCCTTTTGATCCTTAGGGGAATCCATACTTGAAGCAATGCAAACCCTTTTTCCTAAATGTATAGGTTGAGGCCAGCCCGTTGATTGTTTGTCACGTTTTGGTAACAACTAATACACAGTGTGATCAGTAGCGACATCGACATATTAAATTGATTTGATGTCACGCAAACTGATGTGTCGCGCAATTTGACTTCTATCCCAACGGGAGCAACCACGCAAAGTATCAGAACTGTAGAGTTACGCTGTACTGACGATGCTGCGGAGGCCTTATTAACAGAGCTCGGTGCTCTAAACAGCCACATACAAACTATCGTTCTAAGCCCCTGCTCTAGATTGAATTATCTACAGCGTATAAATATATTCCGTAGAAATACTGCGTGGTTGAAAGACGCATTGTGGATATTCGATGACATTTACATATCTCAATTTGCTTGATGCTTACGCGTGTCATCATTGGGATTAGCGTCGCCTTTAATTGAAGATGAATTCTATTCAGCTGAGCTGATTATTGTTTGAATGCGGTGCGTTTCTACGCCAATATATAGGGTGTACCTTATTGCAGCAGCGTATGGGGTCATATCGGTTCTCTAGCGAAGCTAGCTCAAATTACATAATACTTCTCACTTTATATAGGTAACGCATAAACTGTTATAGTAAACGGTAATCCGAGTGAATATTATATGATGCAATTAAAAGCGTATATGCTTTTGCTGATGAGGCACTGGTGCAAGACAGTTTCGGGTTCTAGCACATTGGAATCATGTCATAGTACTAAACCGCCGGTCAAGTGCATCGAGGTGCTCCTCGAGAGAGCAAATTCATTCAGTTGTGAAAGCAAATAAACCCATTGGCCGTTGAAAGATTGGTTGCATTCGCACATTGTTGGTGGTTATAATGTATGCATTAGTAAAACAGCCACGTGGATAGGTGGGGCAGATTGTACGACTGATCCCAGATGCATTCCTCTTGTACAGAGCTAATGAGGCGCTTAATTGAAAATAACTGTGGAGCAATTGCTGTAATTACGCCATAAATTTCCTCAGAACAAGCCATGGAAAGTGTCAAGCAGCCGCATATACGACGGTTATTTTCGACCATTGCCTTCAATATGCTAAAGCAATATCACGCAACTCGCTTAATTGGACAGGAAGCAACTCCCCCCCCCCTTTACGTTGTTGTTTCCGATTCAAAGGCGAATAAGTTAATTCAATAGGAATTGGCCGATGACGCCCTTTCAAATAACGTAGAGAGGGGAATCCTTAACCGATATTTGATCCTGAAAAAAATGTTAATGCATTCTCCTATAATCATTTGATTTAGATAACAATTCTATCTGGATATTTCTTGGGCTCGTTGCAAAAAGAAGATATCGAATTCGGCGTAAGAATGTGCTGTAATTTATTCTAATAATTGTTGATACGGATGTTTGAAAATGCAGATTGTTTCATTCCTACGATATGCCTATAAACCATTGAACATGCGAATATGAAACTAATTTAAAAATTTAAAGAAGAACAAAACTATGTTGTCGATGAATATGCTGTTTTGTTGTTTTTTGCGTTGAACAATAGTTGTGGTCAAATCCTTAATAATAACCAGCTAAAAGTAACATCGTTTTGATACATCCTCTTTAATTACTCATGTAGCTGTGCTTGGAGCATTGTAAGATATGTTTAACATCGTGACCACGGAACAGCGTCTAGTAGAAAATATAAATTCAATAATGAGTAGCTTTATCGGGTGTGTAAGCCTTCAATCATTATTTTTTTTTCTAAATTGTTTAGTTCTCTGAATCAGCGGTAGGTATATATCATTCCGGAGTGAGCGATATTGCCGACCCCTGATGTAGAGTAAATGTCCATTACAGTTGACAATTATGCAATGTCTCAACAATATATATATAGCATTGCCTGATCTGTAAAGTTGCGTTGTATTTCAACGCCGAAGACATCATACATCTTGTAATCATAGATACCTCCAACGTTCTCAGGAGGGTAAATTATGTCGATTACATTAGGCTGGCATTTAATTTGCCATCACGATCTTTTAGTTAAATGTGAAAGAAAAGAGAACAAAAATGGACATCATGTGATTTCATACTGGATTGCATATAATTGAACTAGTGATGGTAGAGGCCTGAAACCGAAAGAAAGGTATGCGATTGAAAAAAAGCTTTCCTGTTAAACTGTATTTATGATTTTCTAAATAATCTAAAATTCGCAAGCACCATCTGACTCTAGTTTTGCTGTGCACTACTCCATAATTTGGTAAACGGTTGATTCTTACATCACAAAACTGATGTACAACGCTTCTATCCTTACCCATACCGCTTCACGTCATTTCAGGTCGAGAATGATAACCGTCAGGATGCCGGTCTGCCCCCGACTCTATGGCACTACTGTATTCCAGATTCCTCATTACCATGGCTAACAGATAATAGTTAGCTTATAAAACCTTATTTGGCGCAAATGCTCTATTCACACACTAAATCTTTTACAAATGGACTTCTCAGCACCCTAAGCTGCCTAGAGCCGTGTGATATCACCCGTAATCCATTTCTGCATTTTCAAAATATCGATAAGTATGTATCAGTGAACCAAAATACTTGCTATTGCAAAGTCACGGTTGGGCATGAGCAGAAAATGTCCTTAAATAAGGAGACCGCCGTGATTTTCTATATCACCAAATGCAAAGCAAAACGAAATCACTAAGCTACTAGTGTAAATAAGCAAGGGTTTGTCAGAAGCGGTGTGAGGCGTGCTTGTAACAGCATTAAACGGTAGCGCAGCGTGTGTATCGTTAGTACGTTTCATATTATCGATTCTATTGTCTTGCAAGAACGTATTATAACATGCTGACTTGTTTGACACAACTGTATTTAATATGTACTAAGTCGATATATATCTGCTAATTCTGCTATGTATATGTGAACATTTTGCGTTATCATTCAAAGGATGCAATGCCTAACGTGTAATACATTTTGCATTCGTCTTCTTAAAGATTAGCAACGGATTTTAGGTCTATCAACCTTGTACATTTAAAGAGTAATTCTACGACCAATGATGATACAGTATATGTCTCAATGGTGCGTATTCACTACGTTTGTGACAATTGACATCCAGTGGCGAATCACTCATCATTATCGCCATAACATTCAGCATATTATTTTTGTAGCTCAAATACTCAATGTGCATGCGAGTTATATGTAGGACAGCATGTGTAGGCTGCTCTGGGTCCTTCTTTATTGGAAGCAAAATATAAATATTGGAGTACGATGGCGTTTAGCGAAAAATGTCGTCGCAGTTTGACAAAACATCATTATCATCACTGCTTTGCAGTCTTTCATCGGACGCAAATAACGCCAGTCAGACCAGACTCGCCTGACATGACATTGTTTAAGCCTACTGCTGGATTAACATACCATTACAGCGATGTGGGTTTTAATTAATTGCTTATGTTTGTGACTATCGTCATCTGGAGATATATTGCAAATTCATTGGCGGTATAAAGTCGCTAATCACAGATTTCTGTTACTAATTTTGCATCATTTTTGTCTGCTATTTTAGCACTATTTCACCGGTTACCTTGCAGCGATATTGGCCTGCTCTAAAATACATTTATGGTATATAAGTTAATATGTTATACATGTCTTCTAGTGTCGATGGTTAGCAAAACTCAAAAAGATGCCGGAGCGGTATCATGAACGACGTATATATTCACAAAGTCACGATAAGAAGATGTATTTCAATGCGCCAGATATATTTATAAACTTGAAGGATGTTTGTAGGAAAGGCTTAAAATTTAATGCAACTTTTCTCCATGGATAACATGATATGGATATCACAATGGGCATCATGAAATACCCGTGTGGAAAAATATATAGGTTAAATATTTTTATTGTACACGGTGATGATGACCTAGATAATTAAACATTATTTCGAGAGATTATTCTAAAACCATTAGATGTTCATTACTGAAAACCATTC
This sequence comes from Urechis unicinctus, assembly GCA_034190875.2. Classification (NCBI taxonomy): domain Eukaryota; kingdom Metazoa; phylum Annelida; class Polychaeta; order Xenopneusta; family Urechidae; genus Urechis; species Urechis unicinctus. The sequence goes on from CM067353.1 coordinate 18,905,899, forward strand.
GTTTGAAATCATTTTAGTTAAATTGTGAACCTTCAGTGTCTATTTTCAGACAATCACATCAAACAAGTGTGATAAACACCTAGTTTCCGCTACATAATTATATGGACGGTCGGTGGTTGCCAAAAACTATCGATGATTACTGATTTAGAACGAACGAGTTATGGCGCATGAGTAATTGCTTATGGCATCGTGTTCTCAAAACCTGCGTGGATACAAATGGCGCTGTCAAATGGAGTTATTCGTTAAAAATCTGAAACGTGAACCACCTGTACACCGTTCAATATCCGGTGACGCCTGTTCATTGATTGAGATCGTCTTATTATAGCAGACGTTCTTGTCAATCAGGATAACTGGAGTTGTGTGCTATACCATATAGATATATATATTTGTCTCTGTAATGGACTAATCATATACTGCGGACAACTAATGAACGCTGACTTTATTCGCTGAGTCGCAATAGCGGAACCTTTTTAGCACGGCACTTCATATTTCAAGTCACTTGATCAAAAGCCTATGCGCATCTCGGTGTAATCCATTCATTAATAGTAGCCGAGCGTTCAGAATACAGGTCATATTTGGGAAGGAGATTAGTTTGCACTAGCATTTCCATTCCATCAAATAAATCGATTTGGTAGTAGATGGAGGCAAATTGACCATTTGACTAGTAAGGGCTCTCTGAATGTATCGGAAAACTTGGATAACGCAAACAAAGCCTTTTCCAACGGTTTCACGGCTGCTATGGACATGATTGCATAACCGACCATTTGTCATCCACTTCAGGGCGGTGCTGTAGTTACCTGAGTACGACGATAACTCTTAATTGAAGAGAATAATGCTGGGTACTTGACGGAAGTTATTGCTGATCAGTACTGCTGTTAAAACTATGAATTGTTTTTTTTGCTTTGAGTATATCAAACAATGCTATGAAGTGTATGGCCACTAATGATTAATGTGCCAATCCAAGTGATATGTAATGTAAACGACTTATTGCGGAGCGCATCGTTATTAAAAAATGAGATTCATGTGCTTACTTACTTTCGTTTTATATATGTTTGTTGCCCAGAAGAATTATAATGCGACCAATCCACTATATCTTGTTAAGCAGGTTGCCAAATCGTATCTATGTTAGAGATTCTAGCAGATCGGCCGGACGGATCCCCACTGTATGCGCTAACCTGCTGTCACATCAATTGGTACCCACGTTTTGCATTTTGCCCACCGCATCGACGTGCAACTTTAATCCTATTATGCACCCGCCGTTAAGTAAGAGATGATTGAATGTCTAGTTTATTTTGACCATGCATATTATCTATTAATGGAATGAGATTTTTTCAACAAATATGCCACAGGTCAAATAAGTTGCTTTTAACAATTTATTACCAACATGGCCTTTTTTATATGTTAATGCATGATACTTCAATTAGTTCAATTTATCAAAACATGAACAACTTGATATTGTCCTCTTATTCAACAAACCTCGACAAGTATTTTACGTTGCTATCTCAGGATCATTTCATAGTTTCATTCCCTACCCGCGTGTTTGGCTAGTGGTTGAATGTGTAAACATAATTGAGTGTTCCCAATACATTGGTTTCGACTGCTATCAATACAGTAGCTCAATTCCTTGTCCTTAGTAAAGTGCTAGCATGTTTAGTGGATGAATATTGAAGAATATGAGAGTTGAATTGTAGAAAAAAAACGGACTGCCTAAATGTCTGGCTAACAAACAATTCCTACAAATTTCAGCAAATTATTAACCCGCGCTGATATCTCCTTATGCTATCGAAAACGCTGCTTACGCAATTGCATGCAACCGTGTCATAAACTAAATCGCTAGGTTTGCTGGTTATCACCAAGGGATAATTTACTGGACTGCTTAAAGAGTATAAAGTTTTATTGGAACAACCCGTTTCATATAAGTACTAATAATACTGAAGCAATACTATTCGCGAAGGTAGCGCTGTTCCATAGATTGCTTGAAAAGATACAGCCCCTTGTACTACGCTAACGAGGCGTTTAATTGGAATTAAGTGAAGAGTTATCGACGAAATCTTGCTGCAAATTACACAGGGACAAGCCGTTCGACGTGTTAAGTAGCCTTATTTATATATCGATTAATCTAGACTGCCACCTTCAAAATACGCTTGCACTTCGCTTAATAGGACGGAAAGAGACTCATATCACTTGGCCTCATCTATACCGTTTCCCGGCCATTGGAATGAACACAACATACATATATATATATATATATATATATATATATATATATATATATATATATATATATATATATATATATATATATATATATATATATATATATATATATATATATATATATATATATATATGTATATATATAAGGAGTGGTGAAGTTAACTAGCTTTTCGAAAAGGAATGGTTCATAGATATTTGTTGTCATGAATGGGAAGCAAATATATGCTGCGATAATCACTGTAACCTGTATCAATAGATTGTTGCTGTCTATGGAGATCAGTAGGGGCCTCCTTTTACATAAACATAAGATATCAGAGATGATCAGTCATTATGGCCACTTCTTTGACATATTGCTTATATCAAAAGTAAAGTTAATTGAACAATTACCGTTTCCGTTTAGGTATATAAGCCATTACAACATTAAAATTGATCAAATATTTACCCATTCATATTGTGGGATGTAAGCCGATTAAGATGCATTAGTGAGACAGAATATCGGCATCCATAGAACCATATGTGACCGCCACTATTTCCTAAAGGCAGTTACAAATTATTTCAAGTATATGTTTATTGCATTTGCCCTCAGCAAAAATTGATTCCAACAAAATGTACATCACTTTCCCAGGTATAATTATTACTATAAAGCAGTTACAGAAATGGCCCTAGTAACATCACATCATCTATATTATCCTGGAAGCAAAACACGGCACATGACTCCTTAGTAATGCCCCCCTCAATAAAAAACCCAACGCATTTACAGTTCCTGTTTTTAGATTTTAGGTAGATTATTAGTACTTCACTAACTTAATCGGTAGATTGACTGCATAAGAAATAATATAAGTACTATATATACATATATATATATATATATATATATATATATATATATATATATATATATATATATATATATATATATATATATATATATATATATATATATATATATATATATATATGTGTGTACTCATTAGCTTAATCATAGAGTTTTTTATTCATTCACTGTTAGTTTTAGGTTTGAAAGTTGTTTCCATTTATGACGACATGTTGCCAAAATCTAAATCTAATTTGCACAGCATGCGAAAAACATTTCTTTAGCTAAGATGTGAGTTAAAATATGGCACAGATGGGAATCTAGTGATAATCTTTGGTATTACTGGTGGTTGCATTCGAGACGGAGGTTAACGAATTCTTGCAACTGTTAACGTAGAACAAATACCGTTTTGGTTCAGTGACGGTGGTGATAATGTAAATTTTCTATTAGCTGAAAATATGTGGCCATATCACCTTTGTCGCCAATGTGATCAATTTATGAAACCAAATGATTTTGCTATATGTTTATCGCATGGACAGCTTTGACATGTAATGCACGTTGCCTTAACGGCATCGTAATTTGGGGATGTCTGTAATAAACAAACCATGGGTAACTTCGGCAGACTGTTGACACATTCCACATACTGGAACTTCATAGACACATGTGTTGAATATGTATTTAACAGTATTGAAGCAGGTTTATGTTCAATCCAAACTGCTGTATGGGCGTCGACTTTGAATGAGCATTACGTTGTCTCTTTTTGATGTGACCATGTGTGTTGACATGGTATGTAACCTTCATAAAAGTAGAAAAGCGACTGTTAGCGTTTAAATTATTGCTGACAGTAGCTGCATAATTTCAGTTTGCACAATGAAAGCCTTTTTACACCAGTAGTTTGCTTCTTGAGATACATTAAAAAGGCTACGGGAAATTCATCTATTTTTTTAGTCCTTGGTTATGTTGCCTACTTTACTAAGGCACGCTCTACCTGTACATTGCTTTTAAACGCTGTATGCTTTATTTTACACTAACATCACCCCGCATGACCAGCGATGCCAGATTCCTATTGGGCTTGATTTCACGATAACGTTGCTGCGTAAAACGCTTAACCATCAAACAGGAAGGTTACCAATTCCTTTTACTGTGTATTATCATCTGCCCACATCATTCAATACTTAAGTCCTGCTTAAAAACACGTGTTGCGCCTCATGATATTAGCGCAATACTGACTATGTGAATCCACGTTAATAGAAGAAATGGCATAAAAAATGTGGAATACGGTGATTATCGAATACCACTAAGCATACAATTTGCGATAGCAGGGTATTTAATTAATCTTTTGCACTTGTTATATTTATATGCATATGTGTTCATATTTGCACAGGCAAATCGCTGTTACGTTATACACGTTATCGTAAGGGATGGAACTTTTTATAGAGAAATCGATGCATTGCTACAGTCCATTAATGTGATATTAGTAATGTAGAATGGTGAATTGATAAGCATATAAACTGAGAAACAATTGCAGCCAATATAGCGAAATATCAACCGCAGAGAAAGCATTTCATCCAATATATTTCCTATTCTAAACGCATATAGACTATCAACTTGACACTACTTCATTACAGTCTTAAAAAGACTTTATATCACTTAGATTGTATGCTTGCATGAAATTTCGCCCATAAAAACGTGTAAAAACACGACTTGAGATTTTAAATTGGTGGTTATCGCTTTCATGCCTGCATCACAGTACATACATTTAGCCTTGGCATCATGTCATACGCACGAATTAAGATATGCTCTGCACTTTCCTCTGACATTCACTGAATTAGATGGCATAATGGAAACGCACCTGCGCTTTTCTAATGGTTTGTGAATTCGCCTATGATGCATATGAATTGGCTTCAAATTGTAATGCACTTGGTAAAGCTGTTGTTCATATAGCATAACGATTCAGCTGTGTATCTTAGACTGCAGCTGCCGCATATATTAACAATAAACCTGGACACAGAAGCAATTGTATTTTGTGGCAATGAACACAATGATTATTCAAATTAAGTCAAGTCAATTAGCCAGTGACAATGCCTATAAAATGATTACACAACAAAGTACACCTGCCACCTACTATTATGTTCTCTGACAGAGAGGCTATCAGCTCGGCGAAAAAAGGAAATAGCTGCAAGGTGTGGATTGTTTCTTGACCGTTTTCTAGTACATAGAGTGACTTACATTGGAAAGTTTACATTCAAAAACCATACTGGTAAATATCGTGAGTAAATTAAACAGTCGCCGACAATAAATTAATTCATGCTTATAGATTGTTTGTCATTGAATGATAGACCACTGATACAATAGACAAGAGGGCGTATACATCATTTTAGTGCCAAACACCCATGTCTGTAGCGCGCATCTTAGTTATCGTTAGTGTATTCCAATCTGAGTAATATTGTTGTCTTGTTTTATACTATTTGCAATGAACTATCGTCATATACAGCGAGGAGTCTGCAATACTGAATGTCTTTAAACCGGACAAACGTAATAATTTTAATGATATCAAAAGCGTGCCTAAGGTGGTGCAACACGTTTGTGGGCTACATCATTAGTTCATATTGGAATGATTGTCCATAGAACCGTTTGGTGATTCTACATAAACATGTCAATATTTGTGACCTTTAGCGAATCTCTGAGAAATGCCAAATGAACAAATTCAACTTCCGTCTCCATCTTCCTGTTGGTCATCTGCTAGATCAGGGAATAAACAATAAGCTTGACAGTAAGTGTCACTAATTTATGTCCATTAACGGGTCAATTTATTGTTATAAGGCTCAGCGCTCAACCGCCATTTGTGTCCAATGTCAAACAATATAACAAAGCTTGATAACAAATACAAGTTAGTGATGCAATCGCTACCCCCACAAGAACGCAATCATCAAGGAGTATGATATATAATTGTTTAGATTGTAGCGTTGTTGTTACAATTTTAAGAGACTGATAAAGCATGGAAGTTTGCATATTATACCACGCTGAGATTTATTCAGTAAGCTTTGTTCGATGCCGTTTTCTGTCAGTTCGTCTCGTACAAATGTTTCTGAAATTGTGCATACTTCCACTATTAAGCACATTTGCCAGATATTTGGGCATTATTTCAGCCCATTTTGAACGTTTTCACTTTGTTAAAACGGATAACTGACATACCTCACCCCTTTTGTATCACGGTCGTTTGTTAAAATCTCTTAAGCACCCATGCAAACATATCTACGAGCCCCGTGGAGTGACATGCAGCCAATATCTGAATCGGTGACATCAGTTTCGAAAAGCAATCATCTTTTTTGATATTTCCCTGTTAATATATCAGATTACGCGATGAAATTAAGATTACATATAATGCAGAATGTCGACATCAGTTGGTTGCCGGCGACAGAGAGATCATTATTTGTCAGCAGTTGATGTATTTTCGTCATTACAGTGTCTCATAATATAGTTGAATTTGCCTATTTAACTGACGGTCATGAAAGGTAGTAAAAACCTAAATGTTGACTGAGTGCCTTGTGTAGGCGACAGCGAAGTCGTGAGAGGGCAGAAGTAGCAACAACTCTCCTATAAATATGGATAATTATTGTTGCAGAAGGCAATGTTGTAGAGTTATATTCGCTTGCCGATTCTGCGGCGCGTGTGGAAGCTTTTTGAAGCCTTAGACCAACACTGCATATTTCGAACAAAGTTGTGCCGATTGATAGCTGGACGGGCAGGCGAGTAATGATACTAGTGGTACGTGCTTAACTTGCAACTGAGAAACTTAACATCGACGACCGCGGGTTTGTTTTTGCTGATTTGGTAATCAGAGCAAATTTTTTAACATTAGCATAACGAATTGAATTACGTATAACCAAACCAGTACTTGACCTCTGTATGATGATAGAAACATTTGATGGAAATGACAAATTAGGGCTTTTACATAAGTTTGCGTATCTACAACTTGAAAGTTATAAACATAAGGTTCAACTGGTAGATCCGCATAGCTCAAGAAAAAGTCATGTATATATATACAAATATATACATATATATATTGATGTACATATATATATATATATATATATTAATGTACATATATATATACACACCTATATATATATATATATATATATATATATATATATATATATATATATATATATATATATATATATATATATATATATATATCTATATATATATATATATATGTGTGTGTGTGTGTGTGTGTACGTGTCAATATATAAATACATATGTATCGGAATATATATAGATATATATATGTTCATATAAAATACATACATATATATGTATATATATATATATATATATATATATGCATACATATAATATATATGTTTATATATATATATTATATATATATATATGATATATATATATATATATATATTTATATATATATATATTATATATTCTAATATCTCTATAGTATCTATATATATGAGAAAATATAGAGATATAGATGTATAAATTTAGATATACATATATATATGTATGTTCTCTTATAGGGATATATAAATATTTTATATATGTCTATATATATGAGATATATAGTATATATATCTAGATATATATATATATATATCTATCTATATATCTATATCTATCTCTATATCTATAGAGATATCTCTCTATATCTCTCTCTCTCTCTCTATCTATATCTCTCTCTCTCTCTCTATCTCTCTCTATCTCTCTCTCTCTCTCTAGATATATCTCTCTCTCTCTATATCTATCTCTCTCTATATCTCTCTATATATATCTATATCATATATATCTCTATATATCCTAAGGTCTAATCTTGACGCGCGGTGTATTACATGACATCGGTGAGATAGTTCGACCTTGTTTACCTAGTGTTGGGACCGGTTTTTATTATTGCAAAATATAATATTCGTAAATTCACGCCGCATGAATCTACACGGGGAAATGATCTGCATCAACTTGATAGAGCGTCATCAATCCTCTATATATAGGTCTACGGGGACACTTAAACGTCACAGAAAACCAGACAATGGCTCAAAGTAGACCATTATATTTTATCGTAGGCTAAAATGTATTAGACTGTTAAGTAACTGTTTAATCAACTTAATCGAGGTCTTTCGAGCTTATTTTACCAGACATTTAAAACCACGAAGCTATAAGTGTCGATATGGCAAGGGACAAGTTTAGAGAAAATCCGGGGAGAAACGGCCCAGTGAGTGCTCGCTGCCCGGACTTGCTGCAGATTGCACGCTGTGACCCCGATCAGCTGATAGTAGAAATAAGGTGAAGTGTAGGTATAATTTGGTGTGATTGATCAGATTGATTCCGGGTTTTATAATGTTTTTGTTATAGGTCTTATTTGTCAAACAAAACGGAATTGATAGTTCTGCGCATGTGTATTATGACAGTATTTTTAAATAGAATATCCCCAAACTCTAGGTTAAGCTGTCACCCGCTGTTACATTTCTGGTAAACTGGACTATATAGAGGACTTGGTAAACTAAAGCAATATGAAATGTACAGAAATTAAAATCCATGTAGACTGTAAAAGATTATTTGTGTTTGTTGATAAACCAGTGGCCATGCACCCTTATGATTTTCCTTGTGGCAGGTGGGAAGTCCTGTCCTCTCCTTGTACATTTGTTTATTTCTGTCTCCACCCTGAAGCAAAAAAGAGGATCAAATATTGACATGATATGAAGGAATAAATGGATATTTTGGCATGACAGGTGGGAAGGAAGTACCAATGAATAGATAGAATATAACATCCAGGCACAGATTATCTGGTCAGTAATTGATAGTCATGCATAAAAGAACAAACAAGTTCATGGTGACTGACCAGATATTTAGACAATGGCAATGAGGAAAGTTCTCAAAGTAAATAATTACAGCAATCCCCTACCAACTCTCTATCACACACTTATGTATGACGGGAATTGCTACATATAAACCAGAAAGTCTGACAATATTTCAATGCTCTGGCTGAATTGTAGATCCTATTCAAATGGAACAAAGTACTCATATACCACACTAGACTGTTTCAAATTAGCCATATACCACATTTCAATGGACTGAAGTAGCCATTGATCATATTTCAATGGACTAGAAAAGTAATTATAGGGTTTGACGGCTCACCAACATATTTCAATTGACTGGAGCAACCATACACCATATTTCAATGTAATGTTGTAGCCATACACCATATTTCAATAGCCTGGAGTAATCAGGGTTTATAATTATATGGACTTGAGTAGCCTCTATCATGTTTCAATGGAATGAAGGAGCTGCACACCAGATTGTATTGGACTGCTGTACATCATATTTCAATCAACTGGAGCAACCACACACCATATTTTGAAGGACTTGAGTAGCAGTACAACATATATCAATACACTGGAAGAGCCATACACCATATTTTAATGGGCTGGAGTAGCCATTCACCATGATTCAATAGATTGGAGTAGCCATACACCATATATCGATGAACTGGAGTAACCATAACGATATTTCATTGGATTGGAGTGGCAATGCCCCATTTTTCTATAAACTTTAGTAGCTGTACAACGAATTTCAATGCACTGGAGTAGCCGTGCACCATATTTCAATGGTCTGGAGTAGTCATGGTATGCAGCTACTCAAATCCATCAAATTATGAACCCTGTTTCAATGGAACGGTGAAGTTGTACACCATATATCAATAGCCTGGAGTAGTAGTCAGGGTTCACATATAAATGGACTGGAGCAGCCGTATATCATATTTCAACGGACTGGAGTAACCATACACCATATTTCTTTTGACTGGGGTAGCTGACCATCATATCAATGGACGAATGTAACTGTACATCATATCTAAATGGACTGGAGCAACTATACACCATATTTCAATGGACTTCTGTATACTCACATATATTTCACGTTATGGATTAGCCATTCACCCTATTTCAATTAACTTTAGTAGCTGTGCACCATATTTCAATGGACAGAAGTAGATGTACGCCATGTTTCAATGGAGTAGTCCGGGTTGATAATTAGATCAACTTGAGAAGCCATTTGTCATATTTCAATGGAATGGATTAGCTGTACATCATATTGCAATGGATCGGAGTAGTTGTCCCCCATATATAAATGGACTGTAGTAGTCATGGTTCATATTTCCATAAACGTGAGTAGCCGTACATTATATTTCCATGGACTGGAGCAGCAATGCACCACATTTTTAATGAACTGGGGTAGCCTTACACATTATTTCAATGGAAGTAACTGCACATCGTATCTTAATGGGCTGTAGTGGCTGTAAAGCCTATATCAACAGACTGGAATATTTGTTGTTCATTTTTCAATAGACTGGAGTAGCTGTATACCATATTTGAAAGGACTGAAATGAATAATCACCGTCAGAGGGCTTCATGTATGGTATGAGGCTGTTATCTTGCTTTATAAAAGAACATCGGTTTTAAAGGGTTTGTTTCTCTATGGTTTACATTGACAATAATGGTTTGATCAGTTTTGTATCTAATAGGCCATTTAGGTTTGTGATGGTTTGCAAGGAGCCACCAATAGGCAGGGTCCATGTATGATGTGAGGAGAGTAGGAAATATACTATTCACTATTTGTTGTAGCAACTCCAGTGTCTTAAGTCATGAAGGGCTACATTTTATATCACTTGTTGCCATCAACAACAGCGGGGATCATGTGTAATGTGGAGCAGCTCATTTGCATGTTTTTGTGGAAATAGTACAGAGATTTTATACAATTTTAGGGGTTAAAGGTCATTAAGGGCTGATTATAGATGTCTGGTTACCATCAACATCTGAGGGGTCCATATGTATTATGGAAAAATCTAGCTTGCTTTATTAACAAGCATGCCATCAAAATGTATTCTCTGTTGAATAAACTTATTCATGTGCTATTTTTCTCAAATAGCAAAGGAGTCAAAAGTCATAATGGGTATTTTGTTAAAAACGTCCACATCATAAGGGTTCATATGTTATTTGAGACAGCTAGCTCGCTTAATGGGCATACATGCCATCAAGATCAAAAATAAAAATTTTTTTACAAGGGGACAAAGGTAGTACTTAGCTATTTTTTTATGGTAAGGAGCCATCAACATCATAGGGGTCCTTGTATAATTCGGGGTAGCTAGCTTGCTTTATAGGGAAAGGTGCTATCAACAGTTATTTTCATTGGTTTTAGACAAGAAGTTTATCCTATTAACTCAGGGGTAAAAGGTCTTATGGGTCATATATTTCATTGTGGGGAACCATCAACATTAGAGGAGTCCTAGCGAACTTCCGGGATGGTGGCTTGTTTAATAAGAAACGTGAAATCAAATGTTTTCTAGCTGATGAATGGATAGAGGCTGAAGCAGAGGTAAATCATACTCTCTGCAGACCAGAAGAGCAAATAAAAAAGAGTGGTCATACACCATATTTTAATGGGCTTTTTAGTATCAGTACGCCACATTTTGATTGACTGGGGCGGCATATTTCAATAAACTTTCTACCATATACCAATGCACTAGAATGCACTAGCAATATAGTAGCCATACACCAAATACCAATGGACTGGATAAATCATACACTACATTTCAATAGACTGAGGTTGCATAAACAAAATTTGAAAGGACCTCAGTAGCTTATACATTACATTTAGATGGAGTAGATATTCCATTATCTGTGCAATTCAATAATTTCTCAGTATTATTACCCCAAATCTGCTGTTTTAGCAGCTAAGCACAATATTTCAGAAGTGGAGTATCAACCTCCATTGACCATGCTGATACAACACAGAACCACTGACAATCAGATTTATGCTGTGAACAAAGTATTGGAGTTCCGTTCTTAGCAGCGTCCCATTTGTAATATTACTTAAATGTAAATTGCTGCATCTAAGTATTGTGAAGGGCACTAGTTGTTCAAGCTTAACTGCGATCAAACCATTATACAGTAGATCTACATTCGGCCGCTATGTTTACAGAGACTAACGGAGAGACAGCTGTAATTTGGTATAGTACGGGGCTAAGTGTAAGTCATTACCGTCCAGTTATGGAGATGAAAAGAAACAATCAATATTTCCGTACATCCACCGATCATGAACTATCAAGCTGCTGGCAGTAGTCCAAGATATATAGATATATTTATATATATCCATAGATATATATAGAGAGAGAGAGAGAGAGAGAGAGAGAGAGAGAGAGAGAGAGAGAGAGAGAGAGAGAGAGAGAGAGAGAGAGAGAGAGAGAGAGAGAGAGAGAGAGAGAGAGAGAGATAGAGAGAGAGAGAGAGAGAGACCAGAGAGATCGGGAGATATTAGAGAGATATATATATATATTATATATATATATATATATATATATATATATATATATATATATATATATATATATATAATATATATATATATATATATATATATATATATATAATATATATATATATATCTCTCTATATATATATATATATATATATATATATATATATATATATATATATATATATATATATATATTAATGTATTGAGCAGACCGGAGGCGAAGCCGTCGGTTATTTGTATTAACTACTAATTATATAACTTATTTAGCTCTCAGTGACAATGACGTAATGCGCAATTATGGTCAAGGTTTTTAGTTCTTCCCTGAGCTCCAACACATTTATTGAGTCATTTTAATTTGCAAGCACGGCACACAACCATACTGTAATATGGTTCGTTTAACAGGTGACTATTTCGTTATTGATCTCCAGTTCCCTAGTTCTGATTGCTATCGCATATAGAATTCCATTTATCAAGTTGAATTATCAGCCTCTTGACAACTGGAGAGTGATATCGTCTTATTTAAAGTTACATGTCACGATCACACTATTACTCAAAACCTATTGTGGTGCGACATTTTGGCTTACTTGCTTTGACATTACCAAGGGTAGTGCTGACACCTGTTATTGCAACATTGTAGAAACGAGGGAGGGTTGATGCTCATATATATGTTGCGTTGATTGCCATGTTGTGTTCAGCGCAGATTTTCTTTCTGAAGCAATCTGGTTAACCAAACATGGTATGCTATTTATCCATGTATAATGATTTTTGGAATGTGTTATGACTGATCAATTGTCCCATTACTATTTATTTAGTTGCCTGGTCGTTGTATATGATCCTTGTGCTCCCAATGTTGATGGATTGCCTCTACTCTTGGTGCTTCGTTTGAATATTTGGCTGTTTTGTTGTCGCACTGACTAAAGATTATACAATAATGATCTTTTCTCTTTCATTGTTGTCATATATATTGAACGTCTAGCACTACCAGCCAAGTGTGTGTAGTATCAAATCAAATCATGAACATCCGTTGTTCAGTTTGGTTTAAATGCAACATATTAAATTCGTTGTTCGACTTCTTGTAAAGAACGAGACACAGTATGTACATTCCAGATTTATCTACAAACGACCCTCTTAGAGACTGCAGACATCAACAAATACGTAAATAACAAATTATCAGGCTCCCCAAATCCTGATAGATTTTTTGTTATCTAATTCATGCTAGGTGTCGTCTCACCTTTTTGTTGAGCTCAGATTAACTGTGTGCTTAGCTTAATCTGATGGTACTTCAGGTGTCCAATGATATGAAATTACGCTTTATATAATATTAAATTATTTAGACACTTGGTTGACGTGCTTCTTTATAAAGCAATTACAGGCTGAATTGTGTTTGCACATTTTAATAATAAAGATTTTATTTTGTGACGAACATCTGTTTGTAAAACACATTTGTAATCGGACATTTGCGTAAGGTATGACTCAAATTTGTATGTTGCAGGTATGCTAAAATTTTGATTTCAAAGCATCTGGTAATCCCCACTCTTCAAATGATCAGTGCTGTCTATAATGCTATTTAAAATACCTTTATTTAAATTTGACGGGATGTAGGTGTCTATTATGTCATAAGTTCGATTCACACAATGTTTGAAAGAGTAGAATACAGTCGACTGTCCAAAACCGGGAAAACTTTGTATGCTGTATCTTTTACCATTTTAATACCGGTCAGGAGGCTGTAACTAACAATAATCGGTACTATTAGCGATTAGCCAGGAGCCAACATGGGCTGTCACGTCCGATTTGGACTACAATAGCCCACATATTCATCCTGGGCATCACTGACAATGGCAGGGCACTGCAAGCTATGGTTTGAGCTGTAGCACTGGGAAGGCTCTCTCCAAAAATAGGCCTGGTGATTATTGTTGTTTCCGCATATGTTACTAAAGGAACTAAGATATTCTGGGTTGCCTCACATGGCGATCACTCTACGTGAATGGTAATATAACAGAAATCTTTACTCGTCCCGAAAGTAAGCATTATATACTCAGGAAGATGTTCTTCCTATCATAAGAGCAGATGGTAAACATTTTGTCCAGGTACATTTCATTGACGCTAGATACAATCAGAGGAGTGTTATATCTGACGTACAATATGGCAGTTACGATCGATGTTATTGGGAAGTGAAATTGACCGTCATCTTATTGCATATTTCTATAAACCTATCGAATGATTGATGTGTAAATCGAATTATTTCAGGCGTAATGTAAGAACGTGAACGTATGGGATATGTCGGTGCTTAAAATTGTACAATACTGATTCTTCCCTGTTTGAAGATGCCTCTAACGGGTCAGTTAGAAATATATATGAGAATGTACTCGGATTAACCCCTCTCAGTCAGACTAGTGCACTCAGTTTTGATTGCTGGTGCAGGTATGGGATATCGTGGGTTTGTGAAGTACAAATGAAACGATCCCCCCCAATGATCGTCTGTTGGCCCAGACAATTGATGATATGTGGGTTATCAGGCTAATCTTACGGTATTGGTCGGTGTAATGTTTATGATCGTTCAGGTTATCACAGACAGCATATATTATTTAATAGTACTATGCTTGTTAAAAAAAATTAAACAAAAATATATTAGTATGTATTATTTGGTTCTTCGGTTTCGTCACAATTCAATACCACTAAACCAAGCGTTGTCATCAAGGGACGCGCACTTGATCAAGGCTATTCCTCCCTTCTTCACTGACATATAATTCGTAACTGACAATGCGAAGGTCCTGGCCGCTAAATCAGTATTGAAGAAGGACAGCATAGAAACGAATACATGGTAAAATTGATTCCAGGAATGGTTTCCACTTGCCCAATTATGATTGCCGTGTTATATTAATGGCCCCTGCTCACAGCCTCGTTTATACTGGCTAGGCTAGAGTGCGATGCAAATAATTTCTTGATTACAATAATCCTAACGCGTCCATCCTGGGCCAAGATTGCAGTTACCCGGGGTTAGTAAATTACATTACAGTATTCTAGAAACAACGACAATGTTACGTTAATAGAAATGCAGTAAGACTGCGTTAACCGTTTGTTGATTGTAGCAGATCATGGTCATATGTAATTAATAGCTTGTATCGTAACCATGGCACGGAGATACATTTTGCCACGCGAGCGAGATATTTTAGCTAGCCATTATGTATATAAGCCATGGGCGTATCTAACCATAATAAAGTATTGAAAGCTGTACAACATGGCAATGGTGAGACAAAACCAGATTTTTAAAATAAATTTTATACCCTCCATTTACCATTTACTTCCAGCTGTTTTAGTGTGTAAACTATTCATCTACAGTAAGTAAATACATGGTGGAGGTTTAGTGAGTGGTACAGGTGGCTTTAGTATTAGAGATGCATGTATATAGTAGTAGTAGTAGTAATTTTCTTCCCATAGCAGTGAGAGGAAACTGTGAAGATGTCAGTGATACAGAGTATGTGGCTAGTGCAAAGACCCAGCAGGAATGAAGAACAAAACAGACACAATACCTTGCACTGGGGTGGATCGTAAGACATTATTGAAATGACACACACAAGTGGGCTACCAGATACCATATGTCTTACACACAGCACCTAGCGATGGTATCAGCAACAAATTGTAGCTGCTGGTGGGGACATGCAAGAAGTTGTCGCAAGTTCAGCTACCATCAAACGCAATCGTTAGTCAGCCCAACAAGAAAAGGCTAAAGAAATCCGAGCCAAGAAAGTTAGGCCTGGGTACCACGTGGTCCACTGGGATAGCAAGATCATTGACTATGCATAAGTAATGCATGATGACGGCAATGCCGTGGATTTAAGTGGACCAGGTGACTGTCCCCCAACATTCTTAGGAGCCCCTATTGTTAGGAGAGGAACAGGAGAACAGCTCTGCAACTCATGCTTAGACATTCTCCAAGTCTATGATATCCCCAGAGAGGAGCTAGTGAGGGACCTGAAGGTGGTCAATGACTGCGCTGAGCGTGCCGTCAAGGACGTGCAGGAGTACGCAAATGCTACACGTGAAGCAGGACATACTGACGATGTGATATTGGTTGGAACGGATCAACGCTGTCGGCTGTCACACCTCCGCAAGGCTGACTTAAATGCCATAATCTAAGACTGAGACTGAAACCCTAAAGCATACTAAAATGCGTTTTGATGTACTGAAGTTGCTTCATAAATGGACAGGAAGTCCTATTTCAGTGATCATATGCTTTTTGTATTGTGTAATGAACAAGAAGGTATGATAAATAAAGCTATTGTTTGTCCTTCCAAACTGTACACAGTACATCATATTAGCATACAAATAGAATACACTAATCATGTTTAGACAGTTAAACATAATGAAAGTATGAAATATTAATTTTAATACATTTTGAATTGCATAATACATGAAAAATAGCTGAAAATCGTCATTTTTCCAGCAAACGCTAGACGGGAGGGTATAAAATTAATTTTAAAAATCTGAAAAAAAATCAGTGTGATAAGGGCATCATTAGGCACAAAATAAAACCAGGGGAGCAAGCGTTTTCAAAAAAAAGGTTTTTTTGAGCCACCCTAATGTATATGCATATATATATATATATATATATTAATTCATTTGTATAAATGTATATAAACAAAATTATATTTGTAAATATACATTTATATAGTTATATTCATATACATTTATTTTTCTATATATCAACAAATATTTGTATATGTATTTTTATATATGTACCTATATCTAAACATCTAACCTTATCGTCCGTAATAGTGAACTTTATCTAACAATAACAATGATGATAAAATATGCGATAAATGTTAACTATTACGTTAGTTCCCCCTCTTATTAATTTATGACTCACCTTATGCTCGCGTCCTAATCACACGACCGCGCGTCACCGAAAGGCCTAATAAATCCCAGCCAAATCAATTCATCAAAAGTAATTGAGCGTGCGGGGAGAAAATCTTTGACACAGGGAAAATGCATTTGTACTCACTGGATTTGCTTGTCCTCTAATAAAACGATGACGAAATGGGTAGAGGCTAATGGAGCATTTGGTTTGTCTGCGCACTTAAAACATCTCGTAAAG
Source organism: Urechis unicinctus (assembly GCA_034190875.2). NCBI lineage: Eukaryota > Metazoa > Annelida > Polychaeta > Xenopneusta > Urechidae > Urechis > Urechis unicinctus. The sequence continues at coordinate 18,923,352 of CM067353.1, forward strand.
CATAGATGACTCATTGCATCAAATGTGCCCTCGCCACGGTTGGGTAATCGACAATTTATCATCCATGTAATTGAACCTGGCAATTACCCTGCGATGAACGAAATTACTACGGACATCTGCATTAACAGAAATGCCAGAGCGCATAATTCTTTGATTTTATAATTACACGTGCTTTTACTAAGCTGTTATATGGCGCTAGGCTGGTGTGGTTTCTATTGTAAAATAGCGTCTCATTATTGATGTAATGATACCTGCTCATTATGTCTTTTGTCTTTGCACTTTGATGGGATATGTTGGATATTGGCCAGCTATAATAATGCTTGAATTATCTTTAGAAAATATAAAAATATAAAACGCCCATTGTAAATGCTTCTCGGTGCAGTTACATTTAATACTATGACCTGGATCAGTAAATAGCTAAAGACTTAAGCCATTTTTATGCCTGACCCGCCTCAGATGTACCTAGCGACTGATTGCCCTGCAATGCTTCTTCATCAAATACTATTCCTCCCAGGAAAGAAATCAATTTACATCGCATTAGTTAAGTAGTTTCCACCAATATCCCGTTCGGATGTTAAATGTACGAATGGAGCGGACAATTTTGACACCTGGGGGTGAAGGATGAGTATTGCAAATAATGTTTATTGTACGTTACTTAATGCAGAAGTTTGGTGTGTTAAACGATTTCGATATCATCTTATTAATTGACCGCTGCTTTGATTTTTCACTGTAAAGCTCAATCACTGGCGATAACGCTGAATAGATATTTGGGAGGGGGTGGGGTGGGGGCAAGACTAAATTATACTAGAATGCAAAAACCCGCACAAAGAAATACATTCCCCAGCGACGTAATAGTCGCATCATGTGCAGTAACAACCTGGCGTCATGGGTTTGACGAGCATCATTGCCACGGGTTTAAAACGGCAACCTCTATCCAGACACTGCGTTGTTGCCGACCGGATACCACTTCGAATCAAACGATAATTCAAGCCACATCAACAAGAAGATAGTAGGTCACTAATATCTGAAACGCCGAAGAGCGTTAAAGCGAGATGCACGAGACCGATTTATGACTCGTATGGACGTGGTAGCTTTTTGACAACAATCAATCCTACCATGGCTACCATAATTATACCTTTTCTTATAGTTCCCGACATTGGGGTTATTTGGACCATTGAAATAAAAAATTCGGGCAATTGTTTCGATGTGAATACCAAAGTAAGTAACATTCAATACGGGAAGCAACATCCTCTATTGGTGATGGTGACGGTGATGGTGATAATTAGTTTGATGACGTTTATGTTATTTAATTCTATTCAACTAGTGGCATCATATATTGCACTATTTCATTTCGGTGCTCTTCAGTTCTTGATAGTCCGTTCTGGTCACGCCTTTGCCGGGCATCGCACACGTTGGGCGGGCGCCTGGCTACATTTTTTGACAACCCAGACAATCGACATATTGGCCAGGCGTCGACAGGAGGCTGCTCAAACGTTGACCGGTCATCAGGGGTCGCAGGGTATAAAAGACGGCCTCTCGCATCAACTATCAGATAATCCATCAGATAATTCATAGTACAAGTTTCCGAGCACCACAAGATACGCTGTGGCCGAGAAATTATATTAAAGTTTTCATTGTGCTGCTATTTTAGTTATGCATTGAAAAATATTCCTAGTTGCAAAGTGTTCCCAGACAGTGTTCTGCATGTTTATTTTGCAGGCTTTTAACAGTGCTGGCCCCAGCACCAGGAGCCAGTCGGAGTGCAAGGTCTGTGCACAGTGGATGTCCAGCGCTTACAAGGTCATCCCCCCCCCCCAGAACTGTGGACGCCTACCAGCATGAGACATTCCCGTACAGCAGCCTCTTCAACAGTACCTCCAGTCCAAGAGGGATGAATCATGATTGCTGAATAACAAATAATGAATGGGATGTGTCTATCGATGCCACAACTGCTTCAGGAATGCTGTTGGCTCCATATTTGACGAAACCTAGTTTGCATTCATACAAGATAACACATGGCTACATGCATAAGATCTATTAAGAGTTGGTGTGCTAGGCAATCAATTATCACTCGAAAACAAAAAATTATTCTCAATTTTAGCATTATATTAAATGGAGACAGATAAGCGTCTTTGAAGTATGGTGCCCTATCAATTTGTGCCACGCTGGAAGCTTTGCTCTCAGAGGCTGACAGTTTCTTGCACCTTCTATCATACCTTTTGGCTTCTCATTGCATGTCAAATATATTGGTATTCAAACCAATTCGCCGAAGATCCCGGCGGCTCGATCATCATATTTCCATGGTGCATTTCATTACATGGCCCACGTTCCTGGTTAGTTTATAATTCGTCTAGTACCCCATCCTCGGTTTTTGTCAAGAACGCGAGCCATTGCATTTCATTTACGTCTACATTGACAATGGCAATCAGCTTCAAACTCACAATATGAGCCTTGGGGCACCGCTTAATTAAACGTATAACGCATCGAATGCGCCCAGTCGCCATTAACTTATTGCATAGCAGAGAGTCGTCTGGCAGCCTTTTGCTGCAATGTAAAACGCTGGTCAATCAACAATGACATCGGCTACACTATAATTGTCAGTCATAATTTGTAGAGCTGTAGTTTTTTTATGAAGGTTATGTACCAAGTCACAAAATACATTGATGGATATTGACAAATTGATTAGAGCTGTCTGTCGGGGTGTTATGTGGGTTAGGAAAGTTTCATGCTGAAAATCCTGTACGCTACTCTTCTGAACATTTTATGTTATGGCAAAAGAGCTTGGAACGGTGATTTTCATTTGGAACGGGGATGCGCTTCTGTACATTATTTTGTTCCATTTTACAGGCAGCATACCAACAGCAGCAAATTCGCATTTCCTTTTACAAAATAGTATGCATAAAAGGCGGGTATTTCAGTGTGCAATCTATCATGAGTTTTAAACATTCAAGAGAGGATATTTTATGCGAGCTATCAACACAGCATCCCGGTGTTCAACACACGGCGTTAAGGATTTCAAGACAAGTTTTTTTGCAGCATCCAAATAACTTCCGACCCTTGACCATAATGATGGTCACCAACGTACAATAACACGAGGTCCCCAAGGCAAGATTATAAACCTTTTAATACTATGCCTGTTAAGCATAATATTAAATCGAGAATAGATGATATCGATACACTAACTGGCCGGAATACTGGGTAGATTTCGGAAAACCCTTTGCCATTTTAATTAAATAATTGCCGTAATTAGCCATCATGCGTGACTTGAGAGCATGATGCATCAGGCCAAACTTGACGCAAATATTGACCAAATAGATGAGATAATATATAGATATATATATATATATATATATATATATATATATATATATATATATATATAGATATATATATATATATATATATATGTATAAGATATATATATATATATATATAAAAATATATATATAAATAAATATATTTATAGTTAAAATATATATATATATATATATATATATTGTTTTTATTCATATACATATATATATATATATATATATATATATATATATATATATATATATATATATATATATATATATATATATATATATGTGTGTATATATGCTAGTAAATGCTTGTTTGCTGTCACCATTCGGCCTCTGAAAAAAGGAACTAATTACACCCGGTGATGATATCAATAACTGCGGATCCACGGTATCACACAATTAAAATGCACTTGCTTTACTTTGGGAATCAATAACACAATACACCTTTCACAGAAGCTAACATTTATATCGCGTTTTATTATATTGGTATTGTGTACGATGAAGGAAACGTACTATAATAAGAATATAGATATTCACTTCCGTAAGACTTATTCAGAATCTTATTCACGAACAAGCCAGCTTCTACTGGAACACGCTAACGGTATTCACTGGATGCCATCAACCTCGGCACAAAATACACATTTTCATCCACAGCAATGCATGTGTGTGTGTGTGTGTGTGTGTGTGTGTGTGTGTGTGTGTGTGTGTGTGTGTGTGTGTGTGTGTGTGTGTGTGTGTGTGTGTGTGTTACGGGGAGGTGTGTGTTTTGTGTGTGTGTTAGTGTGTGTGTAACAGGTGGTAACCTCACATGTGAGTGTGTGTGTTTATTCACGATGTGTACGAGTGTGTGTGTGTGTGTGCATGTGTTTGTGTGTGCATGTGTGTGTGTGTGTGTGTGTGTGTGTGTGTGTGTGTGTGTGTGTGTGTGTGTGTGTGTTAGGGGAGGGAGATGCATATGGCTTTCATGAGAACGTTTTGGTCAACTTAACGACGCGTGAATATTGAAACCATAAAAGCGTATGTAATAGTTCGCATCAAATATCCTTAAAATAGGTATTATCACCTTCGTGTGCCACCATTTCTAAAATAAAATAGCATATATTTATATTTATGGCTTTACAAATAACCCCGCCATATATAAGAATATATATATATATGTATGTGTGTGTTGACATGTATAAGTATATATATATATATATAATTAATTCGGAATATGTATATAACTAAATATACACATATGTATATATAGCTAAACAGTGAGTTTCCTTTTATTTCCAATGTTATAATATAAACAGGCTATACTATATCTATACAATTTGCCAGAACTGTTATGGTGTATTTATATAGATGTATATATATATATATAGTTATATGCAAAATTATATACACGCACATATATATGTTATATATATAATATAAAGTATAGACTATAATATATATATATATATATATATACATCCTAGAATATAGGGGCCGATATATGTCCCAACCAGGCGATACATATATATATATATATACACACCTATCTGCGTCTCTTATTCATGTGAGCTAATATAGTTACATAACCTTGTGATATTTGGCACGCGTTATGGTTGGTTTCGGAAATAATGTTAGCCAACTTGGCATAGCTACTACATGTATTCTGCAGTCTGGTAGCTTGATGAAAGAGTGAAAACTGAATCGACCTGAGCTCTATACGTTTCGTTTTCTATGTTCATTAAACATAAACTTTCATCCCCAGATAAGCCTACATTCTTTTTGTGGATCGTCATGTTGGGGCCATATTTTTACGTAATTATCCGATGAGCATCATTATGATGATTTTGTAATAAGCATAAGTAATTACATAAGTTCTTATTGTCACGCAGCCGTGACTCATGTTGGAACCGCCACCTACGGTTTTAAGCAAATGACTGTTTTATTGTAAACCCAAATAAATTCCATTCTAATCTATTAATCAAAATTAGTCGAGCGTGCCTGGACAAAATCATTGATACTAGTTAAGTGAGTTTGTACTCCCTGGATTAGCTTTTAGGTGAATTGAAAGTTTTAGGACATTAGTGGGAACTAATGGAACATCCGTAGAACTTGTTAAGCACGGATGACTCATGACATGTGTTCGTGACACGATTGTTTAATCAACTAATAATCGTTGTCAGGTCACATAATGAATATTGCTCGAATCAATTAATGCTTCAATTATCCTAGCACAAAGCTAAGGACACCATTGTGAATCCCATATGTCACTCCATGTGATCAAAGTCAATGCATGGAACAGCAAAAAGGTAAAACTTTCAGCCATTTTATGCCCTTTCCTTGCAACTGCGGACTATAATTTCTAATCGACTCGTAAGCGCATACAGACCTTCGATGACGTAGTACGGTGCAGTTACAACAGTGGTGCATATGGTGCTTACATTAATGTATGCACGCCGTCGTTCATTTTACGCTTCCTCGCCAACGCCGGATATGTATGGTTGAACACTTTGAGTTGTTTTAGCACCATATTCTCGCCGCACCCACACTCTGTTGCACCTTCCTGTGGGGATATGTATGGAACAAGCCGTTCGCCATTATTACCCAAGTTTGATGTGTAAATTCTCATGTCAACGGTCACAGGCATAGGTATGACGGGATGTGTAATGGATCCATGTTCAAAGTCGTTATCCCAATAGTTGTTACGCGTCCGTCCTGATTATGACTGCATACGCGGTGAAATAAGAGCTGCAAAACGCTGTTATGCATATATACTGAATTAAGTGGTAACGACGTTTTAATTTTAACGATTATAAGCTCATAATCATAATATATTTGACTGTCGATTAAACATAATCCGCCCCAATAATGGTCGCACATTGGTATACATAGTTTGCAGCAGATGATGGTCCTATTTCAACATGCCGAGCGAATTTATGTGATTCGTAACTACGTTTAAGTGATCAGCGTAGTGTTGGTGATTACTCAGCAAATCAAATAAAGCGATAGCAGTAGAAAAGAGTTAGAGGACGTGACACTAAGCTTGATCAGCTGACTACATGGCCCAATTGATATTATATGAGAATTTATTTTTCGACTTGTATGAATCATTTGGTTTCTTCACAGTTACATAGAGATAAATCCTGCTTCGCGTTTATCGTCGGATTCGCACTTAATCAAACAAATTCCATATTCTTATCGTCTGATATATTCTCCGTAAAATAGATATTCTTAAGTTCTTGACTGTTTGCATGACAATACATCTTCAATCGAAACACATAGACGCAGCGGCATGATTGATTACAAACTATGTTTGACTGATAAATATATCGCAAGACTAAACGATTATCAATCATGATAATAATGGCTGGGTTTTTAGTCGCATTTTATGTGGGCAAGGGCAAAGCGAGTATGTATTAGGTATACAGCTTTTCCTTATGGCTAAGTGTTTGAAATGGCATATTCAAATTGTCTGATTCTGGATATTCACATTCATCCATTCACCTTCAAACCACAACTATGTTTTCCTCATTACGCGAAACATGGATATTAAAAGAGATTGGTCGATATGATGCCAAGCAAATATACTACCTTCATGATATAAATTAGATCAGACACCAGGCCCGATATATCAAATTCTAAACAATTTTGGCCTATTGTAAGGAGACTCAATGGAATAAATATCAAAACTCGCACACTTAAGGTATTGGTAGATATGACTTCCAAAATCCTAACAAAACTTCTTTTGTAAATTAAGGCTGATCTAACTGCGATTCAAACGGGCCTTTATAACATTGATGTGGATGTAGATATCAATAATCTTATCATGCTGATTCGACCTGCATTATTAAGGAGGAAGGTAATATATAGCCGATGGTGTCAGTGTTATTTTAGAGAGAGACTGCCTTTTGGGGAACAAACGAGACACGGTTACTTACCATTAGTGTTTCCAGTCGAGAATGACCGAAGGCCATCATGGTCGTCGTATCCAATATCGCATCCATGGGCGTCCATTTTATCTTGATTAATAGAACCCGAGTTTGCAATATAGGCCATGAGCATGTACTACAATGTAATATTGAAAATGATGCATTCCCTAGCAGGGCAATAGTTAGCGGCCGCTATCATCACTTCAGCCATTGGTGGTGATGTTCTTCTACATTTAGACATACATATACATAAGCAGAACATGCTAGTATTGACAGGCTGTCGTTTCGTTTGTTAAATTCATCTAATATTGCATTGTACAGAGCTAAATAGTTCATGGAAATACTGTAACAGAACTAAGCCAATTTTTGCAACCATAGTGATTTTTGTCAAATCTGCCATGAAAAAAATATTTCAAGCACGTGGCAATCATTAATTCATATTATCATTTGAGATATAGTCATACGTAATAAAGATTTTCGCCATAACTTTAGTTGTGTGTGTTTTCGTGGATAGCATATAGAACGCAATACAACAATCACTGGCCTTTTGCAGTTATATCCTGAAGTATTGGTTAAGCAAGACAATTTACAAAACCATTGCAAGCCTCATTAGTGAGGCCATATTGGTCAGTCAAATGGAATAGTCTAATACATTAGAAATTGACGCTATAAGTCTAAACGACTTCCACAATCGTCAAGCACAATGATTGCTTGATAGAAGTAACTTGTCGATATCATGTTGTATTGATATTGACAACAGAATATCAAGATACAACGCTTTGTTGTAATCAGCAATTACCGATATGCGCTGGCAATTCAATTATTGGGAATTTTACAGGTCGGAATTTATGCTCCAAAGAAGATTGGAGATTATCCAAAAACAATATACATCATTGAAAAAAGCAACCGATATGCGGGTAAGGTCTGATCTGTGTATCTGGACACGATAGCCTATTTGTTTGTCGTAATAATAGAATAGTATTAAATATCTTATATCATCATTTTAGCTATGATAAGCACAAATTATGTAGCTCTTACATGATCGTCGTAGTCTAGATATGTGTATCAAGAAACGGCTGCTCCTTCCTTCCTTTTGTAATTGGGACTGTGTGGTCGATTCGGCTCAGCTCAACGTTAATGCTCTTTTTGCGCTAATGGATAATATATATATATGCATTGGGACAGCTGGTAGAATTGTATATGTTATATTCTTTAAACATGCACATTACATAGATACTTAATACCAATCACATCGTTTAATTCGGGGATATGAACCGCAGTTTTACAACAAAGTGTCAAAAATATAGCTAATAATTCTACGGCTGGAAGTAATTACAATAACGTGAGCGATATGCCCAACTAAAATAGGATTACATTAAAACTAGAGATTAATAAAGAAGGTTTTTCCTGTCAACCAGGTTCGTCAACTCACGGATTTTGTTGTAATTCACACAGCATCTAAATGTGTATACAATGCACGTGAACTCGAATATACAAGGAAGTGGAATATTCTAACTGTATTCTGCACGTGCTACGGTTTGCTTTGGAAAAACTATTGTTGTTTGGAGTGCTCAAACAGTTATCTACCTGTGTTCATTAAAGCATAAATACTCCCTAAATCCGGTTTACGGGATCATAATGTTCCGGCCTTATTCGTAGGTTATAGTCTACGATTTCTGATCAGGCTTATAATGATGATCTGGTAATAAATATGAGTCATTAAATTACTTATCCTAGTCACTATGCTGTGACTCACGTTACAATCGCCACCTACGGCTTGAAGGTGGTGAATGTTTCATTGAAAGCACATATTAATCTTCACCTAATCAACTAATCAAAACTAGTCGAACATGTCTGCCGGATGATCGACCAGGAAATGAGTGCTGACTAACAGACCATCCGTCTTGTTTGCATACTTAGAAAATCTCGTAAAGCAAGGATGACTCATGACATCCAATGTGTCCGTGCCACGATTGGATAATAAACTAATAATCATTGTCACCTTACATAATGGGTATTGCTCAAATCAGTTACTGGTTCAATTATCCTGTGATTAAAGTCAATGTTAGGAACTGGAATAGTTAAGAGCTTCAGCCATGTTAAGCCCGACTCATGTGCTATCTTGCCACTGCTGACCCCGATTCCAAGTCGTCTCGAAAGAACACATTGACCTGAGAAGCTTCTTCGTTAAATACTATTCTACCCCACATGGAACTCAATTTATCTCGCGTTATTCATCTAGCTCCTACTAATATTTCTTTCGGATGCCCCTTGGTACGAATGGAGCGGGGAATATTCCCATGCGGGGGTGAAGAGAGTAGTATTGTTAATATACTATGTTTAATAATGTGATGGGACATATTTAAAATCACATGGGGAAGGTTTAAGATATGATGACTAAAGTGAGAGCAGTGTCTTCCGAAAACCCGCTCCTAAACATTTCCCTGCTCCTGCTTCGCCACATTTTTATACCTGCTAACTTAAATATGTGAGCTATCGCGCAATATTCGTACAACGAATGCAAGATGCATATCCCCAGCAAAGATGACAAGAGCAATCACAGCTACAATTGCAGATGCCGGAATTGTTCAAAGTCGCATTCTCACGGTTTCAATAATGGTATACACCCCGGTGTGGACATATGGGAGGTGGACGATTGTCAATATGCGTGATCTTAATGTTAAGTTGTTCTATATGACATGCTTTATAGCTGTTTCAGCTACACTGATTAGGATTACTCCAAATTGTTTGTTTAGTTCCTCAGACAGTATCTACGTAGAAGTTACGATACCAATATTTCATGATGCACTAGCTGCATGCATGACTTCAATCTGTTAAGATTAAAATACTGCTTAGAATTTACAACATGGTGCCACTTTCTTTTAATTATTTTCCCTAATATATGCCCCTCATCCGTTAACAGGCTTTAACAAGGGGTGAGGTTTTATTTATTTTCTTGAATAGATAACTCTACTTAGAAAGAATCAGTAGCGGATCATTTCTGATATGTTCAACTCGCAATACGCTTGGCTGAGTCGTGGTAACTGCTGATCACAGTCTTTGTTAACATGCAGCATTATGATTGTCCAATTGTTAATGCACCCAGACCATTACGGTAGGCGTGACGTAAGCGTATACGGTGCATTGTGAATGAAAAAGAATTTTTTTGGGCTCTCCCGATACAGTAGAGACTAGTCACATAGTGGTTCTGTGTTGATTACCAGGAGGTAATCACGACGCCGTGCATTTTAGGCGTCGTCACCAATGCCCACCATAAATAATTGAACACTCTGATTTGTATTTACACCACATCCCGACGCAATCCTTTCTGTTGCACCTTCTTGCGAGCACATGTGTCGAAACATTCCCTTGATATCATTATCTATGTTTGATATGTGAATTCACAAGGTGCGCTTTTTAGCCCTAGATAATTGATCAGATTCTTGCGAGGTGTTACTGGGTCTAGTCGATTGCATTTGAACTCGTCAAAAGAATATTAATCATCTTGTGACAAAACACAACATTTCAAAACGGTAGACCATGAAGAAACAGTTCATTTAGGTTCCTAATAACATTCATTTATGTATTTTTACAACACACGCATCGTACCGTTAAAAAAACATGGGCCTTCTGAAGCGTCTGGTGGAGCTTTTATTTGCTTACCCAGCGATGCGGTGACATATACTGGCACAATGGCGGCAAAGGCAAATTAGGTTGAGAATTAGCGGCATAGGCTGTTGCCAGGCTAACGAGCCTTATAATTGGATATAAATGGAAATTAACTGAGACGATCATGCTGCAACTTGCATGCAGAAAGGGCTGTTAACTAGTCATATGAAGTCATGTTAATCTGGAAGAAATCCATCTTGTGGTGTGGCCTTGTATTCACAGAAGAAAATATTTCTCTCGATATTTCTTTGCAGCGAGATGCAGCGGTTCTGAACATGATATTATGTTTTGCCAAGGCTATCTTGCGTTTTAATGACACCGTTATAATTGATAATATTAGGGCGTTTGGTTGTTGTTTATCAGAGCTCCCTCTACCACCAATACAGAGTAAAATCTTACGCACCATATTTTATGGCCAATGCTATGAATAAATCATTTTTGTGTAACATAATTTGATTTATGAATTTGTAATGGCAGCCCGAATGTCGAGTATATCAAAATATCCAGGCGCTCAAGTCAAGGTCATTAGAGGAGCGTAATCCAGGTGGGGTTTTGCTGCATAGCTGATAGTTTTTCCTACAATCTATTCAATAATTGTGAGTTAAAAAGCTCATATCAATGCGCGTATATACATCTTGCAGCGTAAATTAAGGCGGTGCTTTTGCAAGACGTGAGGTGAATATTTGAAGGCATTCATCTGACCTAAATACGCCATAGTTATACTGCGAAAAAAGTATCTTTTTTTATCTTACTTATAATGTATGAACTAGAAATGATGTTCGCGGATCCAACGATATACGATAGTATTGCTGTAACCATACAAAGTATGCTTAGAGCTTCTCTTATTTCTACTAAAAACAATCAGGAAATCTAGACTTGCAGTATCAATTCTAAGCCACATAAATTATCATGAAATATACACGTATGAGAACGCAGATCACTTGACGATTAAGTTAACTAGAACCGGCCATTCAACATTCTCTTATTCATATTACCTATAAACGATCAGATACGCTTTAAGTGCATACCTGGCGGTACAGCAGTTCCAGAGAATGATCGCTCCACCACAAAACTGATACAATGAGCCACTGGCAGAATCGTAGCGAACGCGATAGCCTCTGTGCTACTCCCTGGTGCTTCTACTGTATCGATTCATTTAACAGACAGGCCGTAGCAGGGTTGATATTACATGACAAAAAATGGATGTTAACTCTCCGAATATCTCGAATTATACGGGATTTCACATCATACCACACTCTGTTAGTCTTACCCGCGGCATGGCCGTGATATTATTGTGTTTGCCATGAAGTCGATTTTGTGGTTTCTTGTCAGTATGAGCTCGTCTAATTTGCGCCATTTATACGTTTTATTATTTAGAATATTTCCATTACTACGTATAAGTACACACGTTGTATACAGCGCGGCAATAATGCTTAATATTCTGTGCAATTCAAATATTTCTGCAACAGCATGTAAACATATCAGCTCTCACGCAAGGGGTAGTTGCCAATTATTAAGACATAGGGGTTGCAATATACTCCAGCAAGATGACACAACAATCATACATTTACAGCGAATGCTATAAATGAGTCAGTCAGAGCATAGACAATCACCTGCATCCTAGGAAGTCGTTTCCAAATAAAGTGGGTAATAATCGACTCTTCCTATCATGACGCAGCAAATATTGTTTATTCATAAATTCCTGCCATATGGTTAAGCGCGTCAACCTCTATAGTCGGCATGAACGTATTCCACAGCATAACCAAATGCATTCCACAAAGCAGATAGCAGGAGCAAGCTTGAAATTTCCGAAGCGCTGAACTGAAATATTATGCTAAACGTCTTACGATTGAAACACATTCTGCGCCGATTGAATAGTTAGAATTTGACTAAAAATTGACCCCCTGAGAGCAATACACAAGTTATATCAAACTCATCGTATGAGTCCTTGTGACGTTTTCGACAATAATAGTTTCCCAAAAAAGACCTCGCGCATGACAGATAACCATGTACTACCATGAAGCAGGACTGGAAGTCGTACTTAAGATTCCGTATAAATGTTTAATCTCTGACAGATGACCTTATTGTTCAATTTATATTAATAACCTGCATTTTATACCCTACTTTGGAAGAGTATGTCAGCAATGAGCTACAGAGACCGTCTTTCTGTTAGATTGCCATTGTTCATTGTTTCTGTAATCGCATTTTACGGCCTTTAAGCACAAAAAAACATCTTTACATATCGGTGGAGCTGTGACATTGCCTTTTGGAAGATATTTCCTGTAATTATTTTCCGACTTCTGTTTAACCTTTCTTCGGACACATCACTCATACTTGCTTTATTTGCTTAATGCTATCCAAGACCCTTTCTTAGAGTCGAGAAGTGTCCTTCAATGCTGAGTCGAATTCCGTAATGAAATTTCACACAGAATGGCTGCATCAAAGAAGCGTTGACATCCTAAGCAAATTAAGTAGCAGGGATTCAAAAGGAAGGTAGGCAGATTGCATGTGATTAAAGTAACAATAGCCTTCGACATAATTGCATTGGAGGAGTATTTCAGCACTTATTTTGAAGCTGCTCAGGGCATGAATTGAGGCACAAGCTCTCTTTCGGTTCCAAGATTAAACTGCACGTTAAGATCCAAAGATCATCATGACGATGTAGTGGGTGTTTATTTAACATAATACTGATATCACATATAAAACTAAGAACAGAGTAAGGTGCTATCCCTGGAAGCCCAATCCTATGTGTTGTCACAGGTACCATGTCCATTAATCTGGCATCAATATGTTGCAGCCTGCTCAGATGGCATGGATGAGCTGATCCAAGCCCATATTCAATTTTCGGTTTCCATTTGCTAAGCCATAAATCTGGTAATACTTGCCAGCGTCCAATTTCCAAACCCTTCATTGCGTTATGTAGCCAGCAACTGTCGAGGCAATAAGGTACGGCAAATGTTCCTTTATCCCTGGCTTCCTTCAACGGAAACCTGCAGAACAGCAAAATTCCGCTGTGCGCTATACAGTGGGTGAGTTTAAGACTTGTATATTCCTTGCTTATCACTATGTTACTTTCC
>CM067353.1:18939807-19029807 GCA_034190875.2 Urechis unicinctus
TAAGTAAGTTGTATAATCCTAGTACTCTAATCTCTGTCTGTGGAGAAAACACACTCCGTCCTTCCCAAAACGTTAACATGGCATGCAATCTGCAGTAAGCGTGGATGTTGAGCGAGAAATATTCTGATCGACAATTGCTTCCTTAAGCACCGTGTCGCGCAATCAGTAACATGACATGTGAGTAATATGTGAAAAAGATGTTGACGTCATGTCGACCAAATTCCGGATTTGAATGAATTTAATTTGGACGCATAAGCCTATATGAAGATACAGACTAGGAACTAGCATGAAAGCATGGAATAGAAAGAAGCCTCCTAATACATCTCTATTGATGGTCTACTTAATAATGTCGACTGTTGCTCAGTTTTCATCATCATCTTATTGGTAGTATGAGATTCATTGTATATGAACATCTTGTCTTACAATAAACTTTTATTTCACTCAATTTATACGATGGATATTCAGTCAAAGCGTAGTAAACATGTTGTCAGTTACAAGGATGCCCGCTATGCATCGCAATAACTGTCGCTAGAATAACTTATAGCACCTAATTAGTGTGTGGAAGATTGCCTTAACGATCCTAGATTAAGCGTATGGCATGACGCTCTTAGTTGCGCTCCAACCATTGCTAACCTAATTATGCCGTTGTGCTGAAGATATCATACATCTTCTCAAGGTAAAATGAACTAATTCATTTTATGCGAGCAATCTTACTAAAAGCATCGAGATGAATTAGTAATAGGATAAGATGCAATTGTATTGATGTGATTGATATACTACTTTAGAGACAGTTTACAACAGGCTAGGTCAAATATCCAACTTCAGCCAAGCGAGTGTAAAATGATTAAGCATCATTTTGTTTTTGTTTTTTAAAACTGTCATGACTGGTTAGCGTTTCAGTTGTGTTAACATTAGATGCAGAAAGTCATGGCTTTTACGAGCTAGCATCGGTTTGTTGTTTTGTTAATATGTAAGTTTGGTGCTCACAGGGTTGCAAAGGAGCAATTTTCACTTAAATAATATTAGTAGTTTTTATTCGTGTTGTTGGAGTCCTAAATGTGATCGTGGAAGATCATGCACAGTTTATCTGTCGTGCAAAACTCAATGTGCATTTGAATCCCCTCCAAAATATGATTACGTCTCTCGGATAATTGTACATGCCAGGCTACCTAATGCTCGTCTCGAAAACACATATTACAGTTTTTACATCTTTAAAAATTTCAATCCGCGCAAAGAGATTGATAACCACCATCCATTTAGGGTTCCAATGTTCGCTAGTACAATCTTGCATTACTTAAAAGTGTTTTTTTATTCAGATTGTATTCTGAAATAATTCACTATTATATTATGCAATACATGCGTAGTTATGTGACATGCAAGACATACATGTCGCTGGAGTGTGAGCCTTAAGGGGAATTGCTGATGTAATTCCGTTGCCGCTATTGCAGCCCTCTATTTGTTATCGCTTAGTATGGGTTAATATGTTTACTCTGTTGGAGTCCGGGTTTAACAACTTCACGATGGTCACACTTTAGACGTATCCTTCATCGAAACAAATCTGGTGGAAGATTAACAAAGGCTTTTCGTCCTCTTTGGGTTATGTGGGAGGGAATTTACCATGCACCATGGAATATATATATGACCAATGTCATATTGCTGGCATTATCATCATCGTAGAAAGTCACAGACTGCTGGAAATGCCAAGATGTTTTATCCATCTGATATTAATGTTGATATTACATGATTGAACTACAAATGGCTTCAAGCAAATCATGATCGTTTACATGCGCCCAATTGTATTCGGATGTGTGTGGTAGTGTTGTCGATTTAATGTATATAATGGTTATTTTGGTATCAAGCTCGTCAATGATCACAAATCGCAGCAACGACGTTGTTAAACCGCTTCTTTAAATTGATATATGTGCAATGATGATCATATACGATGCTGCACAATGTCTTGTACATGCTGAAACATGGATCTCGCAATCGGAGGCATAAGACACAAGCAAGCTAAGATTTTTGAACATGCGCACGATATATAATTAACTTTAAAGCGACAAAATAACTCTCGGGCAATTTTGGTCTTTATTCTAATAGGTAAATGAAATACCTGCGCTCTCAGTTCTAAATGCGCAATTGTCTCGTTCATGTTCTAAACAAAGAACAATTGGCAATCGAGTCATTCAATGACAATATGGGCACCAAACTTCATTGTCACAAACACGGAAAGTTAAAGTACAGCAGCGTCTATGATATGGGTGAGGCATCGCGCCTTGCGGATCGCCTAATGTTTCGTGTTCTCGTGTCACGTATGATGTCTGATTGCGGCAATTACACAAATAATTCAGGACACTTGAAAAGCCTGCGGAAGGTTATGATGTTACGACAATGCACAGACATTAGTCATTGAATTGAGCATCTGCGACACGGTCGTCGCTGAATGGGTGCCTCTGAACATTAATATGCCCATAACGTGATTGAAATATGAAATCAAGGCGGACATCCATTTCATGGAGCCGTTGTTCATAGGCTCGGAATGTATTGGCCAAAAACAACACCATACAGGATGCCCTCCCTCTGGCTCGTTGAATATCAACACCATACAGGATGACCTCCCTCTGGCTCATTGAATATCAACACCATACAGGATGCCCTCCCTCTGGCTCATTGAATATCAACACCATACAGGATGCCCTCCTTCTGGCTCATTAAATATCAACACCATACAGGATGCCCTCCCTCTGGCTCATTGAATATCCACACCATGGTAAAGGCATTCCTTGATACCATGATATATATGGAAGGATTCGCCTCAGTTAGATGAAATGCGCAGTAATGTATCCGCTTCTGTTACATTACAAATACCCACTAAAGATACAAATCCACAAATATTATATCACTCCAGATTCGCTGTTTAATACTATATATTTGTCAAGCGATTGTTCCCGGAACTGGCGAATAACGAATCTACATTAACAATAGAGCCTAACGCTCATCTGACGTCAAGTGTAATAACTCGCTGTATCCCAATCTACCACTGATTTGGAAGCTCTACGGCTCTCTAACTTCCTTAGCGCCGTAATTACATAAATAATAGTCAATCAATAATGCCCTAGTTGATGGACATGCTCTATCTACACACAGAATTATTTAAATTAGCCTTGGTCGGCTTTTATAATCCACAACGTTGTTTATAAAACAGATATAAGCTTACATTGGAAATCCAAATAGTTACCAAAATGGAGTTATGGATAGGCACGTTATGAAGACAAGGTTATTTTTTTGACAAATAATGATTAGGCAGCTGAGAGCTCCAGGTATCACTATTATCTACAACTCAAAATTACAACGCAAAGCTCCGTGGCTACGATGTCAAAGTCATTGTGTGTTCATGTTGTAAACATTGACGCAGTTCATTTTTGATAAATATTACCGTTTTCTTGCAATTACATTTGCGAAAATTGTATAACACACCTGTCTATTTGACGCGAAAGGACTTAATGTGCACTCAGTATTAACGACATTGTTCATTCTCCATTTATGCGCCGAGTGGTTCCGGCACAAGAAGATGAGCGTGTGTGGTCAAAGCAAGAGCATGCCAATACTGTATGAGCAATTAAGCATTATACCGCAAATCTTGAAAACAAAAGTGGGGGACTGAATTCCCTCATTGACATATTGCTTCCTGGAACAGAGACCAGATCACTTGCATGAGGGTTGTAAGATGACATCAAATACGCTTATCCAGAAATACCCGTATCATGGGTTGCAAAATTGTCCACAATATGTTATATTGAGTGTCGACAGTAAATGAGAAATCTACACAGAGCTAATCAATGACTTCCCCGTCGCGCTGTTTCCTGATGTTATGGCAATAATCATACATAAATAACAATCACGCTAGGAGTAAATGATTGCCTGAGTGACTCCTGCCATACGCTCATTTGCCTCACCTCGACCTGCGTTGATATTTGAAGTGCATTGCTTTTCGTGTAAACGATTTGTCATCAGTCTATCCAAACCAGACAAGCTTGACAAGGGCTAATGCATCATCCAACTAACATCCAAGTAAGTGGGGTTTGAAAATAGTGCAAACTTAGACATAATTAAAGTCTCTATAATGGAAGGGAAGTTGCATTGTCAGATCATTATTAATTGGCGCGAAAAGGATTGGCAATAGCACCCATGGATGCTCAAGCTAGGCGATATGAGCTGGTTCCACTGCAGAGGCTTAACAACTTTTACTTTGTCACAAATAATTTGCTGTATTATGCCGGCGACCAGCGATTCATCCCTCGCTGCAACTACACCCAATAAAAATACAATTACTCTCGTACTTTCGAGTGTACTTGATTATATTAAACTGATAGTAATACCGTTTGCTAATCGATACACGTATTTGTTAATACGGATGTCGATTCTGTATTAGAAAGCACTTATGTTTACATTCTCTTCTAATTCGCAATACGCTGCGCACTCGATACCAGTATGTTCTGCCACAGTTTGCTTTACCTGGTGGTCCCAATAGCGAGAGGCTACGTAACATCGGGGAATTTTCAGTCTATTCAATATAAATACTAATAACAATCACATATGTAGTACCGGAAGCGAAACTCGAAGTAGTTGTGTTGTTTTGCACCCGAACTAGTTACTTTGGGATCGAAACCGTCTACCCAATGTGGATTAATCTTGGCGAATAAGTGAGCTAGCGAATATGTGTTAAAATCAAAAGCGAAACAAAGCTAGTTTCTCTACCGTATTAAGGGCCAGTGTGAAGATTGTAGTGAAAAAGTACAATTGCTACCAACGACTGTATGGTGTAATACAGTCAGCGAGCTCAGGTATCTCAGGTTGATAACGGATCAAATGTAAACTTATCCGTGTGGATAGTATGTAACAACATATCTATCTATGAAAGTTTTAATATACTTTGTTTAGCTTTAGGAGTCACTACCCACCGAGGTAACTTAGCTTTGTTTTCAGTACTATGTGCCAGTTTACATTGCCACCGCTTTGTGGCCATCCAGGATATGGAATAACAAAACAGCCCTTGTGCCATTGTTTTACAGCAAATAATTAGACCTGTTGAATTCTGACGTACGAATTCAACATGTAGCATTTTACCATTTTACCAACTAAAATTATTATCACACATCTTTACGACGAAAGTTAATAAGGCGTTATCCAACATTTTCAAGATTGTCGAAACGGTTCACACAACGCATGAAGTCTAATCTATATGCAAGGCAGACTGCAGAATGCTATAGGTCAAATAATAAACCACCATGAATATATTTATATCAATGTGGTTCTTGATTTGCAATGATGTAATCTACAAACTATATTAACGCAGGCCAATATGTTGCACAATACAGTTGTTTTAATAATGAATGTGATGGCATTATTTTGTATGTTTGTTATTTCATCCAGTTGCATTAAGCATGAACATGAGTAGTCCGGTTTGTACCGAGTGACTTCTACTTTGATTGACCAGAAGAAACCATGTCTAATCCATAAATCTGCAATCCTTGACTTACCATTCCATCAAATTAAACGATATCGGTGGAGGCTAATGAGACGCAAATTCAAAAAGTCCTTTTCCCCGATAGCACATTTGTCCGGTTCGTGGTTGTGTAACCAGCCATTCGTCATTCATGTCAGGGCAGTTTTGTGATAACTCAGCACTGCGCGTAACAAAGGGTCACGTGCAAAGGGATCCATAATACCCACTTCGTGTTCACTGTATTATTAGGTTGAACACATGTGCAGAATTACATTCATGAGCTACGTAAGAGCCATGCATATGAGTGCTCACTGGCATTACAACGAAAGGGAAATGCATCTTATGGCTAACAATTTAATCAAGGTTGACATATAAGTATCGAAGTCAGATACGTCGATTCGATAATCTGGGTATCACGTTAAGCACGCACTTTGCAAACTATGTGTCAATATGTATGCAATATGATCTATCGACAATTCATTTGTTGTGATGTTTAATACACACGATAAACACTATTTGATAAAGACACACTCCTGGTAAAAGCATGTATGACGGTTGGATTAATGGCTCTGCTCTTGAGGCTTGGCATTTGCAGTCGTGTCACACTGGGGTATAAATACCTCTTGTTGCATTCACTAACGTCATTATCATATGTATGAGAAGTTTATGCAAATCACTCTCCGTGATATGAATGGTGTAGTGGGTCTAGGCGATTGCCTAATGTATCGTGTTCTCACATCACGTATCAAAGCTAATTGCTGCGATTTATCAAATCATAATGTGCATTGAGAAGCAAGGAAATAGTTTCGACTCACTACAGTTCAAAGAAATTGTAAACTGACGGCATGGTTCCAGATTTTGACGCGCGTTAGTACAATAATTCGTATGCGCGTAAAATGGCTATGAGGAAGCACTACGACTACTAACTGCATGAGCATCTTCACATAAATAGCAATTATACATTCAATTGATATAAGCTGACATGTATAACGAAATAAAGCCATAGAGAAGACTCGAAGATTTTGCAGTTCCTATAAAGCAGTTGGCGTAATTGAATTAGCCCCGATATATTGCTATCATGAAGGGTCAATTAAACATTTGGTACGTTCTGAAACATTTTCTCCGTTTATCACTACACCATTGTTATGTGATGTAAATCCACATTTATCTGCTACCTAGGGACATAGTAGCAAGAAAACGATAAATTATAATACGAGTCTTACAGCAAAAATAACTGACGCAGTATGCATCAGAAAATAGCTGACTAAATAAGTTGGGCCTACCTTAATTACGGTATGTGGGTTTTGCATCAGCATACTAAAACCTTATGTTTAACAGCATTTATACGCAAAACAAGGCTATCCGCTCAACTTTCTACATTTTTGTGCTGCTAGGTTTACAAAAAGTCATTGTTAACTTCTGAGCATCTACGATATACCCTAGCAGTAAATATGAATTATCGCTACCACCGGCAATCAATAATTTAGATGGATTTGCCGGCTAACAGTGTGACAGCAGCGAGCTTGCAATTGCATCATCGTCATCCATGTCCACACCTTTATAGCGTTCATCGTTAACGGTGAGTATGCAAACAGCTATTTGAATATTGATACCGTTATCAAAGAAACCGATTGGTTGCCACAGTGGCACAACCCGTGAATAAATAGCAATCATGCTCCTAGTAAGCGTGTTTTTTAGCTATCAGCCATAAGCTCACGATCACATGCGCCGTGGCCTTACCTCCACCAACCGGAAACGCAGTTTTGTAAAATGCTGTAAGTGTTGCGGTGTCGCCAGACGTTTAAGCATTAATTTGGGTCTTTTGTTTTATCACCCATGTTTCGCGTTACTTTCCAACAGCTGCTGCGGTCAGTTGATATCTCCTATTTGTCCTACAGATATCTATAAGACAAGGAGACCAAAAGTGGAAATAAGATGGCGAGGATGATGATGATGATTACAATAATGATCGCGGCAATGATGATAGTATAATGATGACAATGAATATGATGTAGGTGTTGTTGATGATGATAATCATGATGGTGATACTAATTTATTCAGCATTATTTTTTCTACTGTTTTATGTGATCCCGAATACCACGTGAATTGATGCATTATATTGGTCACTGATGAGGTACTGTGTAGTTTTACGCGTATATTAATAACACAAGCGAAGGCATTTCATTGCAATAACAGTTGTCACTGGTTTTTGTCTTACATTTCTACAATAGAATAAAGGGAAAAATATAATGCAATACACTCTTTGAGAATGCAGACGTTGAGAGCAGCGAGTTATTTTGGATCGGCCGTCACTAATCCGAAAATGGCATTGGGTCATTTCGGTAAGTCCCTTGGGTCTTCTGTGACATGTCGGGATAAATGAATAAATGGGTCCCATGTTTTTGGCACTGCCCAATGAGGCCCATCTGTTCCATGCAAGATAATTCGTCGAGCTCACTCAACTGCAATTCCCTATATTGCCAAATAACGATAGTGCCGCTCGACAAGCAGTGTGAACACCTATTACAACGAATGCTGTTCGTCCGGAAAGGCATTGATTAGAGCTGTAATTACAAAATGCCCGATATGCATGCATTCACATATTTACGCAACATGTCTGATACTAGCAAAGTCGAAACGCGTATATGTGTATACAATATTGGACCAAAAACTAATATTTGTTGCATATAATTATGCTTTGAGTTTTTAGTATAGACTGTCTATGGTAATAAACGGTTATCGTCATGCATACGTAGCAGACGTCTCTGGGATATCAGATGTAATGTAAATAATCTGTGTTTTTCCTAATACATAGCTTTATCCTGTAGGCATATGCAATTATATGCATATAAACAAGCCATATGTTGCTTGATTCCTTGCATTTGTTAGCAGTACACGACAAGTGCTTTCTCATCAACTTGAGATTAAATGCATGGATCTCTCATAGCATATTTGTGGCTCAGACATAAATAATGGAGCATATACCGCACCCATCAATTCATCACTTATACTGTAGGAAGCATTGATGTATAATAAAGTAACAAGCCACTGTGGGCTGTTAATGTAACGTGTCGATAAATTCGCCTCACAATGAATAACTTCAGGCATTTGTTATAAAACCCTTCAGTCTTTGACAACAAATGGAAGACCATGTTTAATAAACTCCTGAAGCAAGATATGTGAAAAACAGATTCAGAAAGCGTCGTAACAACAAATGTGGTTGCGTGTAGACTGTCAAGGATTTTGTGGAAGACAAAGTCACATCATTTTTGACTCCACCAGCGGGTTGGGAGTATAGCTGCGGACAGGGATTGGTAAAGACGATGACAGTTGACATTGCCAGACTTTAATTAAAAATGCTGATGTTGAATCAGATTTCAAGAAAAGCTGTGCATTATTTCTTGTGTTAAATTGTGCGCGTGGTAAAACGATCTTTTTCTCCAATTTCACCAATCGTACTTTCCTTTTCCGATTGGGTAAGTATGATGCAAAATAAACCATTTGCAGTATGCAAAATGTGCAATGTTTGATAACGCATCGTGTTTGCACTGCGTAACAGCAATGTTCGGGTCTTTAAAAAATCACAGCGAATAAAAGCTTACGCCTCACAAAGTAGGTGCATGGACGCATGGTATACGTAAACATTATGCTTGTTTATATGTGGTCCGGTTGCTCTTGAAGATCAACTAACGCTTTGCATTCGATGTGTTTTCTGTTGAAGCTGCAATTTATTTCTTAAGTTTAGCTGCAGAGAATTTTATGGGAATGTTGCACGATGGCTTAAAGCCTAATTATTTAAATGCGTCATGGGCTTTCAAAGCTTGGGGCATGGAATCTGGTAAGATTAGCAGTACTCAAGTAGTTTCGCGTTTGAAATAAGCCTAATTTTACGCGAGTGCTGCAATTTAATTATGTCATTGTTCATAGCAAATCAGATATATCGTTGTATAGTTGAATGTACATTGCCTAGCGTTTTTGCCATGCGATCAACTGACTGATATGGCTTGTCAGAACCAATTTTTCTCCAAATGTGGCCCTACACGACATAACAAAATGCTTGAGTTGTTGATATTTGGTTAGCTTCTATACATGGGTGGCGAATATTGCACAGCAATAGTAAAGTTACTGATGACAGCAAGCAAGCTATTGTGCTGTTGTTGATGTAACAAAGCTATATCAGCTTATTCGAAAACTAAGACTTTATTGCAATCCAACCAGAGTATTGGTGTATCATCCCCTTGATTTGTTAAAATGTTATCGGGAATGGCTTCTCTTGTAGCGTTAAATTATCGTCGCGTGATGGTAATAGATGGGGACTACTGCTGTGAGGTATCCTGTAGCTGAATTAGTCCCGATTATGCCTTGCGTATTGAAATATATCTTTCCCCAAGTAAATCTGATTGATAAATATATCAGCCGACAAACACATTATAAGTCCTTTTGATCCCTAGGGGAATCCATACTTGAAGCAATGCAAACCCTTTTCTTAAATGTATAGGTTGAGGCCATCCCGTTGATTGTTTGTCACGTTTTCGGTAACAACTAATACACAGTGTGATCAGTAGCGACATCGACATATTAAATTGATTTGATGTCACGCAAACTGATGTGTGGCGCAATTTGACTTCTATCCCAACGGGAGCAACAAAGCAAAGTATCAGAACTGTAGAGTTACGTTGTACTGACGATGCTGCGGTGGCCTTATTAACAGAGCTCGGTGCTCTAAACAGCCACATACAAACTATCGTTCTAAGCCCCTGTTCTAGATTGAATTATCTACAGCGTATAAATATATTCCGTAAAAATACTGCATGGTTGAAAGACGCATTGCGGATATTCGATGAAATTTACATATGTCAATTTGCTTGATGCTTACGCGTGTCATCATTGGGATTAGCGTCGCCTTTAATTGAAGATGAATTCTATTCAGCTGAGCTGATTATTGTTTGAATGCGGTGCGATTCTACGCCAATATATAAGGTGTGCCTTATTGCAGCAGCATATGGGGTAAAATCGTCTAAAGAGCAGATTGGTTCTTTAGCGAAGCTAGCTCAAATTACATAAAACTGCTCACTTTATTTATCAACACATAAACTGATATAGGAAACGGTAATCCGAGTCAATAATATATGATGCAATTAAAAGCATATATGCTTTTGCTGATGGGACACCGGTGCAAGGCAGTTTCGGGTTGTAGCACATTGGAATCATGTCATCGTACTAAACCGCCAGTCAAGTGTATCGAGGTGTTCCTTGCGAAAGCAAATATACCCATATCCATTGTTTGTGGTTATAATGTATGCATTAGTAAAACAGCCACGTGGACAAGTGGGGCAGATTATACCATCCGTTGTACGTCTGAGCCCAGATGCATTCCTCGTGTAGAGAGCTAATGAGGCGCTTAATTGACAATAACCGTCAAGTAATTGAAATAATTACGCCATAAATTTCTTCGGAACAAGCCATGGAAAGTGTCAAGCAGCCGCATATACGACGGTTATTTTCGACCATTGCTATCAATATGCTAAAGCAATATGACGCCACTCGCTAAATTGGACAGGAAGCAACTCTCTTCACTTTACGTTGTCGTTTCCGATTCAAAGGCGACCGTGTGGAGTTACATTACAACTGTATCTGGATATATCTTGGGCTCGTTGCAACAAGAAGATGTCGAATTCGGCATAAGAATGTGTTGTAATTTATTCTAATAATTGTTGATTCAGATGTTTGAAAATGCACATTGCTTCATTCCTATGATCTGCATATAAACAAGGCTATTATTAGGCTGGCATTTAATTTGCCAACACGATCGGGTAGTTAAATGTAGAAATAAGAGAAAAAATTGGACATTATGTGATTTCATACTGGATTGAATATAATTTGACTCAGGGCAGTAGAGGCTTGAAACCGAAAGAAAGGCATTTGATTGAAAAAAAGCTTTCCTGTTAAACTGTACTCAAGATTTTCTAAATAATTTATAATTAACAAGCACCATCTGACTCTAGTTTTCCCATGCACTACATCATATGTGCCAAACGGTTATTTCTAACATCACAAAACGGACGTACAACGAATATATCCTTACCCATACCGCTTAACGTTCATATCAGGTCGAGAATGATTACCGGTAGGATGCCTGTCTGCAACCGATGGCACTGCTGTATTCCAGATTCCTCATTAGCATGGCTAACAGATAATGGTTAACCTATAACACCTTATTTTGCGGGCATGCTCTATTCTGCATATTATTTTCGTACCTCAAATACTCAATGTGCATGCGAGTTATATGCAGGACAGCATGTGTAGGCTGCTCTGGGTCCTTCTTTATTGGTAGCAAAATATAAATATTGGAGTACGTTGGCGTTGATCGAAAAATGTCGTCGCAGTTTGACAAAACATCTTTATCATCACTGCTTTACAATCTTGCATCGGACGCAAAAAAACGCTAGTCAGACCAGACTCGCCTGACATGACATTGTTTAAGCCTACTGCTGCATTAACATACTATTACAGCGATGTGGGTTTTAATTAATCGCTTATGTTTGTGACTATTGTCAACTAGATATATTGCAAATTCATTTGCGGTATAAATTCGCTAATCACAGATTTCTGTTATGAATTTTGTATCATTAATGTCTGCTAGTTACGCACTATTTCACCGGTTACCTTGCATCGATATTGGCCCGCTCTGAAATACATTTATTGTATTTAAGTATATATGTTATATATGTCTTCCAGTGACGATGGTTAGCAAAACTCTAAAAGATGCTGGCGCGGTATCATAAACGACGTAAACATTCTACCACGGTTACGGACGTCTTTGACCTGAGATATCTATTCCAATAATACATGACAAGGTTATGATATGAAGATGTATTTCAATGCGCCGGATATACTTGAAGGATGTTTGTAGGAAAGGCTAAAATTTTAATGCAACTTTTCTCAATGGATAGCATGATATGGATATCATAATGGGCATCATGAAATACCCGTGTGGAAAAATATATAGGTTAAATATTTTTATTGTACACGGTGATGATGACCTAGATAATTAAACATTATTTCGAGAGATTATTCTAAAACCATTAAATGGTTATTACTAAAACCATTCGTTTGAAATCATTTTGGATAAATTTTGTACCTTCAGTGTCTATTTTCAGACAATCACATCAAACAAGTGCATAATTATATAGACGGTCGGTGGTTGCCAAAAGCTATAGGTGATAACTGATTTAGAACGAAAGAGTTATCGTGCATGAGTAATTGCTTATGGCTTCGTGTTCTCAAAACCTGCGTTGGTACAAATGGCGCTGTCAAATGGAATGATTCAGATCCTGTTACGAATCAGAAACGGGAACAGTCAGTACAACGTGCAATATCCGGTGACGCTTGTCCATCGATTGAGATCGTCTTATTACAGCAGACGTTGTTGTCAATCTCGATAACTGGAGTTGTGTGCTATACCATATAGATATATAGGTATATATATATATATATATATATATATATATATATATATATATATATATATATATATATATATATATATATATATATATATATATATATTAGCACGAATGCGACCTTTAGTGGACAAACCGCCAACCTTTCGTAGACTTTGGTCAACGAAAGGATATACCGGTATGTCCACATAAAGTCAACGCTGATTATCGTCTAAAATAATTGAAAATATTTTGGTTTGACCATTCGAATGTGATAGCCTAGTCTTGGTAACGTACATAAATAATTTTCACGCGTGATTTTTTTTGATTTTTAATATAATAGCGAAATAAAATTTTAACAACTAACCATTCGTTGACATAACACGCACACCTAAATATCTTCTATACAACCGTATATACTTCGATCAAAATTTCCGAAATAATGTTTAATCATATGTTTGGTATATATTTATTTGAAAAATTAAAATATTTGATTTATTCTTAAATTTCTTAACCGACAAACTCTATTTTTCTCCTTTTTCATTAATCTACAACATTGAATTAGATCGCGAAATTCTAACAATGGTTCATAATGATCACATCTACAACAAATATTATGTTTCTAATCCATGATGACTGAAAATGATTAAAATACTCCACAAATATTCAAAAATATATATGGGCACGAAAGGTTGGATTTATACGTATAAATTAATGTCTTAACCTTTCGTGGACGACGTTTCGAGGACCAAAAGTATATACCAGCAATAAAAAGTGACAAAAAGATTTTAATTCGCTTTAAACTATTTAATTGTATCAATTAAAAAATGCCTAATAAATAATTGACAATTAATGATATCAAAAATGCACTATAAAAATTTGTCCACGAATGGTTGGAGTCCACGAATGGTTGTAATCGTCAGTATATATATATATATATATATATATATATATATATATATATATATATATATTAGTGACAAACACAACCAACCGAAGACTCCAACATTATTGCTGTCATTAATTATTTTGATTAATAATTCGGTAAAAAGAAATATATTTTTTTCACTTTTTAATGCTTACGTATACTCCATCGGTAATAACATTTATGAATAAGCCAGATTTGTTTATACTTCAAATATACATACGCAACACTTACATTAAAACATTTTTTCGACCATTTGAGTCAAAGTATATATGGTTGTTAGGATAATATTGAGGTCTTCGGGTAATGTCAACAAATTGCTAGTTGCTAAAATAGGATTAAGCTATAATATTCATAATCTTATGAAATTAGTTTTGAATGAATATTTTCGTACGTTACAAACCAAAATATTGTCAAACATTTAGGAAGTAAAGTGCTAGCGTGTTTAGTTGATGAATATTGAAAAATATGAGAGTTAAATTGTTGAAAAGAACGAACGGCGTAAGTTCTTGGCTAACAAAACATTCATACAAGTTTTCAGCAAATTATTTACCAGTGCTGATATTTCCATATGTTATCAAAAGCGCTGCTTACGCAGTTGCATGCAACAGTGTCATAAACTAAATCGCTAAGTTAGCTGCTTATAACCAGGGGATAATTTACTGGATTGCTTAAAGAATATAAAGTTTTATTGAAACAAACCGTTGCATTTAAGTACTAATAATGCTGAAGCAATACTATGCATGGAGGTAGAGCTGATCCATAGATTGCTTGACCAGATGCAGTCCCTTGTACAGCGCAAACGAGTCTTTTAATAGGAAATAGGTGAAGAGTTATGGACTAAATCTTGCTGACAACCCATTCGACGTGTTAAGCAGCATTATTAATAAATCGATTAATCTAGATTGCGACCTTCATAATGCGCTTGTGCTTTGCCTAATTGGACGGGAAGAGACTCTCATCACTGAACCTCGTCCATACGTTTCCCGGACATTGGAATGAACACAATATATATATATATATATATATATATATATATAGAGATATATATATATATAGATATATATATAGAGAGATATATATATATATATATATAGAGAGAGATCTAGATATCTATCTCTATATATATCTATATATATATATCTATATATCTATATATATATATATATATAGAGAGAGATAGAGAGAGATATATCTATATCTCTCTCTATATATATATCTCTCTATATCTCTCTCTCTCTATCTCTCTCTCTCTCTCTATATATCTATCTCTCTCTATCTCTATCTCTCTCTATCTCTCTATCTCTCTCTCTATCTCTATATATATATATATATATATATATATATATATATATATATAAGGCGTGGTGAAGGTAACTAGCTTTTCGAAAAGGAATTGTTAATAGATATTTGTTTTCCTGAATGGGAAGCGTATAAATGCTGCGATTATCACTGTAAACTGTATCGATAGTATGTTGCTGTCTGTGGACATCGGATAGGGTCTCCTTTTACATAAGTATAATATATCAGAGATGATTAGTCAGTATGGCCACTACAGGGAAATAGCGTATAAAGTGGCAAAACAAACTTCTGACAATGCGCACTCTTGGGAAGCAGGGTAATTATGTTTGTATTCAATCACACACACTCGCTTCCCCAGAGATGGTCATCAATGTTTGTCTTGGCTTAAATAATTACGGCTTATAAACGTCTTCCCTTGTCGGAATTCTGAGTTAAATATCTAGGGTTATACAACTACTGGCCACACGTTATGCTGCCATTGGTCCTTAAACGGGCCCGATTTAATTGAATTGGCTAATATCTTGCCTCAACTAAAGTCGCTATGGACACGGAGGCGTAGAAACATATGTCTTTTGGCTGTTAGTGGGCTTAAAAGCGCGTAATATCCCGGGCTTCGTCCGTGAATGAATATCAGGACCTAGTTTGTGCGCTTCCTGGGGCTCGCACTGTGATATTAATATCAGTAGTTCATATATTGAAACCGTTACTGACATTGGGGCGGAAATATGTTAATGTTGCACGTGTTGGTGTAAGATGATCCTGCATACCGATAGGGATTTGCATAAACGTTAAATATCACCAACAGCTTAAAAACATAACAATAAGAATTGTCAATATTGGTGTTTGATAAAGGTTGCGCAATAGTTCGTCGGTAGAAGCGCCGGTCAACCAGTGCGCTTATATGTGTATGGCTTTCTGAAGGATGGAGAGATGCTGTTTTGGCGGATATTCGCATACATTAAGGTGGGTTTTGGGGTCGGGGAAGGGGTTGTACTCAACGCAATCATGTGAAGTGGTATATTCTTAATTTGCTTTACTCAGAGGCTTACACTCAGTGCATGTGAATCATTGCAACTAGCAGCAAGAGTGAATGTTAAATGGAGAATGTTATCACTAGGTGCCGCTTCTTCTGAGCTGTATATAACTTCCGCGTGATATTGATAGAGAATCATTCTTGCATCTATAATGAGAAATAGGAATGACCAGAGTAATATCACATCAACTATATTGTCGTGGAAGCAAAACACGGCACATGACTCAACAGTAATGCTCCCCCCCCCCCCCCCCACCAAAACAAATAACCCACATTCACGCTCCCTGTTTTAGACTATAGGTAGATTAATACAACTTCACTAACTTAATCAGTAGATTTACTGCATAAAAAATAATATAAGTACTAATGGGATATACTATGGGATTCAGTTAAACGTCATCTGCAATTTATATAGATTTCACGATTACCACTTTGTGATGACAACAGCTGGAGAATAACATAGTGATTACGGCTCAGAGTATGCATTCATTCATGAACGATTATCAGCTTACTCAAATGTACAACCGTAGCATAATTTGACCTGCCCTGTCTCTTTACCTAAACAAAAGTTTCCATCAAGCACATTGTTCCAACAAAGCTTGAATACTTCAATTACCAACAATGCAACAAAGCGCCATCACATCTGCTTGATATCGCCCTCCAGGCGACCAATGAATATGTCAAACGTCATTGCAGCAATTTAAATTAGTCTCCATCCAAAAGTATAGTGATATGTCCATTTAAACAACCCCGAAGAGGCATTAATGTCTGAAGTTCAGCCTCTAATGGAGACATTTGCAATGATCTCTTGTTTTCGGTGTCAAAAAACTAGAAGCACCCACATTACTATATACATATATTGTATTTACACATCATCAAGGATTTACACGAACATATCATGTATCAAGAGGGTGTTATTAACCGATTAATATCGTCAACCTCTTTAACATATGATTAATGTTTATACACGACAGCAGTTGAAGAAGCCACCAAATATTCCGGGACACGGAATATATATATATATATATAGAGAGAGAGAGAGAGAGAGAGAGAGAGAGAGAGATGTAATCATACACACACTAAAACATATATAAATATATATATATATGCATATATATATAAATATATATATAAATATGTTTATATATGTATATATATATAACTATATGTATACATATATATATGTAAATATATATGTATATATATATATAAAATATATATATATATTTATATATAGATACGTAGATATAGATATATAGATATACGGATATATAGATATATGGATATATATTCACAATCACTACGTAATTCGCAATTTGAGCCTAACGACTAATGTGTGTGACGGCATATATCATGTCCACTATACAAATTATACTCGATTTTAACCATGATTCTTGATCCATATAATCACCCGTAAAATAGCTTTTATCAATTTGTAACTTCCTTCGTTGTACTATGTGACCTGGTAAGTAGTGACCTTCATTACAATTGAAAAGCGACAATTAGCGTTTAAATTATTGCTGGCAATTCCGATTGAACACTACAACACCACTCTAAATGACTGACGGCCTCTATACGGTAACAGTTGGTCATGTAACATTTTCGCTGATATCAATAATAGCCTACTGTCCGCATTTAATAAATCTCATGGCTAATGGAACCGAAACTGTTATATCTCTCGGTACTCCTGGGAATTCCTGCTGCACATTTTTGATTACTATTAGTGATAATTTAAACAAGCGATGTGAATGGCATACACAATCACTGCTGACGCTAGTACTCGTTAGTATAATAATATAGTGATATATTCATTCACGGTTAGTTTTAAGTTTGAAGGTTTTAAGTTTCCATTGATGATGATGTGTTGCCAAAAACAAAATCTTATTTGCACAACATGCGAAAAACATTTCTTTAGCTAAGGCGTGAGTTGAAATATGGCACAGATGGGAATCTAGTAATAATCTTTCGTATTACTGGTGGTTGCATTCGAGACGGAGGTTAACAAATTCTTACAACTGTTTACTATGTCATGATGGCTCTGCTTTAAATTTGATTTCTCCTTATGAATTTGCGTCAAATATTCATCTCTCTTGGTCTGCTGGCGGGCATATACATTGGCATGCAAATTAGAAGCGACAATAATCATTGAATCCTAATGCAATTGCAGCGTAAATTGCGAAATCTATCACAATGCAATTGCGTCGTGTTGGCTTAGGAGCACAACTGTGATTTTCACTATGCAATGTGATATAAGCTCGATGTGCTCAACAGCAGTAAACGATGTCAGAGCTGAATGATTCGAAAACTTCTGAGCGCATTATCAAAGAGTTTACATCTACGCTAAGAGCGCTCACTTAAGCCTTCCACCCGATGACATATGTTTACCTAAGCGTTTTGCCATAGCGTCTTGTCATAGCGTACATCCAAACCGCGTAGAACTGCTTGGACCAGAGACAACTTATCAATTCAACATTTATTGATTAATTTACTAGTTATTTCACCAGGGTATGCGAAACTAGGCGGATCATCGCCTAAACAGTTCTGGAGAGTGTTAGGGCATCATATTCAAAGGGGCCTCATCTATCTCTCTTTAATATAATGTTGCAAATACGAAACAATGTTTGAATGCATGAGTAACGATGAATTGTCTAGCATGTCAATGACTAGTGAACATACTGCATATCACCATCTGTAATTTGGAATGAATGTAGAATAGGTTATGTTGAATATGGAGCAAATGCAAACATCCAGTACACCCTTTATTGGTGTCGAGACATAACTGTCTATATAGAATAGAGGTTAATTAAATATCAAATGATTCCAAGACTACGGATAAACACAAATTTATTAGCAAAGTTGTCCTGTTCAGCGGTGGGAATTGAGGCAAAAGCGTACATATTAAGTAAATGCTCTAGCATATACGCTAAATTATCTCGACAATCACTTGACCTAGTGCGTTTTTGTCATGCATGGAATTGATCCACCAGACCAATATCCAAATGAGGTGCGTAGAACAAATACCGTTTTGGTTCAGTGACGGTGGTGAAAATGTAAAAATTTTATTAGCTGAAAATATGTGGCCACATACCTTTGGCGCGCGTCAATGTGATCAATTTATGAAGCCAAATGATTTTGCTTTACATATATTGCATGGAAAGCTTTGACATGTAATGCACGTTGCCTGAACGGCATCGTAATTTGGAGATGTATGTTATAAAAAAAACATGGGTGACTTCGGCAGACTGTTGACACATTCCACATACTGGAACTTCATAGACGCGTGTATTAAATATGTATTTGACAGTATTGAAGCAGGCTTATGTTCTGTCAAAACAGCTGTGCCGACGTGGACTTTCAATGAGCTTTATATTGTCCAACTATCGGGTAACGTGAGTATGGTATTTCTTGGGGACTTCTGTCGGAAGGTGTGGGTGCACTATGTCTGGTCCTGGCGCTTTATTCGGGTTTTTAATCATTTAATAATTACACCAGCCTAATGTCTGCAAATTACTGTATTATCGAGTCAATATATAAAGATTGATGGTAAATGTCAGAACCGCTTGGGCATTAAAATCAAGATAGATGTCACAGCAAGTCGGGACCCACCCGGAGACCATCATAGGAGTGAGATCATCAGCCTACACCGCGCTTTCAGCGTTTCAACTGTGATTAACTTTCAATCTTGCGACTGATCCTGTTTCAATCGTGTTGAATCGTGTATCCAGCCGATAACAGCATAATAAGGATCTAGCTGCTGTAGAACTCCTTTTGACGGCAGCAGCGAGACGCTCGTCAAAACCAGCGATGCCAGATTCCTATTGGGCTTGATGTGACGATAACGCTGCTTGGTAAAACGCTTAACCATCAAACAGGAAGGTTAACTAATTCCTTTTACCGTGCATTATCTTCTGCCCTCATTATTCAATACTTGTGTCCCGCTTACAAACACGTGTCGTACCTCATGATATTGGATCAAAACTGCCTATGTGAATCGACGTTAATAGAAGAAATTGCATTAAGAAATGTGTAATACGGTGAATATCGATTACCAGCGAGCATAAAATTTGTGATAGCAGCGGATGTGTTCATATTTGCACGTGCATACATTAGACACGTTATCGCAAGGGATGGAACTTTTCATAGAGAAATCGATGCATTGCTACTGTCCATTAATGGGATATTAGAATGTTGAATGGTGAACTGATTAGCATATAAACTGATAAACAATCGTAGCCAATATAGCGAGATATTAATCGCAGAGAAAGTATTTAATCCAATATATTTGCTATCCTAAAGTCATATAGACTATCAACTCGACGCTACTTTATCACAGTCTCAAACAGCTTAATCCGATATCGCTTAGATTGTATGATTGTATGAAAATTTGCCCATACAATCGTGTAAAAGCATTACTTCAGATTTCAGATTGGTGGTTATCGCCTGCATCACAGTACAAACATTTAGCCTTGGCATCATGGTATGCGTACGAATTAAGATACGCTCTGACCTTTTCCTCTGACATTCACTGAATTAGATTGCATAATTGAAGCGCACCTGCGCTTTTCTAATGGTTTGTGACTTCGCCTATCTATGATGCATTTATGCTCTCGCGGAAGCCATCAGCTGCACTTACTTGTGCGTAAACCCTACTAATTAAAAGATGCAGTTACCGGCCGAGGACGAATGGCAAATTTTCATCACCATCGTTGCAATCGTAATTTCTCAAGAACATATGTGCATTAGAATACACAAAAAACATCAATCACAGGGTCAGTACATTCGTGCCTACGCACAATGTCAAGTAGATATAAACTTATATTCAAAGCAAGCATATGCAATGGCTTCAAATTATAATGCACTTGGTAAAGCCGTTGCTCATATGGCACAATGATTCAGCCGTGTATATTAGACTGGTTAACCAAGCTTATGCTGCAGCTGCCGTCTATATTAACTATAAACCTGGACGCAGAAGCAATTGTATTTTTTGTCAATGTATACAACCATTATTCAAATTAAGTCCAATCAATTATCCAATGAAAATGCTAATGAAATGATCACACAATAAACTACACCTGCTACCTACTATTATGTTCTCTGACAGAGAGGCAATCAGTTTGTCAAAAGAAGAAATAGCTGCAATGTGTGGATCGTTATTTGACCATTTCCTAGTACAATGAGTGACTTACATTGAATAGTGTAAAAACCATACTGGTTAATATCGCGAGTAAATTAAACAGTCGCCGACAATGTTTTAATTCATGCTTATAGATTATTTTCATTACATTATAGATCACTGATACAATAGACAAGAAGGCGAATACATCATTTTAGAGTCAAATACCCATGTCTGTAGCACGCATGTAACATATCGATAGTGTATACCAATATAAGTTACGTTGTCTTCTTGTTTTGTACTATAGGCAATGAACTATCGTCATATACAGCGAGGAATCTGCAATACTGAATATCTTTAAACAGGACAATAAGCATAATTACTTTAATGTTATCGAAAGCATAGCTGCTTAAGGTGGTGCAGCAATTGTGTGGAATACATGATTAGTTCATGCATAATTATATTGGAATGATTGTCCATCGAAACGTTCGCTGATTCAACATTGACATCTGGGAAATGCCAAATTAACGAATTCCTTGACATATGTCTCTCAATATCATTACCATAACTTGTCTCATGTGCAACTGTCATAAGGTTAGTTATCTTCGGCTGAACTTTGATCTCGGACTTTCAACTAATAAGATTAACTTTCGTTTCCTTCTTCCTGTTTTTCATCTGCTAGATCAGTGAATAAACAATAAGCTTGACAGTAAGTGTCACTTATTTATATCCATTAACGGGTAATTTTTTTGTAATAAGGCTCAGCGCTTAACCGCCATTTGAGTCCGATATCAAACAATATAACACAGCTGGATAACAAATACAAGTTGGTGATGCAATCGCTACCCACACAACAACGCAATCATCAAAGAGTATGATATACAATTGCTTAGATTGTAGCGTTGTTTTTACAATTTTAAGAGACTGATGAAGCATGGGAGTTTGCACATAATAACACCCTGAGAATTATTCAGTAAGCTTTGACCAAGACGCGTTCTCTCAGTTCGCCTCGTACAAATGTTGCTAGAATTGTGCATACTTCTGCTATTAAGCACATTTGCCAGAAATTCAGGGCATTATTTTAGCCCATTTTGAACGTTTTCACTTTGTAAAAACGAATAACTACCATACCCCACGCCATTTGTATTACAGACGTTAGTTGAAATCTCTAACGCACACATGCTAGAATATTAATGAGCCCCGTGAAGTGACATGCAACCGATCTCTGACGCGGTGACCTCAGTTTCCAATAGCAATCCTTTTTAATGACATTTTCTTCTTGATATATCAAATCGAGATAAAAACTTCAGATTACATGCAATACAGAATATCGACATCAGTTGGTCGGCGGCGACAGAGAGATCATTATTTGCCGGCAGTCAATCTATTTTCGTCATTACAGAGTGTCATAATATATTTGAATTTGCCTATTTAACTGACGGTCATGAAAGGTATAAAAGCATATATATTGACGGAGTGTCTTGTCTAGGCGACGTCGAAGTCTCAAGAGGGCAGAAGTAGGAACAACTCTGCTTTAAATATGGATAATTATCGTTGCGCAAGGCCATGTTGAAGGGTCATGTTCGCTTGTCGATTCTGCGGCGCGTGTGGAAGCTTTTTTAAAACCTTAGACCAGCGGTGCATATTTTCAACAAAAACATCTACTGGTTGATGGCGGGACGGGCAATCGAGTAATGACACTAGAAGTACGTGCTTGACTTGCAACTGACAAACTTAACATCGGCGACAGCGGATATTTTTTGCGTATGATATACTGACCAATTATGTTAACATACGCATAACGAATTGAATTACGTATAAACAAACCATGTACGTGTCGTATGTCCTCTGTATGATGGTAGAATAGAAGAAAAAGTTAAATGGCATATATACATAACAAATATAGCCTTGTAGTATCTACTACTAGAAAGTTATAAATATAGAGGATTGAACTGGTAGATCCGCATAGCTCAAGAAAAAGTCATATATAGATAGATAGATAATAGATAGATAGATAGATATAGATAGATAGATAGATAGATAGATATAGATAGATAGATAGATAGATAGATAGATAGATAGATAGATAGATAGATAGATAGATAGATAGATAGATAGATAGATAGAAGATAGATAGATAGATAGATAGATAGATAGATAGATAGATAGAGAGAGGAGATAGATAGATAGATAGATAGATAGATAGATAGATAGATATAGATAGATAGATAGATAGATAGATAGATAGATAGATAGATAGATAGATAGATAGATAGATAGATAGATAGATAGATAGATAGATAGATAGATAGATAGATAGATAGATAGATAGATAGATAGATAGATTAGATAGATAGATAGATATATAGATATCTATATATATATCGATATATATATCTATATTGCGATAGCTCGCTCTACTTAACAGGAGACTATCGTCGTTCATGATCTCCACTTCCCAGCTCGCTCGTTGCTATAGCATAGATCGCTCCCATTTGTCAAATTCGCTCGCTCCATCAGCCCCTAGACAATTGCACAACGTGACGTCATCTTATTAAATGTTGCATGTCACGATCACACTATTGCTCAGAAGCCTATAATGGGGCGACATTTTGGCTGATTTGCTATGAAGTTACATCAAGGGCTAGTCCGTAAAACATCGCTCATTCGCTCATTGTAGAAACAGGGGAAGTTTGATACTTATGATGCGTTGATAGCCAGTTGCGTTCATTGTGTTCAGAGTTTTGTTGGAGCAGGCTCGCTCTTTAACCCAATCTGATATTGTATTCATCCATGTATGCGCTCTTGTGATTTGTGAATGCTATAGCACATAGAATGTTATGGCTGATCAACTATTGCTCAGAAGCCTATAATGGGGCGACATTTTGGCCATTACATCAAGGGTAAAACATGTCATTGCTAAGTTTGATACTTATGATGCGTTGATAGCCAGTTGCGTTATTGTGTTCAGAGTTTTGTTGGAGCAGATCGTTGATATTGTATTCATCCATGTATAATGATTTTGTGAATGTGTTATGGGCTGATCAACTGTTCCATAACTATTGATTTAGTTGTTCCCTCCTTGTACTCCTAGGTTTGCATATCGACAACAAAATCTTTCTTTCTCATTACCAACCGTTATACGTAATTATAATGCATGATTATCAAAAGCACCGATGGCGAAAGATCAAAGAAAGACAAGCCCTCTATGCTAAGAGCAACAAATCAAAGTATCCAATTTGTTTAACCTTAGGAAGTAAAACATTTTCATTGCGTGATCATATCTTGCTTCTAAATTTTTTTTAAATTTTCGTACGAATGGATTTCAAAGCTTATTACATTGATGCATACAGGGAAGATAACTGGACCAATTCAATATGCTTTATCGGAAATGACTTGTTTTGTTATCGCACTGAATAACATTATACAATACTGATCCTTTTACTTTCATCTTTGTTATATACTAAGATCGTCTAGCACTACCAGCCAGGTGTGTGTAGTATCAAATCAAATCATGAACATCGTTGTTCCGTTTGGTTTAAATGCAGCATATTAAATACAGCGTTCGTCCTCTTGTGATGAAACGAGACGCAGTATGTACATTCCACATTTATCTACGAATGATCCTCTTAGAGCCTGCAGACATCAACAAATACGTGAATAACACATCATCAAGCATCCGAAATCTTTTTTTTTTGTAATCTAATTCATGCTATGTTCCGTCTTAACCTTATTGTTTAGCTCAGATAAACTGTGTGCTTAGCTTAATCTGATGGTACTTCTGGTGTCCAATGATGTGAAAATACACTTTATATAATATTATGGACTGAGGCAAAACACACAGCAAGTGTCGTTTACGTAAGATCTACTGTGTTTCACTTAAATAAAGATAATTTTGTGTTAATTCAAGACAAATATGGTTCTGTCTATATAGCATATATCTACATTTGATATTACGCGTCTATTCATTCAGGTTGATTTGTGTAGATAATGGAAGTCTCGGTCATAGGCAATATATCTCTGACAGTTGCGACAGAGTTACTGCTGGTAGTGTTAGAATGTAAACATGATAATTGCATCATGACGTCATCCAACTCATATGGTGTCATACTCATATTTGCTGAGTATTTGGACCCATTCCTCCGATCATGAGAGCAGATGGTAAACATTTTGTCCAGGTACAGTTCATTGATGCTAGATACAATCCGAGGAGTGATATATCTGACGTAAAATATGGCAGTTACGATCGATGCTACTGGGAAGTGAAATTGACTGTCATCTTATTGCATATTTTATTAACCCAATCGAGTGATAAAAGTGGAAATCGAATTATCCAGGCGTCATGTTAGAACGTGATCGTATGGGATATGTCGGTGCTTAAAAGTATACAATACTGAGTTTTCCCGGTTTCAAGATGGCTCTGACGGGTCAGTTGGAAATATATGTGAGCTACCCATATGTGATTGGCTTGGCGGTAAATAAAAACACTTCCAATGTAAATATAAGGTACAATTTGCAATGACACGTGCCATTTTGTGATATGCACAATCTCGTGTAGCATTGTTTCTCATGTGTATTCGCGGTAACATTTTAACCTTATTTCGACGGATATCTGAAAATATTTCTGTTCCGTTCTGAATATTCACATTATGGCATTTGGGCTGGTATGAAGAGATCAAGGTCCCTAAAATATGGACGGTATGAGTTTGCATCTATTTGCCTCCACATGGCAACCATGCTTTATTCACTATACAGCGTATGAATATTGAACAACGATTTCCCGTCTAAAAGAACGAAAGCATCTGAAAACAATGTTAAGACGAACACGTTTATGACTTATTATAAACGGACATAAGGAGAAAAATTTATTTGTCTCATGATAAATTGCAATTGTGCCATTAATATGATTTGATTAGCGTCATTTTTGCCGAAAAGAAATATTGGCGATGGTCTCGCGCAGTTATTTACAGAGAGACTGATTGTTTTTGTGTGAACATAATCACGTTAGGTGGTTCAAGACGCTGTCACTTACAACAAGCGTCGGCAGTCGTTGATTGACTTAATGTCATCATATGCCGCCCCACCCAATTTCATATTCAAAGACGGCTATGTGTTATGTTGCTTCACACAACTGCATTATGCATATTAGCCATGGGCGTATCTATCCATCATAAATCACTGAAAGCTGAAAAACAGGGCAGTTGTACTGCCGTGTATGGCTACACCTGACGATGGTATCTAAACCAATATTTTTCGTTATCTTCTCTCTAGATGCTTGCTTGACTCATAGAGTTTACTAGTAAATTTTGAGAAATTGGTCCTTTCGCTTAGCTATGTTAGTTTTCGTTATTAAAGTAATGTATTTCTCCTTCAGTGCGAATAATATCTGCACTATGTCCGACTATATTTATTTCATTACGCATGCGCAAGTGCAAGTATTTAATTGACTGCTGTACTATTCCGGTGCTAATATGAAGAGCACGGGCTTTGTCAATCATTAATTTTGCTTATCATCAAGGGGACATCAAGGGGATGTGGATTCATCTTTTGCTACAATATTAGAAACCATAATCAATATGTCTATATCAACTGTCGCTGTTGTGGTTCCCAAGGAAACGGATGACCACGTAATGCGCGCTTTTTCGCCAATCATGAATGCAATTCGTCTCTGCAAACCCTCGCAACTTGCAAGTTGGAGTAAAGCAAGACCATATACCGTGGAACCTCTATGCTGCGCAATACACTGTAAAACTATTGTTCGGTGGAGTCGGGAGTAATGCTGAATAGGTGTATCCGACGAAAGCTGCTACTTCCATGGCAGCACTGTCTATGTCAATTGTGATCGGAGTACGGAAAGATATTCCAAGCCTCAAAATATACTCAAAAAGTCTCGTATAATGCGCTCTGGTGAAGGCCAATGCTCATTAGATTGTGTCAAAACCGGCTTTCCATCGAAAATGGAACAAGTCCAATTTGCATCGGATGGCAATCCTCTTTTTACACTTAGCACCAATCATGAATGCAATTCGTCTCTGCAAACCCTCGCAACTTGCAAGTTGGAGTAAAGCAAGACCATATACCGTGGAACCTCTATGCTGCGCAATACACTGTAAAACTATTGTTCGGTGGAGTCGGGAGTAATGCTGAATAGGTGTATCCGACGAAAGCTGCTACTTCCATGGCAGCACTGTCTATGTCAATTGTGATCGGAGTACGGAAAGATATTCCAAGCCTCAAAATATACTCAAAAAGTCTCGTATAATGCGCTCTGGTGAAGGCCAATGCTCATTAGATTGTGTCAAAACCGGCTTTCCATCGAAAATGGAACAAGTCCAATTTGCATCGGATGGCAATCCTCTTTTTACACTTAGCAGCACGAGTAGATATGGGATTTACGCTTACTAAGTATCATTGTGATTTCCATGGCTAAGCTCAACAAAACCAACAACCGGCTCTTGATGAAGCAATTGCATAGCCGTATTCTCGCAAAGAGAAACACAACGCGCAACGGTGATTACGATCATCTTTATGAAGTTATCGGAAGCTACGACGATGAATGATGGCAGCGTGAACGTAAACGTTATGCTGTGGCATGTGTAACCGTGATGCTGCGTTCACATCTATTTGTTGGTTATGATAAGTAATTAATGCAACCTGTCAATTGTCATTTTGAGTCATTGAGTCTCAAAGGGTATCACGCTATAGGGTAGCATACGAGCTCTGATGCAATGACCGTACAGCATAATGTCAACATTTGTACAATTTATCATGGTTCATAACAAGTATTATCATATCAGCAAGTAGCGAAGCCGAAAACCTTTCGGGGTTGAATGTTGTAAAGCGTTGCAACCTATTGTTATGAATACATGAAATTAGAGAATAATTTAATCGCTCTAAACTACCGCTCTTGATATAAATGAGGGCTACTACCTGCGAGCAATCACACATTTTCACACTTTCATCGGAATAATAAAATTGTGCAAGTTTCGAAAAACATATCAAGATTACCCAACTAGCAAATATACAAGCCTAAAATACAATAGAATTTAATATAATACCGCTGCATACCAATAAATTGGGCAAAACCAAAGGAAGACGTTCCATTATTGTTCGAAAAGAGACGGTTGAAATTGAAAAATATATATAACAATTTTTTCACATATATAAATATTCAAATTTGTACATATACACATTTGCGTATATATATGATTATATATCATTTTTATAAATACATGTAAAGATATATATGCACATATATATGCATATATATATGTATATATTAATTCATTTGTATATTTATTCATATATTTAAATATATAAAAACATACACACATATAAACATATATATATATGACATTATATTTGTAAATATACATTTATATAGTTATATTCATATATGTTTAT
This sequence comes from Urechis unicinctus, assembly GCA_034190875.2. Classification (NCBI taxonomy): domain Eukaryota; kingdom Metazoa; phylum Annelida; class Polychaeta; order Xenopneusta; family Urechidae; genus Urechis; species Urechis unicinctus. Next base: position 18,968,530 of record CM067353.1, read on the forward strand.
ATTTCTATATATCAACAAATATATGTATATGTATTTTTATATATGTACATATATCTAAACATCTAACCTTATCATATTGTGCCTGATAATGTACCTTATCTAACAATGACAATGATGATGAAATATGTGATAAGTGTTAATTAATACGTTAATTCCCCCTCTTATCAATTTATGACTCACCTTATGATCGCGTTCTAGGCAAACCACTGCGTCACCGAAAGGCCTGCTAAATCCCAGCCTTATCCATTCATCAAAAGTAGTTGAGCGTGCCGTGTAAAAATCTTTGACACAGGGAAAATGCATTTGTACTCACTGGATTTGCTTGTCCTCTAATAAAACGATGATGAAATGGGTGGAGGCTAATGGAGCATTTGGTTTGTCTGCGCACTTAAAACATGTCGTAAAGCATAGATGACTCATTGCATCAAATGTGTCCTCGCCACGGATGGGTAATCGACAATTTATCATTCATGTAATTGAACCTAGCAATTACCCTGTGCGGAACGAAATTGCTACGGACAACTGCATAATCAGAAATGCGAAAGCTCATTCTAATTCTTAAAATTTATAATTACACGTGCTTTTACTAAGCTGTTATATGGCACTAGACTGGTGTGGTTTCTCTTGTAAAAGAGCGTCTCAATACTGATGTAATGATACCTGCGCATTGTGTCTTTTGTCTTTGCACTTAGATGGGATATAATGGATATTGGTCAGCTATACTTATGCTTTAATTGTCTTAAAAAGATATCAAAAATATAAAACATCTATAACCATTGTGAATGCTTCTCAGTGCAATTACATTTAATACTTGGACCTGGAACAGTGAATAGCTGAAGACTTAAGCAATTTTTATGCCTGACCCACCTCTGAAGTACATAGAGACTGATTGTCCTGCAATGCTTCTTTATCAAATACTATAAGTAGTGCACGTTTGTTGTGGTAAACGATTTCGCTGCATTGATTTTTCACTTCCAAGCTCAATCACTGGTGATAACACTTAATAGATATTTGCTGCTCCTGATATGACCATCTATGCGAATGAATATCTTAAGTACAAAAGGACATATAGGTCCACTGTTATCGCAAAAAAAGGTATGCACGCAGATAACAGATAATCACTACATTATTCATTCTCTGAGGCCTCTTCAGCCATTAGCGTGGATTCACATCGACAGTTTGATTCTTCTAGCCATGACAAAGCGGCATTTGGGTTGGGGGGGGGGGGGGGGGGGGGTGGAGGGGTAGGTAGGGGTAAATTATGGTAGAATACAAAGAAAAAAACGCAAGAGATCAGATAAATACATTCCCCAGCAACTTAATATTTGCATCATGCGCAGTAACCATCTGGCGTCACGGGTTTTGACGAGCACCATTGCAACGGGTTTAAAACAGCTACCTCTCTCCAGACACTGCGCTATTGTCGACCGGGTACCATATCGGATCCAACAATAATTCAAGCAACATCAATAGGAAGTAGGTCACTGATATCGGAAACGTTAAAGAGCGTTAAAGCGAGATGCACGAGACGGATTTATGACTCATATGTACGTGGGAGCTTTTTGACAACAATCAATCCTACCATGGCTACCATAATTATACCTTTCCTTAAAGTTCTCGACATTGGGGTTATTGTGACCATTGAGATTCAAAAATTTGGGCAGATGTCTCGATGTGAATACCATAGAAAGTTACATTTAATACGGAAAGCAACATCCTCTATTGGTGATGGTGACGGTGATGGTGATAATTAGTATGATGACGTTTATGTTATTTAATTCTATTCAACTAGTGGCCTCATATATTGCACTATTTCAGTTAGGTGTTCTTCAGTTCTTGATAGTCCGATCTGTTCACGCCTTTGCAGGGCGTCGCACATATTGGGCGGGCGCCTGGCTACATTTTTGACAATTCAGATTATCGACATTTTAGCCGGGCATCGACCAGAGGCCGCTCAGACGTCGGCCGGGCATCAGGGATCGCAGGGTATAAAAGGCGGCCCGTCGCATCATCCATCAGATAATCCATCAGATAATTCATAGTACAAGTTCCAGAGTACAACAAGATACGCTGTGGCGGAAGAATTATGTCAAAGTTTTCATTGTGCTGCTATTTTAGTGAAAGTAGTTATGCAATGAAAAATATTCCTTGTTGCATAATGTTCACAGACAGTGTTCTGTGTGTTTATTTTGCAGGCTTCTAACAGTGCTGGCCCAAGCACCAGTAGCCGGTCCGAGTGCGAGGCCTGGGCACAGTGGATGTCCAGCGCAAACCAGGACACCCCCCAGAGCTGGTCATGCACTTTGTCTGACAGCACCAGGCCACCAAGCAGCAGCATCTACACCAGCATCTCCAGTTCAGGAGGGATGAATCATGATTGCTGAATAACAAATAATGAAGGGATGTCTCTATCAATGCACCAACAACCTTAACTGCTTCAGGCATGCTGTTCGATCCATATTTGACAAAACCTAGAATGCATTCATACGGGATAACACATGGTTACATCCATTAGATCTATTATTTGTTGGTCTGTTAGGCAATCAATCATCACTTACATACTGTAACATTATTCTCAATTTAAGCATTATATTAAATGAAGACAGATAAGCTGCTTTGAAGTATGGTGCCCTATCAATATTTTCCACGCTTAAAGCATTGCTCTCAGAGGCTGACAGTTTATTGCACCCTCTACCATACCTTTTGGCTTATCATTGCATTTCAAATATATTGGTATTCAAACTAATTAGCCAACGATTCCGGCGGCCCGGTTATCATATTTTGATGGCATTTTAAATGGCAGGTATTTCAGTGTGCAATCTGTCAGGAGTTTTAAACATTCAAGAGGTGATCTATTATGCGAGCCATCAGCACAGCATCCAGGTGTTCAACACTTGGGGTTAAGGATTTCAAGACCGGATTTTCGCAGCATCTACATAAGTGCCGAACCTGGACCGCAATGATGGTCACCAACGTACAATGACATGAGGACCCAAAGGCAAGATTATAAACCTTTTAATACGATGTCTGTTGAACATAATTTTAAATCGAGAAAAGATCGATACACTAATTGGCAAGAATATTGGGTTGGTTTCGGAAAACCATTTGCCATTTTAATTGAATAATTACGTAATTAGCCTTATGCGTGGCTTGAGAGCATGATGCACCAGGCCAAACTTGACGCAATGACTGACCAATATAGCATATATATATATATTTATATATATATATATATATATATATATATATATATATATATATATATATATATATATATATATATATATATATATATATATATATATATATATATATATATATACATATATATATATATACATATCAATTATAGACATAAGACCAACCAACTAAATATAACGATGTCACCACCGATCATGTTGTGAGTTAGTTATCTCTCATAACGTGCTAAACAGGTGGGCCTCAATCTATATGTATTTAAGAAAAGGAAAACATTGTATCAAAATGCAATTTTCCTGTTGACCAAGACGCGAAGAAATGTATTTTATACTGATACATTCATCACACAAATCAGCTCTAGATGGGTAAAGAAATATATCGTTTTTCAAGGCATATGCGCGACTAACTCACCTATAGGATAACTCATCGTTGTTGGTTGTCGTTCGGTACGTTTGTACGCGATGACACATGCAAGGGGCAGATAAATCGTGCTTCAAATGAAAATGAAATATATGCCTAATACTTGCGTCTCACCGACTACTGGAAAAAACACAATGGATGGCTTCACAAACTTGATGATTTGACATAATTATATGTAGATGTTACTTGCAATCGACTTTTTCCATAGTTTCACCCCCGCCAACGCATGTTTAGAATATACGAAAAACATATATTGACGGGATCGATGTTGAGCCAAAATCTCCGACACAGTACCATTAATTAGCATAGTAGAACTCAGGAAGCTGGTAAGTCCTTATAACGCTTAATTCGGAATCCGTCGGCGTAATCGGACTTCATAAAATTAGTTAACACGTCCAATAGCTTTTCTGCTTTACGTTTGCAGCATTATTGTCTCAGTAAGTTTCCAATGGTATTACTCGTCAGTCTTGCAACAGGCTGTGCCACTATCTGGTCTTGGCCATCAATTTGCCAGTACTGGTCATCGTTTACAAACTGATACTTAAAATATATGGCATTCTGACCAGTATACACCCAGGTACCAGTGAATAGTCTGCCCAAAAACATGCCTAGCATGATGGTAAATAATGCATTGCTTAAGTTACTGTTGCATAAATTATATTACAATACATTACGATTCTGTAGATACACAACAGTTATTGCACCGGCTGCTTCTGGTAATGCATTTGAAACTATTCACAGACCATGATTTACGGCTTGGTAACAATGTGAAATGACCATAGGAGTATTAATATATGTAATTGACACGATCACATCCTAGAACCATATAGGGCGACACACTGCCAACTGACTGCAACTATGACAAAAGTCAGGCGAGGGATAGTCTCACTGTTTTTCCAGGTAACTGATGAACAAACGATGTTGAGGTCTAACTCTGGCATGAACGTATTCACAGACTATCTATAATAATGTAAAACATATATAAAAAATATATGTATTATATCTAAATATATATAAATATATATATATGTTCATATATATATATATATATATGTATATATATATATATATGCACGTCTATTCATCTATGTATAATTATATATATATATGTGTAATTAAGTATGTGTGTATATATGTATATATATGCAAAGACATATATATTTATATGTACATTAATGTATATATGTCCATAGATATGCGTATGTATATTTGTAAATACATATTAGTATATGATATATGCAGCCCTTTGAAGAAAAATTTGGTCATCAATCTCTTTCCAGATGAATTTTAGTAATACTGCACATTTATGCCAGCATAATTTTGTGTTATTGATTAAGGTTTGAGATTTATGGGTGGCGGGCTGTACATTGGATCAACTATTTGTTAGTATTATTATTATTGGTGTTTTCTTTAACACTTTTAACATTGTATGTGTGTTAAAATGTGTTAAAATGTTTTCTAAAATAAATTACAGCCTACTTAGGCAATCATTTATTATTTTCAAACCAGATGTGTAACAAGTTATTTGTGGAATATACAATTCCTATTTAATCTGTCATATACGCTGTATATGATAGGTATGATGATTTTAGCCCTCATTCTTTCAAGTTCTACGGGTCCATTATGCGAATTCAGTCAACATTACTGCACATTATTCCTTCAAAACTACATCAGAACACTTCTAACGACAAGGTTGCTATGCAAGATGATGATATTATTAAATTATCTTAAATACGCACATAATTACCAATAAGATGGGATTGTACAGACCTGAACCTTGTATTGGTTTGGGAATTATCAAGCACGAATTATAACATCATGTGGCTTTGAGATCAAGTTGTGCTTTGTACTGATAAAATGTTTGCGTTAAGGATAGTAAAATGAACATAATAACACAAGCACCACGTTCAGGTGCTTCACCCAAAAAACCGATAGCCTCACTTTGACATGAGCAATAAAAACCTATAATTTCTTATTTCTCCACCCGCCCTCTGATTTCAAAAGTTCTGGATCGACGTGAACACTGTCTAAATCATTTTGAATATATAAGATACATTGCAAATGAATAAAACCACATTCCTTAATAATCATTTTACTAGAAATGGTATTTGAATTTGCGCTGCACTGTTATTTGAACATTGGCACATAACATGTGACAAGAGTAATGTTTGTACCGGTGCGGTTAGATTATATTGATGTACAACTACCACAATGAACCATCATTCCAAATGAACGGCTTGCCTATACAGTGAAAGTAGCATATAGTTTTCCAGTGCTGATTGCACACGGTTTTTATTCAATAACTACAATATATCCTATGACAACAGCTATTTTTGTAAACAAAATTCGTTTCGTACATTACTACTATTTTCTGCTATATAGAATCTATAGAAATGATGTAAAATTGATTACTTGGACTGGCAGACACTACAAATATGAACAGTCATAGCAGCCTTACGGCTCAATTAGGCTCTGACATCGGGGTGTACGCACGTGTTAAATAAAAGTTCATGATTGCATTGGATAAGATTATTATATGTTCGAGATATCTGCTGCATTAGTAGCCCAAAAACATAAAGAAAATGGTTTGACTCATGATATGTGTATGCACCTATTCACCTCAAAGCATCTATTCACCGCAACCATGCTTTATTCACTACGCAAGGTGCAAATACAACAGAACTATTTTAATAGATTGCCATAATATCATCATCCTGACTCGACACGCATCATTACGAGAGAAGGAAATATTGGCCGATGGTTTCAGTGTTATCTAGAGAGCGATGCTGCCTTTTGAGGGTACATAACAACATTAGGCCGCTCGAGAAGCTGTTACTTAACGTCAGTGTTTCCAGTTGATGATGGCTAAAGGCCATCTTGGCCGTCGCATGCAATATCGCATCTATTCGATATTGATTACGACAACCAGTGTTTGCAATATATGCCATCGACAGGTCTTACTATGATGTAATATTGAACTTCCTAGCAGGGCAATAGTTGGCGGCCGCTATATTCACTTCAGACATTGGTGGTAATGATTTTACTACTACAAGGTATTGACGCACATATATATGCATATACAGAGTGTGCCAGTATCACCATGTCAATCTTACTTCTTCGCTTATATCTAAACCCAAACCACCAAAACGCTATGCTTGCAATTACGTCAGATTGTTTTTCTCTCCAAAAGGTAGGTCTCGAAAGCTTTCAAAAGAGCCTGATCATTATAAAAAAAAGCCTTTTGCTTATTTATAATGTGATTTTAGGTGATGAAAGTCATAAATATACCATACAGAAAGTTTAACGTGTTTCTACCGCATATGCAAAAGCTCTGACATCGGCGCATTTATTGGCGTAGTCTTGATATGCCCATCAGGTAACAGTTGTTCGTTCCATTGCAAAACTACGTCTGTCATATGTTACTGGAAGGCGGCAAGAATATTGAAGTTTAATGCAATTTCGTGAAGGCTGACGTATATTTGATTACGTCTTAACAGCCTTTCAATCGAAAGGGCCGGATGCTAATTAGTCTTTTTCGATGTATCATTAAGTCTTGCTCATACTTTACTAACCTTGGCAGTACATTAATGCCATAATTGTGACAGCCCTTCAGCACGAGAAAACACGGGGGATGCTCACTTGGTAAGCATCCGTGTGAGTCACAGAACTGAACATAATAAAACACATGGCTAGCTCTTGATAAGCCAGTTGCATAGCAAACCTCTTACAAAACAAGTTGACATACATACGGATATTACGATCGACCCGGTAATGAACCTAAATATAAAAGGTAAACAAAATGCATTGTAACATGGCAGTCTAAATGCAATACCTAGCCATATATATTTGACGCAGTTTTGCACAATTTCGTTCGCTATTATAGATATTGTTGCTGGACACGTAAACGGCAGCGAGCAACACCGGAGTGAACAATCACGCTCCAGTAGGTATAAATATATATATATATATATATGTATATATATATACATATTATATATATAGATATGTAAATATATATATATATATATATGTATATACATATATGTATATATATATATATATTAAATATGTATGTATATATAATTACGCATATAATAATTATTATATATACATACATATATATATATATATATATATATATATATATATATATATATATATATATATATATATATATATATATATATATATATATATGTACACGTATTCATATATATATACATATATATCAATATGTATATATATATATATGCATATATATATATATAACTACTCACACACACAAATATATATATATATATGCTTATACATATATGAATATATATATAAATATATATATATATGCATATATATATATATATATATATATATATATATATATTTATATATATATATATATATATATATATATATATATATATATATATATATATATATATATATATATATATATGTGTGTGTGTGTGTGTGTGCTTGTGTGCATGTGTGTGTATGTATAAACCTTTATATTATTATTGATAGGATATTGATATGTGTGTGGAGTAGGGGTGGTCTGCTGAGAAGTTAAGACTTCCATATCATGTTTATTCTGTGCCTTACCAGATTAAGAGAACTTTCTCATGATTTTATCGACCGTCACGTCGGAAATGTGCCGTTAATACATTTCTAAACCTACTGTGACCTTAGAAATCCAAGCACGTACCACAGATCTGATCACTTTCCTGGCCATCCCTTTTTTTAATCAGGAGTAGCTATTTCCAATATGCGAATGTAGGGGTTTATACTAATCTACCAATGTCCAAAACTACACAAATGTGCCACCATTTGTTTCTAAACATGTCCTTAGCTATATATATGAAGATCACAATCATAGTTGACATCATGATTTCTATGTTTTGTCTTGACCTTCGATTAGTGTAATTCTCATATGAACAAAGCATCCCTTCTGATCATCAGAATATTTTGACTGTCGGCAAAGAATGGGGGGTCTATTGGCCTGTGTTGAATCAGGGGTTTATTCCTTCAAGTAAATCGTTAAAGTACCAGGTCCGTCGCTTGGCGAATGTTGCTGTAATATGCGCAGTATTCATCTGCGTCTTTTGTTCGTGTGAACGCGAATATACCTGCGTTGTGGTTGGCTTTTGACATAATGTTAGGCATAGCTAGCTACTACATGTATTCCGCATTCTGGTAGCTTGATGAAACTAGTGCAAACTGAATAGACCTATGCTTTATACGTTTTGTTACATATGTTCATTAAGCATAAACGTTCATCCCCAGATGAGCCTACATCCGTTTTGTGGATCGTAATTTTGCGGCCATATTTTTACGTAATTATCTTTTACTTCCGATGAGCATCATTATGATGATTTTGTAATAAGCATAAGTAATTACATCAGTTCTTATTGTCACACAGCCGTGACTCATGTTGGAATCGCCACCTACGGTTTTAAGCAAATGACTGTTTTATTGTAAACCCAAAAACATTCCGGTCTTATCTACTAATCAAAATTAGTCGATCGTGCCTGGAGAAAATAATTGATACTAGTTGAGTGAAGTTGTACTCCCTGGATTAGCTTTTAGGTCAAATGAAAGTTTCAGGAAATTAGTGGGGACTAATGGAACATACGTAGAATATATCGTATAGCACGGATGACTCATGACCGTGTCCGTGCCACGATTGGGTAATCAACTAATAAGCATTGTCAGGTCACATGATGGGTATTGTTCTTATCAATTAATGGTTCAATTATCTTTGCACAAAGCCAAAGACACCATTGTAAATCCCAAATGCCACTCAATGCGTGGACATTGAACAGCAAATAAGTAAAACCTTCAGCCATTTTATGCCCTCTTCAGGCGCTTATTGCTACTGCAGACCATACTTCCTAGTCGTCTCGTAAGCGCATACAGACCTTCGATGCTTCTGCATTAGATACTTTTCTCCCTCACACCGTATCATGTTTCTCCTACCAATATTCATTTCGGAGGTCATTTTGTTCTAAAGAAGTAGAAAATATGCAAGCAAGTTAAAACGGGAGAGCTTGACCTGAGTTTCAAAATGTGCTGGCACAAAAAAACATATGCTATTTTGGTTTTTACCGGGACAGCGATTGTCAACGTGCGTGATCATAATATACCAGTCCAGGACTGCCATGGAATGCGCTGCTGAAGAGCAAAGGTGTTTCGATTGATTTGCTAACCGACTATGACAAGCTCCTATTCATTGCGGTGGGTAAGCGAGCTACATACAGTACCTCGACACTAACAATCTGTATGAGTGGGTGATGAGCCAGCTCCTACCCACTGGGGCGATTGAGTGGGTGCACCGGCCGGGTCAGCTCGCAGCCATACAGATACAAGGCTATGCTGATAATGCCAAAACCGGATATATACTCGAAGAAGATCTTGAATATCCTGCAAAGATCCACAATGAGCACAACGAATATCCACCAGCACCAGACCAAATGGCTGTAGAAAAGGATTGGTTGTCAGACTACCAGAAGTATATCCTGGGTACATCGAGGAGCACCGCGGAGGTCGAGAAGCTGATACCCAACCTACGCAGCGAAGAGAAGTATGCGAGCCACTGCAGGAACCTCAAGCTCCACCTATCGCTAGGAAAGAAGCTGACTAGGTTACACAGTACACTCTCATGTGACCGAAGCCCATGGATGGAGCCCAATATTAGAATGAACACAAACCTACGCAAGTTGGCTATCAGTGACTTTGAGAAGGACTTGTGCAATCTGGATAACAACTCTGTGTTCGGCAAGACAATGGAGACCCTCAGTTGCCAGCAGATCAGTTACAGATTATTTCTTATCTGCACCACTTCTAGCACGCTTCGCTGAGTGGTGTGAACTACTGGTGGCTGTCTCTGTTAATGCGCAGCGTTACGATTATTCCATGGTTGATGAACACAGACCAGTACTGCAGCGCTGTTATGTGGTTATTCCGTGCAACATAAACGTGAATGAGTTGCATTGTGAATGACAACGAACCGACTCTCATTTACATTATTTTCAATTTGGATGATGTAGTACGGTGCAGTTACTATAGTGGTGTATATGGTGCTTATATAAAGGTATTCACGACGTCGTGCATTTTAGGCTTCGTCATCAACGCCCGATATGTATGGTCGAAACACCATTGAAACAGCGGTATAATTGATGGTTTGACTGATAAATATAAACGCAAACCAATCATGATTGCCATCGCATAATGATGACTGAGTTATTAGTCGCATATAATCTGTAGTATGTATATTTCGCATGAAGCTTCACCTAATGGCAAAGTGTATGAAATGGCGAATTCAAATTGATTGATTCCGGATAATTGTATGCATCCATTCACCTCCACACCACAACCATATTTTCCTTATTCCGCGAAGTATGGATATTAAACGAGATTTTGTCGATATGACGCCAAGCAAACGTACTACCTTCATGATATAACTTAGATCAGACACCAGGCCCATATATCAACATGGAATAAATATTAAAACTCGCACATTTGAGGTATGGGTACATAGGACTACCCCAAAGCCTTACAAAACTCATTTGTATTTGAGACTGATCTAACTGCAATTCAAACCTGCCTTTATTACATTTGACGTGATGTAGATAGCAATACTCTTATCATACTGATTTGACCTGCATTATTAAAGAAGAAGGTAAATATAGCCGATGATGTTAGGGATATGTAGAGAGAGAATGCCTTTTGGGGGTACAAAACAACGTTAGGTGGTTCGAGACACGGTTACTTACCATTAGTGTATCCGGTCTAGAATGTCCGAAGGCCATCTTGGTCGTCGTATCCAATATCGCATCCATGGACGTCCATTTTACCGAGAATACAAAATAAGCCATAAGCATGTCTTACAATGTAATATTGAATGGTACATTCCCTAACATGGGAACAATTAGAGGCCACTATCATCACCTCAGCCATTGATGGTGCCGATTTTACTACATTCAGACATACATATACATAAGCAGAGCATGCTTGTATTGACAGGCACATTGTACTGCTGTGCGTTTGACTAAACTCAACGAGCCAAGCTGTTGTGTTCGCGTCACTTTTCCCTCAAAGAATATGTCTAGAAAACATTTTAAACAAAATTTCGGCAGTAATCACAAAGTGATTGGAATTAAGCATATACTATGCAGCGATATGAACACAATGCATGTAACCAATATGTTGGACTGTGGTTACGCATGTGTAGGTATATGACCCACTACAAGACCTCTCCGTTTCGTTACATTTTACTAAGCCGCGCTGTTTGTTTTATTCCAAACGTCTTAGATTAACCAAGTGAATACTTTACAAATGTGTTTAATATATTAATAAGATTACCAATTCGTTCATTCACATACGTGGCCATCGTCAAGTCAAAGTGACAAATCTATATATTTGATGTTTTATTCAATCATTGAATATCTTTCTGACAAATAAAGGCATGCGATGCATAACAACAGCCGGATAATTGATTTAAAAGCGGCAAAATAACTCTCGGGCAATATCGTCTAAAGCTATGATTTTGGTCTTTATTCTAATAAGTAAATAAAATATCTACGCTATCAGTTCTAAATGCGCAATTGTCTCGTTCATGTTCTAAACAAAGAACAACTGACAATCGAGTCATACAACGACAATATAGGCAACAAGTGTCGGCTACAAACTTCATTGTCACAAACACGGAAAGTTGAAGCAAGGCAGCGTCTGTGATATGGGTGAGGCAACGCTCCCTGTTAATTGTCTAATGTTTGGTGTTCTCATGCCACGTATGATGTCTGATTGCGGCAATTACACAAATAATTTAGGACACATGAAAAGCCTGCGGAAGGCTATGATGTTACGACAATGCATAGACAGTGGTCATTGAATTGAGCATCTCCGGCACAGTCGTCGCTGAAGGGGTACCTCAGAAAATTAATATGCCCCTAACGTGATTGAAATAAGACATCAAAGCGAATATACATTTAATGGAGCGCCGTTGTTCGTAGGCTCAGATTTTATTGGCCATAAGAGACACAATACATAAATGCATTCCCTCTGGCTCAACGGATATCCACGCCATGATCGAGGCATTCAGTGATACCATGGTATATACTGAAGGATTCGCCTCAGTAAGGTGGCATACACAGCAAAGTGCCCGCTTCCGTTGCATTACGAATACCCACTAAAGATACAAATCCACAAGTATCATATCACTCCAGAGTCGCTGGTTAATACTATATATCTGTCAAGCGATTGTTTCCGATATCACGGAACTGACGAATGACGAATCTACATTAACAATTGAGCCTCATGCTCATTTGACGTCAACTGTAATAACGCGCAGTATCCCTATCTGCGGTACTTCCTTACCACCTCGTTAACATAAATAATAGTCAATCAATAATGCCCTAGCTGATTGACATGCTCTATTAAGACACAAAATTAATTAAATTCGGCTTTAAGACGAAGGTTGACATTACCTACAATCCACAACGGAGTTTATAAAACATATATAAGCTTACATTTGGAATCCAAATACTTACCATAATGGAGATATGGATTGGCATAAGGAGATGAGGTTATTTTTTTGACAAATAATGATTAGGCAGCTGAGAGCTCCAGGTATCACAATTCCCTACAACTCAAAATTACAACGCAAAGCTCCGTGGCTACGATGTAAAAGTCATTGTATACTGATGTCATGAAACATTGACGCAGTTCATATTTGATTAATATTAACGTTTTCCTGCAATTACATTTGCGCAAATTGTATAACCCACCTGTCTATTTGACGCGAATGGACTTAATATGCACTCAGTATTAACGACATTGTTCATCCTCCATTTATGAGCCGAGTAGTTCTAGGCACAAGTACATGAGCGTGTGTGGTCAAAGCAAGAGCATGTCAATGATGTATGAAGCAATTAAGCATTTTACCGCAAATCTTGAGAACAAAAGCGGGGGACTGAATTCCCTCCTTGATATTATTGCTTCCTGGAACAGAGACCAGATCACTTGCTTGAGGGTTGTAAGAATACATCAAATGCGCTTATTCAGAAGTACCCGCGGCATGGGTTGCAAAATTATCCAGATTATGTTATATTGAGTGTCGACCGTAAATGATAAATCTACACAGAGCTAATCAATGATTTCCACGTCGCGCTGTTTCCTGATGTTATGGTAATAATCATACATAAATAACAATCACGCTAGGAGTAAATGATTGCTTGAGTGACTCATGCCATACGCTCATTTGCCTCACTTCGACCTGCGTTGTTATTCGCAGTGCAATGCTTATCGTGTAAACGATTTGTCATCAGTCTATCCAAACCAGACAAGCTTGCTAAGGGATAATGCATCATCCAACTGACATCAAAGTAAGTGGGGTTTGAAATTAGCGTCAAACTTAGACATATTTAGAGTCTCTATAATGGAAGGGAAGTTGCATTGTCAGATCATTATTAATTTGCACAAAAAAGGGTTGGCATCAATACCCATGGATGCCCAAGCTACCCGACATGAGCTGGTTCCACTGCACATGAAAACCGGCTTTACAACATTTACTTTGTCACAAATATTTTGCTGTATTATCCCGGCGACCAGCGATTCATCCCTCGCTGCAACTACACCCAATACAATTACTCTCGTACTTTCGAGTGTACTTGATTATTCTAATGTGATAGTAATACCGTTGCTAATCGATATCCGTATTTGTTAATACGGATGTCGATTCTGTATTAGAAAATACTTATGTTTACATTCTCTTCTAATTCGCAATACGCTGCGCACTCGATACCAGTATGTTCTGCCACAGTTTGCTTAACCTAGTGATACCAATCACGAGAGGCTACATAACATCTAGAGATTTTCAGTCTATTCAATGTAGATACTAATAGCAATCACACATATAGTACGGGAAGCGAAACCCGTAGTAGTTGTGTTGTTTTGAACCCAAACTATTTACTTATTACCCAATGTGGATTAATCTATGCGCATAAGTAGGCTAGCGAAAACGTATTATTACGTGTGAAAAGCAAAAGCGAAACAAAACTAGTTTCTCTGCCGTATTAAGGGCCAGTGTGCAGATTGTTGTGAAAAAGCACAATTGCTACCAATGACTGTATGGTCAAATACAGTCAGCGAGCTCAGGTATCTCAGATTGATAACGAATCCAATGCAAACTTATGCGTGTGGATAGTATGTAACAACATATCTACGCATGAAAGTTATGATATACTTTGCTTTGCTTTGTTTTTATGCACATGAATAGTGAGGTTTGTATCGAGTGACTTCTACCTTGAATGACCAGAAGAAACCATGTCTAATCCATAAATCAGTAGTGGAGCGTTTGTGGTGCAAGTCATCAGTAGCAAGGGAATGAGTTTGCACTCCCAGACTTACCAATCCATCAAATAAAGCGATATTGGTGGAGGCTAATGAGACGCAAATTCAAACAAGCCCTTTTCCATGATAGCACATTTGTCCGGTTCATGGTTGTGTAACCAGCCATTCGTCATTCATGTCAGGGCAGTTTTGTGATAATTCAGCACTGCACGTAACAAAGGGTCACGTGCAAAGGGATCCATAATATTCACTTCATGTTCACTGTATTATTAGGTTAAACACATGTGCAGAATTCCATTTATGTGCTAGGTAGGAGCCATGCAAATAAGGGCTCACTGGCATTACAACGAAAGGAAAATGCTTCATATGGCTAACAGTTTTATCAAATGTTTTCATTCGTTATGCTTAAGACTAGGGCCGATATACATTTGTTACCATCGCTAATAATGTTGACATATAAGTATTGAATGGGAGACAAGATCATCAACGCGATTCGTCGATTCGTTAATCTTGGTCTCAAGTTAAGCACACACTTTGCAAACAATATGTCCGCGCCATTGCTAAGCCTTGTTAATTGAACAAGCGATATAGCCCAAATGTATGCAATATGTTCTATTGACAAATCATTTGTTGTAGTTTTTAATACACATGACAAACGCTATTTGATAAAGAGGCATTCCTGCTAAAAACAGGCATGAAGGTTGGATTAATGGCTCTACTCTTGAGGCTCGGCATTTGCAGTTGGGTAATAAATACCTCCAGTTGCAGTCACTAACGTCATTATCATATGTATGAGAAGTTTATGCAAATCACTCTCCGTTATATGAGTGGTGTAGTGGGTCTGGGCGATTGCCTAATGTATCGCGTTCCCACATCACGTATCAAGGCTAATTGCTGCGATTTATCAAATCATAATGTGCATTGAGAAGCAAGGAAATAGTTTCGACCCCCTACAGTTGAAAGAAATAATAAACTGACGGCATGGTGCTTGCTTTTGACGCGCGTTAGTACAATAATTCATATGCGCGTGAGATGGTTATGAGGAAGCGCTACAATTACTAACTGCATGAACATGTTCACATAAATAGCAATTATACATTCAATTAATATAAGCTGACATGTATAACGAAATAGAGCCATAGAGAAGACTCGAAGGTTTGGAAGTGCCTATAAAGCAGTTGGCGTAATTGAATTAGCTCCAATATATTGCTATCATGAAGGATGAATTGAACATTTGGTACGTTATGAAACATTTTCTCCGTTAATCACTACACTATTGTTATGTAATGTAAATCAACCTTTATCTGCTACCTAGGGACATCGTAGCAAGAAAACGATAAATTATGATATGGGTCCTGCTGTAAAAACACCTGACGCAGTATGCACCAGAACATAGCTGACTAAATAAGTAGGGCCTACCTTAATTATGGTATGTGGCTTTTGCATCAGCATACTAAAACCTTATGTTTAACAGCATTTACACGCAAAACAAGGCTGTCCGCTCAACATTCTACATTTTTTTGCTGCTAGGTTTACAAAAAGCTATTGTTAACTTCTTAGCATCTAAGATATACTCTAGCAGTGAATATGAATAATCCCTACCAATCGGCAATCAATAATTTAGATGGATTTTGCCGGCTAAAGGTGTGACAGCAGCGAGCTTGCAATTGCATCATCGTCATCCATGTCCACACCTTTATAGCGTTCATCGTTAACGGTGAGTATGCAAACAGCTAATTAAATATTGATACCATTATCAAAGAAATCGATTGGTTGCCACAGTGGCATAACCCGTGAATAAATAGCAATCATGCTCCTAGTAAGCGCGTGTTTTAGCTATCAACCATAAGCTCAAGATCACATGCGCCGTGGCCTTACCTCCACCCACTGGCAACGCAGTGTTGTGGTGTCGCCAGACGTTCAAGCATTAATCGGAGTCTTTTGTTTTATCACCCATGTTCCACGTTACTTTCCAACTGCTGCTGCGGTCAGTTGTTATCACCTATTTGTCCTAGAGATATCTGTAACACAAGGAGACCAAAGGTGCAAAAAAGGTTTCAGCTTAGCTAATTGAAAAGCAAATAGCAGTTTCTGTTCCACTTCAGCGAACTCGCTTACATTCGCACCCGTTTTATTGAAACGCTGACTATGACGAAGATAATTTCTAGCAAGCCATTTTATCAATCAATCATTTCCAATATGACACTTGGTGTCATGGTTACACCATTAATGATGGTGGTAAAGATGGCGAGGATGATGATGATTACAATAATGATCGCTGCAATGATGATAGTATAATGATGACAATGAATATGATGTAGGTGTTGTTGATGACGATAATCATGATGGTGATAATAATTTTATTCAGCATTATTTTTTCTCCTGTTTTCGGTGATCAAGAATACCACGTAAATTAATGCATGAATATTGGTCACTGATGAGGTACTTTGTAGTTGTACGAGTGTAATAATAACGTAGCAAGGGCATTTAATTGCAATAACAACTGTAACTGGTTTTGGTCTTATATAATGTAATACTCTCTTTGAAAAAGCAGACGTTGAGAGCAGCGAGTTTTTTTGGGATCAGCCGTCAAATAATTTGCAAATGGCATTGAGTCATTTCGGTAGGTCCCTTCGGTCTTTTGTGACATGTCGGGATAAATGGATAAATGTGTCCAATGTTTTTGGCACAGCCCCATGATGTAACATGTCGATAAATTCGCCTCACAATGAATAACTTCAGGTATTTGTTATAAAACCATACAGTCTTTGTCAACAGCTACAAATAAAACACCATGCTTAATAACTTCATGTAGCAAGATATGAGAAAACCAGATTCATAAAGCGACTTTAATAAATAACATAAATGTCAGTTAAGTACCTCGTGCGTCGTAACAACAAATATGATTGCGTTCAGACTGTAAAGGATTGTGGAAGCTAAAGTCACATCATGTTCGACTGTACCAGCGGATTGGGAGTACAGCCGCGTACGCATAACGCTGCTGGCAGGAATTGGAATTGACGACAACAGTTGACATTGCCAGATGTTAATTAAAATGCCGATGTTAAATCAGAGTTCAGGAAACGTTTCGCACTATTTCGTGTGTTAAATTATGAACGAGGAAAAACAATTTTCTTCAATTTCAACAATCGTTCTTTCCTCTCGATTGGGTAAGTATGATACTTAGACATACTGGTAAAATAATTCATTTGCATTAATGCACAACGTGCAATGTTTGATAACGCATCGTGTTTGCACTGCGCCACAACAATGTTCGGGTTTTTTAAAAATACACAGCAAATGAACGCTAACGTCTCACAAACTAGGTGTATCGACGCTTGTTATACATGAATATTAGGCTTGTTCATATGTGGTCCGGTTGTTCCTGAAGACCAACTATCGCTTTGCATTCGGTGTGTGTGCTGACGAAGATGCAATTTATTTCTTAAGATAGCTTGTCGAAGATTTTATTGGAATGGTACTCGATTGTTTATTATAATGTTTGTTTAAATTCGTAAGTTAGGTGCAAATATTGCACGAATTATTATTTAGACTTATGAAATCGCGCATTTGAAATAAGCCTTATTTTACGTGAGTGCCGAAATTTAAATATGTCATTGTTCATAGCAAATCGGATATATCGTAATATAGTTGAATGTACATTGCCTAGCGTTTTAGCCCTGTGGTCAACTGACTGATATTTCTTGTTTTCTCTAAATGTGGCCTAACCCGACTTAACAAAGTGCGTGAGTTGTTGATATTTGGTTAGCTAGGCGAATATTGCGCAGGAATAGTAAAAGTTACCGATGCCAGAACGCACGCTAGTGTGCCGTTCTTGGTGTAACAAAGTTATATCAGCATACTTGAAAACTAAGACTTTATTGCAATCCAACCAGAGTATTGGTGTATCATCCCCTTTGATTTGTTAAAATGCTTCCGGGAATGGCTACACTTTTAGCGTTCAATTAACGTCGCGTGTTGGATAGAGGTGGGGTCCTACTGCTGTAAGGTATCCTGTAGATAAATTAGTCCCGATTATGCCTTGCGTATTGAAATATCCCTTTCCCCAAGTAAATTTGATTGATGAATATATCAGCCGACAAACACATTATAAGTCCTTTTGATCATTAGGGCAGTCCGTACTTGAAGCAATTCCGACTTTTTCATGGATTAATAGGTTGAGGCCAGCCCGTTCATTGTTTGTCACGTTTTCGGTAACAACTAATACACAGTGTGATCAGTAGCGAAATTGACATATTAAATTGATTTGATGTCACGCAAACTGATGTGTGGTGAAGAAATACCCAATTGTTGAAAGACGCATTGTGGATATTTGATGAAATTTACATGGTCTTAATTTGCTTGATGCTTACGCGTGTCATCATCGGGATTAGCGTCGCATTTGATTGAAGATGAATTATATTTAGTTGAACTAATTATTGTTTTTTTCTAGCGAAGCTAGCTCAAATTATATAATACTTCTCCCTATATTTAGGTAACTCACAAATTGATATAAGAAACGGTTATCCGAGTTAATATTACATGATGCATTTAAAAGCATATATGCTTTTGCTGATGAGTCACCGGTGCAAGACAGTTTTGGGTTCTAGAACATTGGAATTATGTCATCGTGCTAAACCGCCAGTCAAGTGTATCGAGGTGTTCATCGAGAAAGCGAATTCATTCAGTTGTGAAAGCAAATAAACCCATTGGCCGTTGAAAGATTGGTTGCATTCGCACATTGTTGGTGGTTATATTGCATGCATTTGTTAAACAGCCACGTGGACAAGTGAGGCTGATTATACCATCTGTTGTAAGAATGAGTCCAGATTCATTCCTCTTGTACAGAGCTAATGAGGCGCTTGATTGAAGTAATTACGCCATAAATTTCTTCGAAACATGCCATGGAAAGTGTCAAGCAGCGCATATACGACGGTTATTTTCGACCATTGCTATCAATATGCTAAAGCAATATAACGCCCCTCGCTTAATTGGACAGGAAGCAACTCCCTGCACTTTACGTTGTCGTTTCCGATTCAAAGGCGACGGAAGAAGTTAATCCTATGGGAATTGGCCGATGACGTCCTTTCAAATGACGTAGAGATGGGAATTGTTAACCGATATTTGTTCCTGAATAAAATGTTAAGGCATTCGACTTTAATCATTTGGACCGTGTGGGGTTAGATAAAAACTCTATCTGGATATTACTGGTGCTCGTTGCAAAAAGAAGAAATCGAATTCGGCGTAAGAACGGGATGTAATTTATTCTAATAATTGTTGATACAGATGTTTGAAAATGCAGATTGTTTCATTCCTATGATCTTCCTATAAACAAGCCTATTATTAGGCTGGCTTTCAATTTGCCATCACGATCTGGTAGTTGTAGAAACAGGAGAAAAAATGTAGAAATACAAGAAAAAAATGGACATAATGTGATTTCATACTGGATTGAATATATATTTTGACTCATGACGGTGTTTGATTGAAAAAAAGCTTTCCTCTAAAATTGTATTTAAGATTTTCTAAATAATTTATAATTTGCAAGCACCATCTGACTCTAGTTTTGCTGTGCATACTCCATATTTATCAAACGGTTGTTTCAAACATCTCAAAACTGACGTAAAACGAATCTATCATTACCCATACGACTTCACGTTCATTTCAGATCGAGAATTATAACCGGTAGGATGTCGGTCTGCCACCGATTCTATTTCACTACTGTATTCCAGATTCCTCATTACCATGGCTAACAGATAATGGTTAACCTATAACATCTTATTTGGCGGGCATGCTCTATTCAGCACATTATTTTCGTAGCTCAAATACTCAATGTACATGCTAGTTATATGCAGGACAGCATGTGTAGGCTGCTCTGGGTCCTTCATTATTGGAAGCAAAATATTAATATTCGCGTACGATGGCGTTGAGCGATAAATGTTGTAATTCAATCATTAATAGAAGCGGAGCGTTCAGAATACATGTCATCGATGGGAGTGGGATAAGTTTGCACTTGTATTTCTATTCCATCATACAAATCGATTTGGTAATGGATGGAGGCAAAATAACCATTTGACTAGTAAGGGCTCTCTGTATGTATCGTAAAACTAGGATAACGCAAACAAGCCCTTTCTCAAGGTTTCACGGCATGGACTTGGTGGCATAACCAGCCAATTGTCATCCGCTTCAGGATGTGCTGTAGTTACCTGAATACGACGATAACTCTTAATTGAAGAGAATAATGCTGGGTACTTGCTGAAAGTTATTTCGGATCAGTAAAGCTGTTAGTACTATGAATTGTTTGTTTGCTTTGAGTATTTCAAAGAATGCTATGCAGTGTATGGCCACTTCAAATGACTAATGGGCAAATCCAAGTGATATTTAATGTAAACGACTTATTTCTGAGCGCATCTTTATTAAAAAATGATATTCATGTGCTTGCTTCCTTCCGTTTTATATATGTTTGTTACCAAGCAGAATTATTATGCGACCAATCCACTAAACAAACAATTCCTAAAAATGTTCTGCAAATTATTTACCAGTGCTGATATTTCCATATGTTATCGAAAGCGCTGCTTACGCAGTTGCATGCAACAGTGTTATCAAGTAAATCGATAAGTGTGCAGGGGATAATTTACTGGATTGCTTACAGAGTATAAAGTTTTATTGAAACAAACCGTTGCATACAAGTATTAATAATGCTGAAGCAATACTATGCGTGAAGGTAGCGCTGTTCCATAGATTGCTCGACAAGATGCAGCCCCTTGTTTAAACGCCCACGAGGCGTTGAATTGGAAATCAGTGAAGAGTTATGGACGAAATCTTGCTGCAAAATACACAGGGACAAGCCATTGGACGTGCTAATTAGCCTTATTTATATATCGATTAATCTTGACTGCGACCTTCATAATGCGCTTGCACTTCGCCATATTGGACGGAAAGAGACTCTTATCACTTGGCCTCGTTCATACCGTTTCCCGGCCATTGGAATGAACACAATATATGTATATATATATATATATATATATATATATATATATATATATATATAGAGATATATATATATATATATATATATATATATAGATATATATATATATATATCTATATATATATATATATATATATATATATATATATATATAGATATATATCTATATATATATATATATATATATATATATATATATATCTATATATATATATATATATATATATATATATATATATATATATCTATATATAGAGATATATATATAATAGGTTATGTTAAAAATGGGCGCATACTGCAAACTTCCAGTACACCCTTTATTGGTGTCGAGGCATAGCTGTCTATCTAGAATAGAGATTAATCAAATATCACATGTATCTACCACTAATGATAAACACAGTTGTATTAACAAAGTTGTCATGTTCAACTGTGAGAATTGAGGCATAAGCCGTAACTGTTCAGTAAATGCTCTAACATATACGCTAAAATATCTCGACAATCACTTGACCTAGTGCGTTTTTGTCATGCCTCGAATTGATCCACCAGACCAATATCCAAATGAGGTGCGTAGAACAAATACCGTTTTGGTTCAGTGACGGTGGTGAAAATGTAAAAAATTTATTAGCTGAAAATATGTGGCCACATCAACTTTGGCGCGCGTCAATTTGATCAATTTATGAAGCCAAATGAATTTGCTATACATATACCACATGGAAAGCAATAGCTGCATATTTTCATTTTGCACAATGATAGCCTTTTTAACACCAGTAGTTTGCCTCTTGAAAAACATTAAAAAAGGCTTTGGGCATTACATCAATTATATTAGTTCTTTGCTATTTTTCATCTCTGGTAATCAATCTAAAAGCCAGTATTCGCAATTTCCTGCCCAACAAATGACAATCAATATCTCTATAACCCAGTTTTGTCACTAGCAGCTGATAGAAATATAAACTGTTTAACGTTGCAGCAAATTCGCTTTTTACAGGATAATGTGCGTGGTCGACTTGAGGCAGTGTGATATCATAGTTTATTAGTGGATCGACAAGCACATCCCCATAAATATCTGTTATTAATCAATTATGATTCCTGTCATCATGCACAAACCGGACGGCGGCGCCAGACTGAACTCAGTGCCTGTATCAAGCACGTTATTGTTAATGGCCATAAATACAAAATGTTGCCTACTTTACTAAGGCACGCTCTGTCTGTACGCTGCCTTTTAACGCTCTATGCTTTATTTTTCATTAACATCACCCCGCATTGCCTGCCTGGCATTTTAAATCTAGTAGTCGCTATCACTTGGATTCTGTATGGTTATCAATGTGCACAAGTGCTTGACATGTCAATTATATCTTAGTTTGTGCTGTATTAATGGGCAAGGCCGTTTCTTGCGTGAAAGTAGGTTACATTGTTATTTGATATTAGTCAGCCCCGTTTTCCATCAAATGACCCAAACGCTTAGTTGGCATTTTATATGATTTTAAACATCACCTCAGCGACATAACTGGCCGTAGAACGCCTTTGAGGACAATATGTCCAGAGCAGGGGATGGGGCTCCAGAGGATGGTATGGCAAGGGATGGTGTAGATGTGGAACAGCTGTCACGATTCATGCTCAACCTGCCACTTACGTGCAGTTTTTACAATACATATCCATGTTACCAGGATTATTGTAGTGCCAACTACCTCTCCGAGCGGTAAATATGGCTGTAAATTATTGCAAGGTGATATAACAGTGCATACCAATAATATCACGACCTCTCCAATTTGCGCCCCATGTCCAAGCTATTAATATTTGACCTTCTACGATTACGGGACTTCAGATATGTTCAGAGGGCCTTGATGTAGCGCATTTAGTTTTTTTTTTGTACAACGTGATTGAATCCGATTAACCAAAGTGCCGCATAATAAAGCAGTCATGCATCCCAACGCAAATACTCAAATAGGTTATAACAGTTTATATGCCACGTCAGACGAATACAGACTAGTTCCAATTCGATTGAGGTACCTCCTCTGTCACAAGGCACAAGGCTTTCATAAGTGTTGTAAGGATACCAGCGATCAGCAAGTGCTTTGAGCAGCGAATCTGAGCAGCGTTGCATATCCAACCTTTTATTTACTCGTTTGGCGCAAGGTAGCGAGTCACACATCTCATCGTTATATAAACACACGTCTGGTAAATTTGTACATTTTAACGACCAAGGAATAACCAATACTGAGGTGCATTCTGCCAGTCGTTATCTTAACATCGAATGGTCCTGTTGGATTGTTCCTGAATAATGTGCTAGGTCCAGAGCTATTTGTGTCACCAAGGTACCAATAAATACCTATCTAGCAATCGTTGCACCACAACCAAATGTTTGGAAGTACCACTTGACATAATGCGTTACGTATAATATGACCATGCAATGCGCATACCTAAACATATCATTCGGATGTCAATATGTTCGTTCATACTATATATCAATGAATATAGTCAGAATCATATACAGACGGCTGACAATATTTGCTGTCAAACTTTTATGTTGATTGTAAACTCTGGAAACAAATCGCTCAACGAATATCTTCATCTAGCGAGGAACATCAGGCAACCCGGCTATTAGCACTCATTACAGACCTCAATATAATAGTACCGTAGCTGATAAAAGTTAATTTGTGTTTGTTGTGCAGGTGTAGTTCGAAAAAGAAAGTACAATGCATAGCATGCAGTTGTTTATTGGTCTCATATGGTTCATATGGTCTCACTTATAACTGGAAGGGACACCTGCCTGATCAACTCAAAATGAATGCATGAGCTTGTATAAGAAACCAACGGACACGCCTGGTTTAGGAAATGTTACTTCTGTTGTTGACCAAATATCAGTGCCGAGCTTTGGAGCTCGTCTTAAATCCCTTTCTCCATGTCTCGATGAAGGTTAAGTGATCAGTCCTTTCATCGATATTCTAGATTAGGCCTCACCAGTATACTTAATTAATATATACTGATAACGATAACTGAACTTCATCAGATCATCCAAAAGCCTCAGCCTACTTTGCTGCAGCCAGTCGGCTTTGTTTAATTCTAAGTTGTATTGCCCGTTGCGAATTCCAGATATTCTTTGTTCGTCCTGATATGTAGTAAATAATATTTTATTGAGGTTTAGTAACACTGGCAATTGTTTTTAAATATTGATGCAACATATAGCATACTTCCGGACGTAAGGCACATTTGTTTATTTAAATGTCTAACTATCGGGTAACGTGAGTGTGATGTTCTTGGGGACTTCTGTCGGAAGGTGTGGGTAGACTATGTCTGGTCCTGGCGTTTTATTCGGGTTTTTAATCAGTTAATAATTACACCAGCCTTATGTCTGCAAATTACTGTATTATCGAGTCAATATATGAAGATTGATAGTTAATGTTAGAACCGCTTGGGTATTAAAATCGAGATAGATGTCACAGCAAGTTGGGACCCACCCGGAGACCATAATATGAGTGAGATCATCAGATCGCCTACACCGCTCTTTGAGACGGGCCGGTCACATTATTCTGAAATATATGCTTTTCAGCGTTTCAACTGTGATTAACTTACAGTCTTTCGACTGATCCTGTTTCAATCGTGTTGAATCGTGTATCTAGCCGATAACAGCATAGTAAGGATCTAGCTGCTGTAGAACTCTTTTTGACGGCAGCAGCGAGACGCTCGTCAAAACCAGCGATGCCAGATTCCTATTGGGTTTGATGTGACGATAACGCTGCTTGGTAAAACGCTTAACCATCAAACAGGAAGGTTAACTAATTCCTTTTACCGTGCATTATCATCTGCACTTATTATTAAATACTTGTGTCCTGCTTGAGAAAAACAGGTGTCGTACCTCATGATTTGAGCGCAAAACTGCCGATGTGAATCTACGTTAAGAAATTGCATAAAGAAATGTGTAATACGGTAAATATCGATTACCAGCGAGCATAAAATTTGTGATAGCAGCGGATTCATATGTGTTCATATTTGCACACGCATACGTTACACACTTTATCGCAAGGGATGGAACTTTTCATTGAGAAATCGATGCATTGCTACATTTCATTAATGTGATATTAGAATGTTGAATGGTGAATTGATTAGCATATAAACTGATAAACAATCGTAGCCAATATAGCCAGGTATTAATCGCAGAGAAAGCATTTCATCCAATATATTTGCTATACTAAAGTCATATAGACTATCAACTCGGCGCTACTTCATCAAAGACTCAAACAACTTTATGGTTAATCCGATATCGCTTAGATTGTATGCTTGTATGAAAATTCGCCCTTATAATCGTGTAAAAACACTACTAGAGATTTCAGATTGGTGGTTATCGCTTTCATGCCTGCATCACAGTACAAACATTTAGCCTTGGCATCATGGTATGCGTACGAATTAAGATATGCTCGTAAAAATCTTCCTCTGACATTCACTGAATTAGATTGCATAATGGAAGCACACCTGCGCTTTTCTAATGGTTTGTGAATTCGCCTATGATGCATTTATGCTCTCGCGGAAGCCATCAGCTGCACTTACTTGAGCGTAAACCCTACTAATTAAAGGATGCAGTCACCAGCTGAAGACGAATGGCAATTTTTCATCACCATCGTCGCAATCGTAATTTCTCAAGAACATATGTGCATTAGAATACACAAAAATATCAATCACAGGGTCTGTACATTCGTGCCTACGAACAATGCCAAGTAGATATAAACGTATATCCAAAGCAAGCATATGCAATGGCTTCAAATTATAATGCACTTGGTAAAGCCGTTGCTCATATGTCACAATGATTCAACCGTATATATTAGACCAATAAACCCAGCTTATGCTGCAGCTGCCGTCTATATTAACAATAAACTTGGACGCAGACGCAATTGTATTTTGTGTCAATGTATACAATCATTATTCAAATTAAGTCCAATCAATTATCCAGTGACAATGCTTATGAAATGATTACACAATAAACTACCCTGCCACCTACTATTATGTTCTCTGACAGAGAGGCTATCAGTTCGGCGGAAGAGGAATAGCTGCAATGTGTGGATCGTTATTTGACCATTTCCTAGTACAATGAGTGACTTTCATTGAATAGTTTAAAAACCATACTGGTAAATATCGCGAGCAAATTAAACAGTCGCCGACAATACATATGTATTCATGCTTATAGATTTTTTTCATTGCATTATAGACCACTGATGCAATAGACAAGAGGGCGAATACATCATTTTACTGTCAAACGCCCATGTCTTTATCACGAATGTTATATATCGATAGTGTATTCCAATCTAAGTTACGTTGTCTTCTTGTTTTGTACTATAGGCAATGAACTATCGTCATATACAGCGAGGATTCTGCAATACTGAATATCTTTTAACTGGACAAAAAACATAATTACATTAATGTTATCGAAAGCATAGCTGCTTGAGGTGGTGAGCAATTGTGTGGAATACATCATTGGTTCGTGTATAATTATATTGGAATGATTGTCCATAGAAACGTTCGCTGGTTCTACATTACCACGTCGATATTAGTGACATTTAGCAAATATCTGGGAAATGCCAAATGAACGAATTCCTTGACATATCGCTTTGTTTTATTCGTAGGAATATACTAGACAAAAGTTTATTTCAATAATGAAAGTGTCATAATGTCTCTCAATATCATTACCATAACTTATCTCATGTGCAACTGCCATAAGGTTAGTTATCTTCGACGCATTTGGGCTGAACTTTGATCCCGACCTTTAAACTAATACGATTAACTTTCGTTTCCTTCTTCCTGTTTGTCATCTGCTAGATCAGTGAATAAACAATAAGCTTGACAGTAAGTGTCACTAATTTATGTCCATTAACAGGTAAATTTATTGTAATAAGGCTCAGCGCTCAACCGCCATTTGTGTCCGATGTCAAACAATATAACAAAGCTGGATAACAAAGACAAGTTGGTGATGCAATCACTACCCACACAAGACCGCAATCATCAAGGAGTATGATATACAATTGCTTAATTTGTAGCGTTGTTGTTACAATTTTAAGAGACTGATAAAGCATGGGCGTTTGCACATAATAACCCTCTTAGAATTATTCAGTAAGCTTTGTTTGACGACGACGCTTTCTGTCAGTTCGCTTCGTACAAATGTTTCTAGATTATGCATACTTCCGGTATTAAGCACATTTGCCAGATATTTGGGGCATTATTTTAACCCATTTTGAACGTTTTCACTTTGTAAAAACGGATAACTACCACACCCCACGCCTTTTGTATTACGGTCGTTTGTTGAATTCTCTAACGCACACATGCTAAAATATTAATGAGCCCTATGGAGTGACATGCAAACGATCTCTGACGCGGTCCCATCGGTTTCCAATAGCAATCCTTTTTTATGACATTTCCCTATTGATATATCAAATCGAGCTATGAACTTCAGATTACATGCAATACAGAATATCGACATCAGTTGGTCGCCGGCGACAGAGAGATCATTATTTACCTGCAGTCAATCTATTTTCGTCAATACAGGGTATCATAATATAGCTGAATTTGCCTATTTAACTGACGGTCATGAAAGGTAGTAAAACCATATATATTGACTGAGTGTCTTGTCTAGGCGACGTCGAAGTCTCGAGAGGGCAGAAATAGCAACAACTCTGCTTTAAATATGGATAATTATCGTTGCTTAAGGCACTGTTAAAGAGTTATTTTCGCTTGCCGATTCTGCGGCGCATGTGGAAGCTTTTTTAAAACCTTAGACCAGCGGTGCATATTTTCAACAACCATCTACTGATTGATGGCAGGATGGGCAATTGTACTGCGCCGTGTATAGCTTAACCTGACGATGAAATCTAAACCAATATTTTTCGTTATCATCTGTTTAGATGTTTGCTTGTCTCATAGAGTTTGCTAGTAGATTTTGAGAAATTGGTCCTTTCGCTTAGCTATGTTGGTTTTCGTTATTGAAATCATATATTTCTCCTACAGCGCGAATAATATCTGCACTGTGTCCGAATATATTTATTGCATTACGCATACGCAAGCGCAAGTATTTGATTCACTGCTGTACTATTCCGGTGCTAATATGAAGAGCACGGGCTTTGTCAATCATTAATTTTGCTTATCATCAAGGGGACATCAAGGGGATGTGGATTCATCTTTTGCTACAATATTAGAAACCATAATCAATATGTCTATATCAACTGTCGTGGTGGTGGTTCCAAAGCGAAACGGATGACCACGTAATGCGCGCTTTTTCGCCAATCATGAATGTCATTCGTCTCTGCAAACCCTCATTCAAGAAAGTATGAGTTAATGCAACACTTAATGTGGAAACCGTAAATTCTCACTTAAACAACCTGAGGTAGATTATGACTATCACTGTTATGATTTATTACGAACTTGCAAGTTGGAGTACAGCAGACTATATATACCGTGCAACCTCTATGCTGCAAAATACACTGTAAAACTATTGTTCGGTGCTACTTCCATGGCAGCACTTTCTCTGTCAATTGTGATCGGAGTACGGAACGATATTCCAAGCCTCAAAATATACTCTAAAAGTCTCGTATAATGCGCTCTGGTGAAGGCTAATGCTCATTAGATTGTGTCTAAACAGACTTTCTATCGAAAATGGAACAAATCCAATTTGCATCGGATGGCAATCCTCCTTTTTTTAGTTTTCATGATGTTTCAGCGATATTGTATTTCACTCACCAGTACATTGCAACTGTATATGTGGCATCTCCTTAGGCTGCACGAGCAGATATGGGATTTACGCTTAGTAAGTATCATTGTGATTTCCATGGCTAGGCTCAACAAAACCAACGGCCGGCTCTTGATGAAGCAATTGCATAGCCGTATTCCCACAAACAGAAACACGATGCGCAACGGTGATTACGATCATCTTTATCGGAAGCTAAGACGACGAATGATGGCAGCGTAAACGTAAACGTTATACTGTGGCGTGTGTAATTGTGATGCTGCGTTTGCATCGATTTGTTCTCTATGATTAGTAATTAAAGCGACCTGTCAATTGTCATTTTGAGTCATTGAGTCTCGAAGGGTATCACGCTACAGGGTAGCATATGATCTCTGATGCAATGACCCTACAGCAAAATATTAACATTTGTACAATTTACCGTTGTACAAGTATTATCATATCAGCAAGTAGCGAACAGTTTTATCAGTTTATACTCCTACTCATGGTATAAATGAGGGCTACTACCTGCGACAATCACACATTTTCACTCTTTCATCAGAACAATAAAATTGCGCAAGTTTCGAAAAACCTATTAAGGTTACCCGTAGAGCACATGTACAAGCAGAAAATATAATAGCATTTAATATAATACCGCTGCATACCAATGAATCGAGCAAAACCAACCGGAAGAAGTTCCATTATTGTTCGAAAAGAAACGGTTGGAACTGACCTATGAATAAATATTCGTCCATATATATATATAGCCTTCAAATTTAAACATATATACATTTACGTATATATATGATTATATTATCATTCATATATATATATATATATATATATATAATATATGTGCGAAAATATATATGCGCATATATATATATATATATATAAATATATATATATATATATATATATATATATATATATATATATATATATATATATATATATATATATATATTAGTCTTTTGTATATTTATTCATATAGTTGAATATATAAAAATACACACACACATAATCATGTATATATAAAATTATATTTGTAAATATACATTTATATATTTCAATATATCAACAAACATATGTATATGTATTTTTATATATGTACATATATCTAAACAACTAACCTTATCATATAGTGCGTGATAATGAACTTTATCTAACAATGTCAGTGATGAAGAAATACGTGATAAATGTTAATTATTGCGTTAGTTCCCCCTCTTATCATTTTATGACTCACCTTATGATCGCGTTCTAAGCAAACGACTGCGTCACCGAAAGGCCTAATACATCCTAGCAAAATCAATTCATCAAAAGTAATTGAGCGTGCAGGGAGAAAATCTTTGACACAGGGAAAATGCATTTGTACTCACTGGATTTGCTTGTCCTCAAATAAAACGAGCATGAAATGCTTGGAGGCTAATGGAGCATTCGGTTTGTCTGCGCACTTAAAACATCTCGTAAAGCATAGATGACTCATTGCATCAAATGTGTCCTCGCCACGGTTGGGTTATCGACAATTCATCATCCATGTAATTGAACCTGGCAAGTAACCAGAGCGGAACGATATTGCTACGGACAACTGCATAATCAGAAATGCCAGAGCGCATGCTAATTCTTAGATTTTATTGTTACACGTGCTTCTACTAAGCTGTTATATGGCACTTGGCTGGTGTGGTATCGCTTGTAAATTTAAAACTCCCATTGGGAATGCTTTTCAGCGCAATTACATTTAATACTAGGACCTGAAACAGTGAATAGCTAAAGACTTAAGCCATTTTTTTGTCTGACCCGCCTCAGAAGTACCTAAAAACCCTGCAATGCTTCTTCATCAAATACAACTCCCCCGAGGCAAAGAAATCAATTAACATCGCTTTAGCTAAGCAGTTCTCACCAATATCCCGTTTGGATGCCAGGCGTACGAATGGAGCGGACAATTTTGACACCTGGGGGTGAAGGATGAGTATTGCAAATAATTGTTATGGTATGTAACTTAATGCAGAAGTAATGCACGTTTTGTGTGTTAAACGATTTCGATATTCGAGCAAAATATCATCTTATCAATTAAGGCTGCTTTGATTTTTTACTGCAAAGCTCAATCACTGGTGATTACGCTGAATAGATATTTGCTGCTCTTAATAGATCATCTACAAACGGACATTTAGCTCTCCCATTATCGCCAAAAAAGTATGCCCGCAGATAACAGGTAATCACTATGTTATTCATTCTTTGATGCGACTTCAGCCTTTAGCGTGGATTCACATAGGCATTTCTGCTCTTCTAGCCATGACAAAACTGCATTTGTGTTGTGGGGTGGGGGTGGGGGGTGGTAGTGGGGGGGGGGGGGGTGTCGTGGGCAGACTAAATTGTAGTAGAATGTAACAAAAACGCTAGAGCACAAAGAAATACATTCCCCAGCGACGTAATAGTCGCATCATGTGCAGTAACAACCTGGCGTCACGGGTTTTGACGAGCACCATTGAAACGGGTTTATAACGGCTACCTCATTCCATACCCTGCGCTGTTGTCGACCGGGTACCATATCGGGTTCAACAATAATTCAAGTAGCATCAATAGGAAGATAGTAGGTCACTGATATCTGAAACGCTGAAGAGCGTTAAAGCGAGATGCACGAGACCGATTTATGACTCGTATGGACGTGGTAGCTTTTTGACAACAATCAATCCTACCATGGCTACCATAATTATACCTTTCCTTATAGTTCTCGACATTGGGGTTATTTGGACCATTGAGATGAAACATCCGGGCAGTTGTCTCGATGTGAATACCAAAGTAAGTAACATTCAATACGGGATGCAACATCCTCTATTGGTGATGGTGACGGTGATGGTGATAATTAGTATGATGACGTTTTATGTTATTTAATTCTATTCAACAGTGTGGCATCATATATTGCACTATTTAAGTTCGGCCCCATCATCATATTTCTATGGTGCATTACATAACACGGCCCACGTTCCTGTTTAGGCTATAACTCCACTCTCTCTTTTGTCGAGGACGCTAGCCATTGCTTTTCATTAACGTCTACATTGACACTGGCAATGAGCTTCAAACTCACAATATGAGCCTTGGGGCACCGCTAAATTTACCTATAACGCATCGAATGCGCCCAATCACCATTACTGTATTGCATGGCAGGAAGTCGTCTGGTAGCTTTTAGTTGCAAGGTAAAACGTTGGTCCATCAACTATGATATCGGCAACACTATAATTGTCAGTCATAATTTGTGGCGCTGTAGTTTTAAATGAAGGTTATGTACCAAGTCACATTATACAATGAAGGATATTGACAAATTGATTAGAGCTATCTGTCAGGGTGTTGTATGGGTTACGACAGTTTCATATTGGCAATCATGTAAGCTACCCTTTTGAATATTTCATGTCATGGCAAAAGAGCTTGCCATGGTGATTTTCATTTACTTGCATTGGAACCGCGATGCACTTCTGCACATTATTTCGTCCCATTTTACAGGCAGCATATATTCAAGAAAAGGAAAACATTGTATCGAAAAGATATTTCCCTGATGACCAAGAGGCGAAGGAATGTGTTTTTATACTGATACATTCATCACACAAATCAGATCTGGATGGGTAAAGGAATATATCGTTTTTCAAGGCCTATGCACGACTAATGCACCTATAGGATAACTCACCGCTGTTGGTTGTCGTTCGGTTCGTTTGTACGCGATGAAGCATCAATGGGCAGATGAATCGCGCTTCAAATGAAAAAGATATATGCCGAACCCTTGCGTCTCGACAACTACTGGCATATCCATAACACCCCCGCGAACGCATGTTAAGATTATACGAAAAAGCTATATTGAAGGGATCGATGTTGTGCCGAAATCTCCACCACAGTACCATTAATTAGCTTGGTAGATATAAGGACGCTGGTCAGTCTTTATAGCGCTTAATTCGGATTCCGTCGATTTAATCGGACTTCATAAAACTAGTTAACACGTCCAATAGCTTTTTCTGCATGAAACATTTATATATTTCAATATATCAACAAACATATGTATATGTATTTTTATATATGTACATATATCTAAACAACTAACCTTATCATATAGTGCGTGATAATTAACTTTATCTAACAATGACAGTGATGAAGAAATATGTGATAAATGTTAATTATTGCGTTAGTTCCCCCTCTTATCATTTTATGACTCACCTTATGATCGCGTTCTAAGCAAACGACTGCGTCACCGAAAGGCCTAATACATCCTAGCAAAATCAATTCATCAAAAGTAATTGAGCGTGCAGGGAGAAAATCTTTGACACAGGGAAAATGCATTTGTACTCACTGGATTTGCTTGTCCTCAAATAAAACGAGCATGAAATGCTTGGAGGCTAATGGAGCATTTGGTTTGTCTGCGCACTTAAAACATCTCGTAAAGCATAGATGACTCATTGCATCAAATGTGTCCTCGCCACGGTTGGGTTATCGACAATTCATCATCCATGTAATTGAACCTGGCAAGTAACCAGAGCGGAACGATATTGCTACGGACAACTGCATAATCAGAAATGCCAGAGCGCATGCTAATTCTTAGATTTTATTGTTACACGTGCTTCTACTAAGCTGTTATATGGCACTAGACTGGTGTGGTATCGCTTGTAAATTTAAAACTCCCATTGGGAATGCTTTTCAGCGCAATTACATTTAATACTAGGACCTGAAACAGTGAATAGCTAAAGACTTAAGCCATTTTTTTGTCTGACCCGCCTCAGAAGTACCTAAAAACCCTGCAATGCTTCTTCATCAAATACAACTCCCCCGAGGCAAGAAATCAATTAACATCGCTTTAGCTAAGCAGTTCTCACCAATATCCCGTTTGGATGCCAGGCGTACGAATGGAGCGGACAATTTTGACACCTGGGGGTGAAGGATGAGTATTGCAAATAATTGTTATGGTATGCAACTTAATGCAGAAGTAATGCACGTTTGGTGTGTTAAACGATTTCGATATTCGAGCAAAATATTATCTTATTAATTGACCGCAGCATGGACTTTTTACTGCAAAGCTCAATCACTGGTGATTACGCTGAATAGATATTTGCTGCTCTTAATAGATCATCTACAAACGGACATTTAGCTCTCCCATTATCGCCAAAAAAGTATGCCCGCAGATAACAGGTAATCACTATATTATTCATTCTTTGATGCGACTTCAGCCTTTAGCGTGGATTCACATAGGCATTTCTGCTCTTCTAGCCATGACAAAACTGCATTTGTGTTGTGGGGTGGGGGGGGGGGGGGGGTGGGGGGGGGGGGGGGTGTCGTGGGCAGACTAAATTGTAGTAGAATGTAACAAAAACGCTAGAGCACAAAGAAATACATTACCCAGCGACGTAATAGTCGCATCATGTGCAGTAACAACAACCTGGCGTCACGGGTTTTGACGAGCACCATTGAAACGGGTTTATAACGGCTACCTCATTCCATACCCTGCGTTGTTGTCGACCGGGTACCATATCGGGTTCAACAATAATTCAAGTAGCATCAATAGGAAGATAGTAGGTCACTGATATCTGAAACGCTGAAGAGCGTTAAAGCGAGATGCACGTGACCGATTTATGACTCGTATGGACGTGGTAGCTTTTTGACAACAATCAATCCTACCATGGCTACCATAATTATACCTTTCCTTATAGTTCTCGACATTGGGGTTATTTGGACCATTGAGATGAAACATCCGGGCAGTTGTCTCGATGTGAATACCAAAGTAAGTAACATTCAATACGGGATGCAACATCCTCTATTGGTGATGGTGACGGTGATGGTGATAATTAGTATGATGACGTTTATGTTATTTAATTCTATTCAACTAGTGGTATCATATATTGCACTATTTAAGTTCGGCCCCATCATCATATTTCTATGGTGCATTACATAACACGGCCCACGTTCCTGTTTAGGCTATAACTCCACTCTCTCTTTTTGTCGAGGACGCTAGCCATTGCTTTTCATTAACGTCTACATTGACAATGGCAATGAGCTTCAAACTCACAATATGAGCCTTGGGGCACCGCTAAATTTACCTATAACGCATCGAATGCGCCCAATCACCATTACTGTATTGCATGGCAGGAAGTCGTCTGGTAGCTTTTAGTTGCAAGGTAAAACGCTGGTCCATCAACTATGATATCGGCAACATTATAATTGTCAGTCATAATTTGTGGCGCTGTAGTTTTAAATGAAGGTTATGTACCAAGTCACATTATACAATGAAGGATATTGACAAATTGATTAGAGCTATCTGTCAGGGTGTTGTATGGGTTACGACAGTTTCATATTGGCAATCATGTAAGCTACCCTTTTGAATATTTCATGTCATGGCAAAAGAGCTTGCCATGGTGATTTTCATTTACTTGCATTGGAACCGCGATGCACTTCTGCACATTATTTCGTCCCATTTTACAGGCAGCATATATTCAAGAAAAGGAAAACATTGTATCGAAAAGATATTTCCCTGATGACCAAGATGCGAAGGAATGTGTTTTTATACTGATACATTCATCACACAAATCAGATCTGGATGGGTAAAGGAATATATCGTTTTTCAAGGCCTATGCACGACTAATGCACCGCTGTTGGTTGTCGTTCGGTTCGTTTGTACGCGAGAAAGCATCAATGGGCAGATGAATCGCGCTTCAAATGAAAAAGATATATGCCGAACCCTTGCGTCTCGACAACTACTGGCATATCCATAACACCCCGCGAACGCATGTTAAGATTATACGAAAAAGCTATATTGAAGGGATCGATGTTGTGCCGAAATCTCCACCACAGTACCATTAATTAGCTTGGTAGATATAAGGACGCTGGTCAGTCTTTATAGCGCTTAATTCGGATTCCGTCGATTTAATCGGACTTCATAAAACTAGTTAACACGCCCAATAGCTTTTTCTGCATGAAGTTTGTAGCATGATTGTGTCAGTAAGTTTCCATTTATTTCCATTGATATGACTCGTTAGTCTTTCAACAGGCTGTGCCACTATCTGGTCTTGGCCATCAATTTGCCTGTAATGGTCATGGTTTACAAACTGATAGATAAACTCTGAGGCATGCGGACCAGTATACACCCAGGTGCCGGTAAATAGCCTGCCCAAAAACAGGCGAGGGAGCGTCTCACTGTTTTTCCAGGGAACTGATGAACAAGCGATGTTGAGGAAACAATTGTGGCATAATCACAGACTATCTACGGCTTCATAATAATGTAAAACATCTATTAATATATCTTAATATATATAAATATATGTATGTATATATATATATGCACCTATATTCATCTATGTATAATCATGTACATGTGTGTAAATATGTATGCGTATATATATGTATATATATGCATAAACATATATATATATATATTTTATATATATTAAGGTAAATATGTCCATAGGTAAGCGTATGTATATTTGTAAATACATATAAGTATATGATATATGTAACCCTTTGACAAAAATTGTGTCATCCATCTCGGTTTAGATGAATTTTAGCTATAGTGCACATTTATGCCAGCATAATTTTGTGTTATTGAATAATGTTTAAGGTTTATGGGTGGCGGGTTGTACATTGGATCAACTATTTGTTAGTATTATTACTATTGGACACTTTTATATTGTAAGTGTGTTAAAATGTATTTAAATGTTTTCTAAAATAAAATAGAAGTAATAACGTCGAGTACAGCCTACTCAGGCAATCATTTATTATTTTTAAACCAAATGTGTAACTAGTAAATTCTGGAATGAATAATTCCCATATAATCTGTCATATATGCTGTATATGATAGGTATGATTATTTTAGCCCTCATTCTTTCAAGGTCTATGGGTCCATCATGTGAATTCAGTCAACATTACTGCCCATTATTCTTTCAATGCTATGTAGCGGTCAGCACTGAAACGAATGACTCCTGTTTCGTTTTTACTTTGTGAATTATTTTCTTACAGTGACTCTGGTCGCTTAGCACCACCATGCAACGAAGAGTAGTGATGAAGTTCCGCAGAGTTAAGTTGAGACCATCCGTGGTTCTTGAGTTCGTTTTTCAGCCACAATAATATATTTTGATGTTACCGAGTTGTTAAGTTATGCTAATTTGTTTACTCACCCTGGCTTGAACTGTATCGTTTCCAACCTATGTACGCTTTAATATGCATGCAAATTTCATAAGTACTGCGTAGAGTCGCGTCGAACATGCGTCTTTGAAGCTCATTTGTAAGCGGCCCTTTGCAAATGCCAAAATTTAACATTGTACACTCGAGGTATTAATCCTGTAACATTTTCTTGAACACAATAGCCATTGCTCATTACAAATCGGTGCTGCTCGTAATGCAATTCAAAAGGATTTAGGTTGCTGTAATGTCATCAGTTTGATTCGATTCCCGCCATCCTTCAAAGAGAGGGATATAACCGGGCGTCTAATGGTTGTTTACTGGGAAATTCTTTATGTGCGCCTCTTGATGGTACATAATCGCATTAGTTCAGTTCGGGAGGCTTTTACAAGATATCATCGTCACCATTCGAGATTTATCACCATAGACCGTCGTCTCCGATACCTACTGCACTTACCCGCATATTAGCCGTGGGCATCGCTTACCATCATACAGCCTTGTAAGCCATACATAATCAGCAAATTGAATTAAAGCATTTTGATTGTAGCACAATCGCCTGAGGTCACATCAGAACACTTGTAACGACTAGGTTTTTATGCAAGATGATGATATCATTAAATTACGTATATACGCACAGAATTACCCATAAGATGGGATTGTACAGACCTAAATGTTGCATTGGTGAGGGAATCATCATGCACGATTTATAATGACAGGTGGCTTTGAGCTCAAGATGTGCTTTGCACGGATCAAGTGCTTGTGTTACAGGTAGTAAAATGAACGTAATTACACAAGCACCACGTACAGGTGCGTCACCCACGTACAGGTGCCTCACTTTGACATGAGCAATACAAAACTATCAGTTCTTATTTCGCCACCCACCCTTTGAA
Source organism: Urechis unicinctus (assembly GCA_034190875.2). NCBI lineage: Eukaryota > Metazoa > Annelida > Polychaeta > Xenopneusta > Urechidae > Urechis > Urechis unicinctus. The sequence goes on from CM067353.1 coordinate 19,007,216, forward strand.
TATATAAGATACATTGCAAATGAATAAAACAATAGTGATACAAAAATGAATAACCGTTTTACTAGAAATGGTATTTGAATTTGCGCCGCAATGTTACTTTAACATCGGCGCCTAGCATGCAAATAGGACCTATGTTTGTATCCCTGCGATTAGAATATTTTGATGTTGAACTACCACAATGAACCATCATTCCAAGTGACTGGCTTGCCTATACAGTGGACGTAACATATAGTTCTCCGGTGCTTACTACACACGGTGTTTATTCAATAACTACAAGATATTCTAGTTAAGAGCTATTATTGTTTTTATTTTTGTTTATCGGGGTATAAGCACGTGTTAGATAAAAATCTACGAATACATTAGATAAGATTATTATATATTCGAGATATCTGCTGCATTAATAACCCAAAAACATAAAGAAAATGGTTTTACTCACGATATGTGTATGCACCTATTCACCTCCAAGCCTTATTCACCGCACCCATGCTTTATTCACTACGCTATGTTCGAATACAACAGAACTTTTTTAATATATATTGCTAAGCAAATATAAAACCTTTATGATGTAACTCAAATCGGACAACAGGCCAACAGAACATTTCAGTAATCGGTAGATGTTGTTTAAGACAAACATATAGATTGCCTATCCTAAGCAGAACAAAAATATTAAAACTCGCACACTAGAGGTATTTGAAGATAATACAATTGTCGGAATGTAGATCGCAATAATATCATCATCCTGATTTGACCCGCATCATTTCGAGAGAAGGAAATATTGGCTGATGGTTTCAATGTTGTCTAGGCTTGCTTTTTTGGGGGGTACATAACAACATTAGGTGGCTCGTCAGTGGTTCTAGTTGATGATGGCTGACGGCCATCTTGGCCCTCGCACGCAATATCGCATCTATTTGATATTGATTACTACAACCAGTGTTTGCAAAATAAGCCATGGACAGGTCTAACTATGATGTAATATTGAACGCTGTGCATCTCCCAGCAGGGCAATGGTTGGCTGCTGCTATCTTTACTTCAGAGATTGGTGGTTATGATTTTACTGCAACCAGGCTTTGACGCGCATACATATGTTTAAACATAGTGTGCCAGTATCCACAGGTCCATCTTAATTCTTCGCTTATATCTAAACCCAGGCAACCAATACGTTATGCTCGCGTCACGTCAGATTGTTTTTCTCTCCATAGGTATGTTTAGAAAGCTTTATAAAAAAGCCTGATCATTTATAAAAAAAAGCCTTATGCTTGTTCATAATGTGTTTTGTCATGAATATACCATACAGATCGTTTCCAGTGTCTGTACTGCATATAGAAGAGCTTTTACATCGGCGCAATGATTGCTGTAATCTTGATATGCCCATCATGAAACAGTTGTTCGTTCCATTATAAAACTAAGTCTGTCATTTGTTATTGGAAGGCGGCACGATAATTGAAGCCACGGACTGTACCCATAGTTTAATGCGATTTTGTGAGGGACGACGTATATTTGATTACGTCTTAACAGCCTTTCAATCGAAACGGCCAGATGTCAATTAGTCTTTGTTGATGTTAAATTGAGTCTTGCCCATATTTCACTAACCATGGCAGTCCATTAGTGCCTTGATTGCAACGCCAAAGCCAAAAAAGCCAAGCGCGTACCACATATCTGATCACTTTCTTGATCATCCTTTTTTTAATCAGGAGTCGCTATTTAGAATATGCGAACGTAGGGGCCCTTTCCAATCTACCAATGTACAAAAACAACACACATGTGCCACCATGTCTTTCCATACGTGGCATAGCTGCTAGCTTCTACGTATGTTCCGCATTCTGGTAGCTTGATGAAATTAGTGAAAACTGAATAGATCGTATGCTCTATACGTTTTGTTACCTTTGTTCATTAAGCATAAACTATCATCCCCAGATGACCCTGCATTCTTTTTGCGGATTATATTTTTACGTAATTATCTTTAACTTCCGATTAGGATCATTATGATGATTTTTTAATAACCATAAGTAATTACATAAATTCTTATTGTCACGCAGCCGTGACTCATGTTGAAATCGCCAGCCTCGGTTTGAAGCAAATGACTGTTTTATTATAAACCCAACTAAATTCTAGTCTAATCTATTAATCAAAAATTAGTTGAGCGTGCCTGGAGAAAATCATTGATACTAGTTGAGTGAATTTCCCTTAATTAGCTTTTAGGTCAAATAAAAGTTTTAAGGACATTAGTGGGACTAATGGAACGTCCGTAGAACATCTCGTAAAGCACGGATGACTCATGACATGTGTCCGTGCCACAATTGGGTAATCAACTAATATACATTGTCAGGTAACATAATGGGTATTGCTCTAATCAATTAATGCTTCAATTATCCTTGCACAAAGCTAAAAACACTATTGTGAATCCCAAAATGTCACTCAATGCTTGGACATGGAACAGCAACAGCCATTTTATGCCCTCTTTAGGTGCTTTTTGCTACTGCGGACCATACTTCCTATTCGTCTCGTAAGCGCATACAGACCATCAATGCTTCTGCATTAGATACTTTTCTCCCCTACACAGTATCATGTTTCTCCTACCAATATTCCTTTCGGAGGCCATTTTGTTTTAGAGGAATGGGAAATATGCAAGCGAGTGAATACGAAACACTGAATGATTTTACAGCATGATACCAAAAGCGAGTGGGAGAGAGCATAACCTGAGTCATGCTGGGACAAAAACATATGCTATTTAGATTTATACCGGGACAGCTTACAATAAAAAAAACTAGGGAGAGCAAGCATATTCTATTTGGGCTAATACCGGGACAGCGTACAATAGAATAACTAGGGAGCGCAACCATATGCTATTTGGGATCATACCGAGACAGCGTACAATAGAATAACTAGGGAGAGCCGGCATATGCTATTTGGGATAATACCGAGACAGCGTACAATAGAATAACTAGGGAGAACCAGCATATGCTATTTGGGTTCATACCAAGACAGCGTACAATAGAATAACTAGGGAGAGCAAGCATATACTATTTGGGTTCATACCAGGACGGCGTACAATAGAATAACTAAGGAGAGCAAGCATATGTTATTTGGGTTCACACCAAGACAGCGTACAATAGAATAACTAGGAAGAGCCGGCATATGCTATTTGGGTTCATACCGAGATAGCGTACAATAGAATAATTAGGGAGAGTAAGCATATGCTATTTTGGTTCACACCGAGATAGCGTAAAATAGAATAACTAAGTAGAGCCGGCAAATGCTATTTTGGTTTATACCGAGACAGCGTACAATGGAATAACTAGGGAGAGCAAGCATATGCTCTTTGGGTTCATAACGGGGACAGTGTACATTATGATAACTAGGGAGAGCCGGCATATGCTATTTGGTTTAATACCGAGACAGCGTACAATAGAATAACTAGGGAGAGTAAGCATATGCTATTTTGGTTCACACCAAGACAGCGTACAATAGAATAACTCGGGAGAGCCGGCAAATGCTGTTTTGGTTCATACCGAGACAGCGTACAATGGAATAACTAGGGAGAGGAAGCATATGCTATTTGGTATCATACCGGGACAGCGTAAAATAGAATAACTAGGGAGAGCCGGCATATGCTATTTGGGATCATACCGAGACAGTGTGTAATAGAACAACTAAGGAGAGCGGAGTGTTTTCAAACAATCCATACCGAGCCAATCCCCAACACAGGCTACCACTACTCTTATCATACTGATTTGACCTATATTATTAGGAAGAAGATAAATATAGCCGATGGTGTCAGTGTTATTTAGAGAGAGACTGCCTTTTGGGGATATATAACAACGTTAGGTGGTTTGAGACACTGTTACTTACCATTAGTGTTTCCAGTCGAGAATGGCCGAAGGCCATCTTGGTCGTCGTATCCAATATCGCATACATGGGCGTCCCTTTTATCTTGATTAATAGAACCCGAGTTTGCAATATAAGCCATGAGCATGTCTTACAATGTTACATTAAAAATGGTTCACTCCCTAGCAGGGCAATAGTTCGAGGCCACTATTATCACTTCAGCCATTGGTGGGGATGCTTTTACTACATTCAGACAGTCATATGCATAAGCAGAGAATGCTAGTATTGACAGCACATTGTACTGCTGTGCGTTTAAATAAACTCAACGAGCCAAGACGTTGTGTCTGCATCACTTTTCCCTCAAAGAATATGTCTAGAAAACATTTCCAAAGGAATTCGGCGGTAATCATAACGTGATAAGTCAAGCATTTGCCATGCAGCGATATAAATACAATGCATATCTGCCATGAAATAAATATTACAAGCACGTGGGATTCATCCATTTATCCAATCATCTGAGATATAATCACACGTAATAAAGATATCCGTCATAACTGTCGTTGTGTGTGTTTTCATACAACCATCACTGGCCTTATGCAGTTATATCCTGAAGTATTCATAAAGCAAGGCATTGAAAACCATTGGTAGCTTAAGACACTAATTTTGTAAATCAAATAACTTATATGCGTCAAATCTGCTGCTATCTTATTGCTTGATCGACAGTTAGTGAGGCCATATTGGTCAGCTAAGTTGAATAGTCTAATACATTGATGCTATAAAACGACTTCCACAATCTTCAAGCACAATGATTGTTTGATAGGAATAACTTGTTGATATCATGTTATATTGATATTGACAACATAATATTAAGATACAACGTAATGTAAGCATGCAATCTTGTGATGATCTTTGCTTTGTAGCAATCAGCTATTACTTATATGCGATTCAATTATTGGGAATTATACAGGTCGAAATTTATGCTCGAAAGAAAGTTGGAGATTATCCAAACACAATTTACGTCATTGAAAGAAGCAACTGATATGTGGGCAAGGTCTGATCCGTGTATCTGGACACGATAGCCTACATCTTGGTCATTATAATAGAATAGTATGAAAATATCTTATATCATTATTTTATCTCTGATAAGCACAAATTGTGTAGCTCTTACATAATCGGCGTAGTGTAGATGTGGGTATCACGAGGCGGCTGCTCCTTCCACGGCAGCACATCCTCTATTATTTGTGATTTCCAGGCGGCAATATATTTCAAGCCTCAGAATGTAGTTAACAATCCTACAGTCTAATGACATTTTATGAAGGCCGACATATATTTGATTACGCCAAAAACAGCATGTACTTCGAAAGGGCCACTATCACCTTTGCATCAGATGTCCATTCTTCTTATTTGATGTTTTATCAAGACTTATTCATATTTCACTAACCCTGGCAGTGAATTGCTGTCATAAATGTGAAAGCTTTACTTTGTAGCATGAACAAATACGGAGGGTGCTCGCTTGGCAAGCAACCTTGTGTGTCCCATGACTAGGCTCAATACAAGTAATTGCTAGCTCTTGCCAAAATAATTGCTTAGCCTACTTCATGCGACAGTCAATTGATGCACGAACGAAAATAACGATATCTTAACATAAAACGTGGCCAAATTGTAGGGACAAAATATAGACTCCTTTATGTTACACTGAGGCATGCATCTTTGAAACAGTGTACAATTGCGTCCGTTATCAATGATAATTAAAGCGTACTGTTAATTGTCATAGTGGTAATCACCACGTCACATGCTACAGGGTGGCACCATGAATTTGCCTCACATGGGAAATAGATTTGACTGCGTCTTATGCCGCAACAAAACATCAGCATAATGTGAATATTTGCAAAACATATAAAGATATGCAATATGTGTAGTGCAATTGGCACGTAACGTAACAGCAATCTCTAGGGGGGTCGGCGCGCTTTGCAACCTGTTGCCGTAAATATACAGAGTGAAAGTAATATTGGCTCATTCTATATCTCTATTAGTAAATATCATATGTGATGTAAGTCAATATATATATATATATATATATATATATATATATATATATATATATATATATATATATATATATATATATATATATATATATATATATATATATATATATATATATATATATATATATATATATATATATATATATATTATGAGCTAAGAAATAACTATGACGCATAAAACTGCAAGCAAACTTGATCTTGCAAGCAGAACGCCAGGCGCATACCACTGATTTGATCACGTTCCTGTCTATCCCTGCGATAATCAGAAGACGCTATTTCTATAATACAAACGAAGGGGTCCATAAAAATTTACAAACGTGCAACAGCGAACAAAATCGGCTATCATCCCTTTTATATGTGACATTATCTACGCATAGACCGCGCAGGCATTTAGACAGGAAACGCGCGCAACATGACTGAATCGTCAAATCGGCTAGACTGTTGATCCGATAACCCCTATTTAAGCAAAGCACCCTTTGCAATCATCAAGATTGGTTGACGTAAGAGAAAGGGGTATTTATTGACCATCGTTGAATTTGTCGTCTATTCCTTCCAATAAATCGATTAGATACAGTCAAAACTTTGGTATAACGTGTTAAACAGTAAACATGGAACCTTTGGAAGTGTATGTGGTTGGTACATTTTCATGTAGTAAGCACAGTCAATGAAGAAAGCTGTGGCGGTTTTCATTAGTCTTTGTAAAGGGGGCTGATTTAATACCACATTTTGATCAGGTCGATTCGGCTCGGCCAAACGGCAATGCTCTTCTAGCGCTAGTGAATATGCTATATGCATTGTATATGTTACATTCTTTAAACATGCACATTACTTAGATACTTAATACCAAGTACATCCGCATCATTTAATACGGGGATATGAATCGCAGTTTTACAACAAAGTGTAAAAAATAAAGTTAATAATCCTACGGCTAGAAGTAATTACAAAAACGTGAGCGATATGCTCAACTAATTGCTAAAAGAGGATCACATTAAAACTAGAGATTTATAAAGAAGGTTTTTCCTGCCAACCAAGTTCGTCGACTCACGGATTTTGTTGTAATTCGCCGAGCTTCTATATGTGTGTCCAATGCATGTGAACCCGAATATACATGGAAGTTGAATATTCTAACCTGTATTCTGCACGTGGTACGGTTTGCTTTTGACAAAATGCTGACCAGAAGGGCTGGGCTACTTATTATTTGTGTTTGGAATGCTCAATCAGTTATATACCTGTGTTCATTAAAGCATAAATACTCCCTACATCCGTTTTACGATCCAGTTTGCGGGATCATAATGTTCTGCACTTATTCGTAGGTTATAATCTACGATTTCTCATGAGGCTTATGATGATCATCTGGTAATAAATATTAGTCATTAAAATTAGATATCCTAGTCACTAAGCTGTGACTCACGTTACCATCGCCACCTACGGTTTGAAGGTGATGACTGTTTCATTGAAAGCACTCATTAACCTTCGCCTAATCAATTTATCAAAACTATTCGAGCGTACCTGGAGAAAATCGACAAGGAAATGAGTGCGGAATAACAAACCATCTGTCTTGTTTGCATACTTAGAAAATCTCGTAACGCGAGGATGACTCATGACATTGTCATTGTCAGCTCACATAATGGGTATTGCTCAAATCAGTTAATGCTTCAATAATCCTTGCGCAACGCTGAAATCACCATCGTTATTGCCACAGTTAACTCAATGTGATTAAAGTCAATGTTAACCTGGAATCGTTAAGAGCTTCAGCCATGTTATGCCGGACTCATGTGCTATCTTGCTACTACTGACCCCAATGCCGAGGCGTCACGAAAGAACATACTGACCGGCGAAGCTTCTTCATTACATACTATTCTTCCCCACATGGAACTCAATTTATCTCGCGTTAGTCATCTAGCTCCTACTAATATTCCTTTCGGATGCCCTTTGGTACGAATGGAGCGGGAAATGATTGCATGCGGGGTTGAAGACGGATCTATAAAAGAGCTTGCTGAATACGGCCGCCAGAGAGTAGTACTGTTAAAATACTGTGTTTTAATATGTGATCGGACATAACCATATTCTATTTAAATTCATATCGGGAAGGTTTACGATATGATAACTAATGAGAGAGCAGTGTCTTCCAAACAACCCCCGTCTAAACATTTCCCCGGTTCTACTTCGCCACATTTTTAAACCTGCTGACTTAAATAATCGCACTATCGTGCAATATTGGTCTGTTGCATTAAAGATATATATTCCTAGCAAGGGCGACAAGAGCATTCACTGCTGCCGGCAATGTTGAAAGACACTGTCCTGAAATTTGGCGCGCATTCTCACGGTTGTTATAATGGTATACACCCCCTGTGTGGACATAAGGGTGGTGGACGATTGTCAATATGGTTGATCTTAATGTTACGCTGTTATATATGACATGTTTCATAGCTGTTTCTGCAACTCTGATTGGGATTACTCACAATTGTTTGTTTTGTTCCTCAGACAGTATCCACGTAGAAGTTGCGATACCAATATTCTATAATGCACTAGCTGCATTCATGATTTTAATCTGTTAAAATTAAAGTACTACTTTGTGCCACTTTCTTTTGATTATGTTCACTTATATATATGCCCCTCATCCGTTAACAGGCTTTAACGAGGGAAGAGGTTTAGTTTATTTTCTTGAATAGATGACACTTCTTTAAAATAATCAGTTGCATATTATTTCATATATGTTCAACTCCAATACGCTTGGCTGAGAGGTGGCAACTGCTGATCGCTGCCTTTGTTAACGTGCAGCGTTACGGTTGTCCAATTGTTGATGCTCCCAAATCATTACGACAGGGTTGTTTTTAGGTTATTTTGCTCCTGGTAAGTATAATGTAAGCATTTACGGTGCATTGTGAATGAAAAAGAAAACTTTATAAAAGAGACTAATCACCATAGTGGTTGTGTGATAATTACCAGAAGATAATCACGACGCCGTGCATTTTAGGCTTCGTCACCAATGCCCACCATTTATGATTAAACACTCTGATTTGTATTTGCAACATATCCCGACGCAAATGTCTCTGTTGCACCGTCTAACCAGCATTTGTGACGAAACATTCCTCTGTAATCATTATCTATGTTTGATATGTGAATTCACAAGGCGCGCTTTTTAGCCCTAGAGCATTGGTCTGATTCTCGCGAGGAGTTACTTGGTCTAGTCGAGTGCATTTGGACTCATCGAAAGAATATTAATTATCGTGTGACAAAAAACATTATTTCGATAATGGTGAACCATGAACACACAGTTCAAATTAGGTTGAGAAATGATATGTTTGAAGTAGCGGCACTGGCTGTTGCAAGTCTTACGAGCCATATAATTGGATATAAATGGAAATTAACTAAGAAGATCATGCTGCAAATTGCATGCAGAATGGGCTCTAAGCTAATCTTTGAGGTCATGTTAATCTGGGAAAAATTTATCTTTCACTCGATATTTCTTCGCAGCGAGATGCAGCGGTTCTGAACATGATATTATGTTTTGCCACGGCCATCTTGCGTTTTAATGACACCGGATTAATCGATAATATTAGGGCGTTTGTTTGTTGTTTATCAGAGCTCCCCCTATCACCAATACAGAGCAAAATCTTACACACCATATTTTATGGCCAATGCTATGAATAAATCGTTTTTGCGTAAATAATTTGATTTTTGAATTAGTAATGACAGGCCGAAGGTGGAGTTTATCGAAATACCCAGGCGCTGACTTCATGGCCATTAGACGAGCGTTATCCAGGTGGGGTTTTGCTGCATAGCTGGTAGTTTTTCCTACAATCTATTCAATAATTGTGATTTAAAAAGCTCATGTCAATGCGCGTATATACATCTTGCGGCGTAAATTAAGGCAGTGCTTTTGCAAGACGTGAGGTGAATATTTAAAGGCATTCATCTGACCTAAATACGCCATATTTATACTGACCGCCTGGGTACAAGTATCCTTTTTTATCTTACTTACAATGTATGAACTGGAATTGATGTTCGCGGATCCAATGATATACAATAGTTTTGCTGTAACCATGCATATGCTTAGATCTTCTCTTATTTCTACTAAAAACAATCAGGAAATCTAGACTTGCAGTATCAATTCCAAGCCACATAAAGTGCATACCTGGCGATACAGATGTTCCTTAGAATGATCGCTTCACCACAAAACTGATACGATGAGCCACTGGCATAATCGTTTTGAATGCGATAACCTCTGTGCTACTCCCTCCTGCTTCTACTGTATCGATTCATTTAACAGACAGACCGTAGCAGGGTTGATATTACGTGACGATAAATAGACATTGACACTTCGAGTATCTCAAATCATACGGCTTTACACATTATGCCACACAGTGTTAGACGTAGATAAGTCCTACCCGCGGCATGACCTTGATATTATTGTGTTTGCTTGGAAGTCGCGTTGGTGGCTTCTTGTAAGTATGAGCTCGTCTTATTCGTGCCATTTATACGATGCATTATTTTAGATTTTTACCATTACTACGTATAAGGACACACGTTGTACACAGGGCGGCAATAATGTTCTACATTCTGTGCAATGCAAATATTTCTCAACAGCATGTAAACATATCAGTAAGGGGTAGTTGCCAATTTGTTATGTGTAGGGCTTACAATATACTTCAGCAAGATGACACAAAAATCATATATTTACATATTGCTATAAATGAGTCAGTCAGAGCATAGACAATCACCTGCATCATAGGAAGATGTTTCAAAATAAAGTGGGTAATAATCGACTCTTCCTATCATGACACGGCAAATATTGTTTATTCCTAAATTCCTGCCTTATGGTTAAGCGCGTTAAACTCGATAGTCGACATGGACGCATTCCACAGCATAACCAAATGCATTCCACAAAGCAGATAGCAGGGCAAGCTTGAAATTTCCGAAGCGCTGAACTGAAATATTATGCTAAACTTCTTTCAATTGAAACACATTCTGCGCCGATTGACTAGTTAGAATTTTAATAAATATTTACCCCCTGAAAGCCATACACATGCTATATCAAACTCATCGTAGGAGTCTTTGTGACATTTACGAATAGTTTCCCAAGAAAGGCCTCCCGCCATGACAGATAACCATGTACTACCATGTAGCAGGACTGGATGTCGTACTTAAGCTTCCGTGTAAATGTTTAATCCTCTGACAGATGACCTTATTGTTTATTTCGTTCTAACGGTTACCTTGCCTATTCCTATTGCAACTGTGGACATCGTGAAGATCTGTCAGATGCTGCATCTGTTTTGAGACTGTCACATCTTTGCGTACATAATATCTCAGCTATGACTCTCTTTTCGTTGTTAGTCCTATAGGGTTCAACAAGAAATGAGCGCAACCAGTATTACGCCTCACAGTTTATAAGTGTACATAGTCAGTGTGAGGGTATTATGGTAGGATAAAGGACAAGTACGACCAATTTATATCAATAACCAGCATTTTACTCTACTTTGGAAGTGTATGTCCGTTAAATGAGCTACAGAGAACGTCTTTCTGTTAGATTGTCATGGTTCATTGTTTCTGTAATCATCTGTTACGGCCTTTAAGCACAAGAAACATCTTTACATATCGGTGGAGCTGTGACATTTCCCGCAATTATTTTCCTACTTCTGTTTAACCTTTCTTCGGACACATCCCTCATACTTGCTTTATTTGCTTAATGCTATCCAAGATCCTCTCTTACAGCCGAGAAATGTCCTTCAATGCTGAGTCGAATTCCGTAATGAAATTTTTCACAGAATGCCTGCATCAAAGAAGCGTTGACATCCAATGCAAATTGAGTAGCAGGGTTTTCTAATGGAAGGTAAACGGATTGCATGTGATTAAAGTAACAATGGCCTTCGACATCGAAGCTGTTCATAATTAAATTGGAAAGTATTTTGGGTTTCCCATGCTTAAAGCACGCTCAGATCCAAAGATCATCATGACGATGTAGTGGGTGTTTATTTGCCATAATACTAATAGCACATATAAAACTAAGAACATAGTATGGTGCTACCTCAGAAAGTCTAGTCCTATTCGATGGCACAGGTACCATTGCCATTAATCTGGCATCAATATGCTCAAATGGCACAGATGAGCTAATCAAAGCCCATATTCAAGCTTCGGTTTTCATTTGCTAATCCATAAATCTGGTAATACTTGCCAGCATCCAATTTCCAAACCCTTCATTATGTTATGTAACCAGCAACTGTTGGGGCGATAAGGTACGGCAAATATTCCTTTATCCCTGGCTTCTTTAAACGGAAACCAGCAGAACAGCAAACTCCACTGTGCGCTATAAAGTGGGTGAGTTTAAGTCTTGTATATTCCCTGCTTATCACTATATTCTTTTCCCCATCAAGGCAATTGGTTTGGTGATATCTCAGTCTAAGCAGCACATTGTGACGCATTTCATTCTCTTTTCATGCATCAATAACATATGGCCAACCAGTTGAAGTTATCTGTTGTGCTATCAGAGATATTGGATTGAATCTATCGTTGCGGATTGGATCAACTAGTGAACATGCTCTATCCCGCGGGAGGTTTTTTATTCAAAGGTTGTTATTGAACCTCTTCGTAACGTGGTAACGCAATTATATTGTTATGCTGGCGCAAGAATATATAGAACCATTAAGTCGGTTCCAATAGCGGAGAGGTAAACTGCGTCGCCTATCCACCCACTCGTTGTTGGTTCGATACCAAGGTGTGAAAACCTGGCTTACTCCACGTGACTCAGATGATCACAATAAATGGTTCTTCCATTTTTTAAATCGGATTCACCCGACCAAGTAGCTGAAGATACCCTTATATTACCATTACTTTTTTGGAGCTACTTACCTTGAATAAATTTAAAATTTTTTTAAAACAAATCATGAATATGATTTGCGTTCCTGCTTGATTATTAAAAAGAATGCTTTTGTACTATGCTTGTCATTATTTGAATGCGATGCATACCTTAATGTAGTTGCATGCATGTTTATTTTTTTGCACAGGGAGTTTTGCATACATTTCACATTGTATTCGCAATATTGTCCGTGGCTATGTTGCATAATTCAGTGCTGAGTATCTGTGCGCATGTTGATTTTGCACCAGTGCAAGCAAAATTGGGAATGTAGCATCCCGGTATCATGTCCTAGCACCAAACATACTGTCAAGTATATGGAATTTCGTCTCCATGATACAAAAGGAATTGAATAACGCCAGCGAGAAAGAAATTTGCTTGTAGAAAAGTGGAGCAATTTAACCACCAGGTTTGCGACTAGATGCAAACACCTGTTTTCATTGGTAACCAGGCGATTAATAAAGTGCAGGGTATCCGAGATAATTATGCAGCAGATTGTATCGGAACAAGCCTTAGGATGTGTTAAGCAGCCGAATATATTGCGGCAATTCTCGACCGCTGCCTTCATCATGTCAGAGCAATTTAATGCGCCTCGCCTAATTGGACAGGAAGTGACGCGCATCAGAATAATTCGTCGGTTCCGCTTCGAAGCAAGCAGAACAAATGAATAAACAGAAATCGGTGGACGACGTTTGTTCGACTTCTTGAGAGACGAAAATCGTTAGTACATATTTGATCCTGAATGAGAGGTGAATGTATGCTGCTACAATCACGAATTTCGGCGCTTTTAGGCGGTATTGACCGTTCTTTAATAAAACGTTAGAAAATGCAGCTTTTATTCGACAGCCTTAATGATAATTAAAACTTCATCACGTCTTCAACATGAAATAAACCATTGCATATGCATACATGTAACAAATATTTTCTATTTTAAAAATTGCGTTAGACCCAAGCACCTTAACGATGCTATGCTGTTATTGAAAATGTAGTGATGTGTGCGACAAATCAAAACATGTTGTACCCTTAGCGGGGTTCCAAGGAGATGAATGCCAAATTTGTATCATCGGCATTTGGGTCTTTTATATGGTCATCAGTTTCTGTGTTGGGTCGTGCGACAAATTTCCTGCAAAAAGGTGGTTGCATCTAGTAGCAAACCTAGTGGTAAATTTGGTCCATGAACATCTTGTCTTAAAAGATATTTTTATTTCACTCAATTTATACGATTGATATTCAGTCAATGCGTAGTAAACATGTAGTCAGTTACAAGGATGCCCGCTATGCATCGCAAAAACTGTCGCTGGAATAACTTATAACGCCTAATCAGTGTGTGGAAGATTGTTTTATCGATCCACACATTCTAGATTAAGCAAATGGCACGACGCTCTTAGTTGCACTCCTACCACTGCTAACCTAATTATGCCGTTGTGCTGAAGATCTCATACATCTTCTCGAGGTAACAAGAGCTAATTCATGTTATGCGAGCAATCTTACTAAAAGCACTGAGGCTGACGCACTATCATAAGCCCGATTGGATGCATTGGAGACCTTGGTGAATTAGCAATAGGATAAGTTGCAATTGTATTGATGTGATTGATATGCTACTTCAGAGTCAGTTAACAACAGGCTAGGTCAAATATACAACTTCAGCCAAGCGAGTGTAAAATGACCAAGCATCATTTTGTTTCTTTAAAACTCTGCTTTAAGAGTGCCACCACTGTCATGACTGGTTAGCGTTTCAGTTGTGTTAACATTAGATGCAGGAAGTCATGGCTTTTACGATCTAGTCTCGGTTTATTGTTTTGTTAAAATGTAAAAAATTGGTGCATTCAGGGTTGCAAACGAGAAATTGTCAATGAAATAATATTTATAGTATTTATTTTTATCGGACGTCGTGTTGTTGGAGTCATAAATGTGATCGTGGAAGATCATGCACAGTTTACCTGTCGTGCAACACACACTGTGCATTTGAATACCCTCCAAAATATTGGTTGGCTGACTTTGCTTGCGGATGTCTGTGCTTCTGAGTAGTGCCATTTTTTCAAAAAATGTTATCTTGACTTTTACCTGAAGGCTATATCATTCACTCTTAAATGTCTCGTCATAACAGTCATATGAAATGAAGCATTTTCACACGTCATCGCGGGCGCTTAGGATTCAAACGGTATAGTTTTTGTCGACATACGTTGGAAATTATGTTATGGTTATGGCCAAATATCATGTATCACAGTTTGCAATAGCTATAACCGCCACTCTTTAATTGAGGAGGGAAAGGAGAGTCTGGTTGAAGTCTCAACGTTAATAACCCGTTTGTGTAACTCTGTTCTGAGCTCTTTAAATATCATTTATCAAATATTTTAGCGAAATGCGTATCGCATATAGCTACGACTCAAGTAATACTGAACGATGCTCCATGGTACTGATAGTCTTCAGACAGAATGTCATTTTTATGCTGAAACATGAATCTGGCAATCGGAGGCTTAAGATGCAAGCAATCTAAGATTTGCTAACATGCACACGATATATAATTAACAAAATAACTCTCGGGCTACCTAAAGCTATGATTTTGGTCTTTATTCTAATAAGCAAATGAAATACCTACGCTGTCAGTTCTAAATGCGCAATTGTCTCGTTCATGTGCTAAACAAAGAACAACTGACAATCGAGTCATACGACAATATAGGCACCAAGTGTCGGCTACAAACTTCATTGTCACAATTACGGAAAGTTTGAAGTAAAGCAGCGTCTGTGATATGGTTGAGGTATCGCGCTTTATTGATTGCCTAATGTTTCATGTTCTCATGTCACGTATGATGTCTGATTGCGGCAATTACACAAATAATTCAGGACACTTGAAAATGCTGCGGAAGGTTATGAGGCTACGACAATGCACTGACAGTAGTCATTGAATCTAGCACGGTCGTCGCTGAAGGGGTACGTCAGAAGATTAATATGCCCATAACGTGATTGAAATAAGACATCAAAGCGGACGTTCACTTAATGGAGCGATGTTGTTCATAGACTGATTTTATCGGCCAAAAGCAACACAATACATAAATGCATTCCCTCTGGCTCAACGAATATCCACGCCATGATCGAGGCATTCAGTGATACCATGTTATATATGGAAGGATTCGCCTCAGTTAGGTGGCATGCACAACAATGTACCCACTTCTGTTACATTAACAATAACCACTAAAGATATAAATCCACAAGTATGATATATCTCCAGAGTCGCTGGTTGATACTATATATCTGTCCGGCGATTGCTCCCGATATCACGGAACTGACAAATGACGAATCTACATTAACAGTACAGCCTCACGCTCATTTGAAGCCCAGTGTAATAACTCGTTGTATACCGATCTGCCACTGACTTGAAGGCTCGACGGTACTCTAACTTCCTTAGCACCGTAATTACATGATTAATAGTCAATCAATAATAGACTAGTTGATTGACATGCTCTATTCAGACACAAAATTATTTAAATTAGGCTTTTAGAAGAAGGGTGACATTACCTTTAATCCACAACGGTGTTTATACAACGTATATAAGCTTACATTGGTAATCCAAATATTTACCATAAAGGAGTTATCGATTAAAATAAGGAGATGAGGTTATATATTAGACAAATATTGATAAGGCTGCTGAGAGCTCCGGGTATCACCATTCGCTGCAACTCAAAATTACAACGCAAAGCTCCGTGGCTACGATGTAAAAGTCATTGTATACTCATGTCATGAAACATTGACGCAGTTCATTTTTGATAAATATTACCGTTTTCTTGCAATTACATATGCGCAAATTGTATAACACACCTGTCTATTTGACGCGAATGGACTTAATATGCACTCAGTATTAACGACATTATTTATCCTCCATTTTATGCGCCGAGTATTTCTGACACAAGTAGATGAGCGTGTGTGGTCAAAACAAGAGCATGCCAATACTGTATGAATCAATTAAGCATTATACCGCAAATCCTGAAAACCACAGCAGGGGACTGAATTCCCTCGTTGACATCATTGATTCTTCGAACAGAGACTGAACCACTTGCATGAGGGTCGTAAGATTACATCAAATACACTTTTCAGAAATACCAGCGGCATGGGTTGCAAAATTATCCAGATTATGATATATTGACAAACGCTATTTGATAAAGACGCATTCCCGCTAAAAGCATGTATGAAAGTTGGATTAATGGCCCAGCTCTCGAGGCTCGGCATTTTCAGTCGTGTCACACTGGGGTAATAAATACCTCTAGTTGCAGTCACTAACGTCATTATCATATGTATGAGAAGTTCATGCAAATACGTCTCCGTAATAGAGTGGTGTAATGGGTCTAGGCGATTGCCTAATGTATCGTGTCCTCATATCACGTATAAAGGCTAATTGCTGCGCTTTATCAAATCATAATGTGCATAGAGAAGCAAGGAAATAGTTTCGACCCACTAAAGTTAAAAGAAATAGTAAACTGGCGGCATGGTTCTTGCTTTTGACGCGCGTTAGTACAATAATTCGTATGCGCGTAAGATGGTTATGAGGAAGCACTACGATTACTAACTGCATAACATGTTCACATAAATAGCAATTATACATTCAATCGATACAAGCTGACATGTATAACGAAATAGAGCCATAGAGAAGACTCGAAGATTTTGCAGTTCCTATAAAGCAGTTGGCGTAATTGAATTAGCCCCGATATATTGCTATCATGAAGGGTCAATTAAACATTTGGTACGTTTAAAAACATTTTCTCCGTTTATCACTACACCATTGTTATGTAATGTAAATCTAACACTTATCTGCTACCTGGGGACATAGTAGCACGAAAACGATAAATTATAATACGAGTCCTACAGCAAAAATACCTGACACAGTATGCATCAGAAAATAGCTGACTAAATAAGTCGGGCCTACCATAAGTACGGTATGTGGCTTATGCATCAGCATACTTAAACCTTATGTTTAACAGTATTTATACGCAAAACAAGGCTGCCCGCTCAAAATTCTACATTTTTGTGCTGCAAGGTTTACAAAAAGTCATTGTTAACTCCTTAGCATCTAAGATATACCCTAGCAGTGAATATGAGTAATCGCTACCACCGGCAATCAACAGCACCTTTATAGCGTTCATCGATAACGGGGAATATGCAAACAGCTAATTAAATATTGATACCGTTATCAAAGAAATCGATTGGTTGCCACAGTGGCACAACCTTTGAATAAATAGCAATTATGCTCCTGGTAAGCGCGTTTTTTACCCATACGCTCAAGATTACATTCGCCGTGGCCTTACCTCCACCGCTCAAGATCACATGCGCTGTGGCCTTACCTCCAGCCACTGGAGACGCGGTGGTGTAAAATGCAATACGTTTTGCGGTGTCGCCAGACGTTCAAGCATTAATTAGGGTATTTTGTTATATCACCCATGGTCCGCGTTACTTTCCAACTGCTGCTGCCGTCAATTGATATCACATATTTGTCCTACAGATATCTATAAGACAAGGAGACCAAAGGTGGAAAGAAGGTTTCAGCTTAGCTAATTGAAAAGCTTATAACAGTTTCTGTTCCACTTCAGCGAACTCGCTTACATTCGCATCCGTTTAATTGAAACGCTGACAAGCCATTTTATCAATCAATCATTTGCAATATGACACGTAAGAAGACAATGGTGATTGTGTTCATCATGATTATGATCATTGTGATGGTTACGACATTGATGATGGTGATAAAGATGGCGAGGATGGTGATGATGATTACAATAATGATCACGGCAATGATGATAGTATAATGATGACAATGATCATGATGATGTAGGTGTTGTTGATAACGATAATCATGATACTAATTTTATTCAGCATTATATCTTCTCCTGTTGTAGGTGAACACGAATACCACATGAATGAATGCATGATATTGGTGACTAATGAGGTACTGTGTAGTTTTGCGCGTGTGTAAATAATAACACACGCAAGGGAATTTCATTGCAATAACAATTGTCGTCACTGGTTTTGGTCTTACATTTCTACAAAAGAATAGAGGGAAAAATATAATGCAATACACACTTTGAGAATGCAGATGTCATTTCGGTAGGTCCCTTCTGTCTTTTGTGACATGTCGGGATAAATGAATAAATGTGTCCAATGTTTTTGGCACAGCCCCATGAGGCCCATCTGTTCCATACAAGATAATTCGTCGTGCTCACTCAACTGCCATTCCCTATATTCCCAAATTACGATAGTGCCGCTCGACAAGCAGTGTGAATACCTATTACAACGAACGCTATTCGTCCGGAAAGGCATTGATGAGAGCTGTAATTGCAAAATTCCCAATATGCATGCATTCACATATTGACGCAGCAGCTCTGATAATAGCGAAGTCGAAACGCGTGTACATTTATACAATATCGGGCCGAAAACTAATATTTGATACATATAATAACGCTTTGAGTTTTAAGTATAGACTGCCTATGATAATGAACAGTTATCGTCATGCATACGAAGCCAACATCTCTGGGATATCAGATGTAATATAAAGAATCTGTGTTTTTCCTAAGACAAGGCTCAATCCTGTAGGCATTTTGCCAGGCAAATATGCATATAAACAAGCCATATGTTGCTTGATTCCTTGCATTTGTTAGCAGTACACGACAAGTGCTTTCTCATCAACATGGGATTGAATGCATGGATCTCGTAAAGCACTGTAAATCAGAGCTTCACAATGGTTGTTTTGACAGAGATGGACGCATTTTGCTTATATACCGCACATACCATGCATAGATGAACAGGTAAGTTATCTTAAAAAATAATGATCGAGCTTCCGAATATGTGCTTCTTGGCATTTTACCTTTTATAACCATGCCTTATATGGTGAGTGTTTTTCTGTGGCTTATTATTGGCCTATTTGTGACCTCAGGCATAAATATTGGAGCCAATACCGCTCCCATCAAATCATCACTTATGCTGTAGGTAGCATTTATGTTCAATAAAGTAACGAGCCTCTGTGGTATGTTAGTGTAACATGTCGATAAATTCGCCTCACAATGAATAACTTCAGGTATTTGTTATAGAACCGTACAGTCTTTGACAACAGCTACAAATAGAACACCATGTTTAATAACCTCTTGAAACAAGATATGTGAATATCAGTTTCATAGAGCAACTTTAATACATAACAGAAAGTTCAGTTATGTACCTTGTGCGTCGTAGCAACAAAATTGTTTGCGTGTAGGCTGTCAAGGATCGGGGAAGCCTAAGTCACATCATTTTTGACTGCACCAGCATTCCGGGTGTTGGAAGGGTAGCTGCGTAAGCATAACGCTGCTGGCAGGAATTGGTATAGACGATGTCAGACGTTAATTAAAAATGCCGATGTTGAATCAGAGTTCATTAAATGTTGCGTACTATTTCTTGTGTTAAATTGTGCGCGTGGTAAAACATATTACTCAAATTTCATCAATGTACCGATAGGAGATGCACTTTCCTTTCGATTTGGTATGTATGATGCCTACATACACTGGCAAAATAAATCATTTGCAGTAATGCGCAAATGTGAAATTGTTGACAACGCATCGTGTTTGCACTGCGTAGCAACAATGTTTTGGTTTTGAAAAACCACAGCAAATAATTGCTGACGCCTCAAAAAACTAGATGTATCGACGCATGTTATACATGAACATTATGCTTGTTCATATATGGTTCGGTTGCTTCTGAAGACCAACTAACGCTTTGCATTCGATGTGTTTGCTGGCGAACCAGCAATTCATTTCTTAACATCGGCTGTAGATTATTTCATGGGAATGGTACTCGATGGTTTATTATAATTCGTCAATTTTGTGCAAACATTGCACAAATTATTATTTAGCTCGAGTGTTCGTTTGGCAAAATGATGATTTAATACAATCAGTGTTTATTACAGCAGATGTATTACACCTTTTCAAAACAACGGCCGATCTAGAACTGGAACAAAATAGCTATTGAATTGTGATTGAATAACCAAACAAAGATGATTTTTGTCAAAGCCTAATTATTAAGCTGCTTCAAGAACAGCTTCATGAGCTTTCAAAGCTCGAACCATGGAATCTGGTTGGATTGGCGTTACTTATGTAATCGCGCGTTTGAAAAAAGCCTAATTTTACTCGACAGGTCTTTTACATTTTATGAAGCAGGGAGCCGCAATTTAACCATGCCATTGTTCATAGCAAATCAGATATATTGTAGTTATGGCACAGATCTTGGCATAATAAGATACCCGACTCGGCAGCTCGTCCGACATATTCCGTGACACCACGTAGGCAGCGCCCCTTACTTTTGTGGAAGCTACTCGACGCGCGGCAGCCAACCAACTTCGTTATGACTTGCGAGTATGTCTGACTAGAAGTCAAACACAAATGGGCATTTCTGCGCTGCAATTAACTGTTTGGATTTACAAAGGACTTTCCACCCAGGTAATAAATGTTCTAGCATATGTCTCTAAGGGTGGACTAAACGTCCGACTGTGTCGTAAAAAGGGGTTAATTCTAGCCCTACAGGACGTCTGAGGGAGTATGTATTTTACCTTCCGATCGGGGCTAGGCCTTGGGTAGATACTGATATATGCGACTTCGTTCAAACGTTCATAATCAAATATTGTAGTTAATAAATCGTCAAACAAATTGATAAAAAGGTGTCGATAATAATAGGCTTTGTTTTTATGTATTGGCTCTATCAAAAAGTCGTTGAATTTTATACATACAACGATCTTTTACCATTGAGCCTCGCGCTTTTGTTTACATTTTAGCTTCCACGAAACCAGGTGGCGTGCGGGTCGCGAGCTTCACAACAGAAACTTTCGAGCATATTTTACCGGCGGCCAACTGACTGATATTTCTTTTCCGAAGTAATTTAGCTCCAAATGTGGCCCAATCCGACGTAACAAAATGCTTGAGTAGTTGATATTTGGTTAGCTTCTATACATGTGTAGCGGATATTGCACAGGAATAGTAGAGTTACCGATGACAGCAAGCTAGCTAATATGCCGTTTTTGATGAAACAAAGTTATATCAGCACATTCGAAAACTAAGACTTTATTGCAATGCAACCAGAATATTGGTGTATCATCCCCTTGATTTGTTAAAATGCTTCCGGGAATGGCTTGTCCTGTAGCGTTCAATTAACGTCGCGTGATGGTTATAGATAGGGTCCTACTGCTGAAATATCCCTCTCCCCAAATAAATCTGATTGATAAATATATCAGCCAACGAACACATTATAAGTCATGTTGATCCTTAGGGGAAAGCAATGCAAACCCTTTTCCTGAATGTATAGATTGAGGCCAGCCCGTTGATTGTTTGTCACGTTTTTGCTAACAACTAATGCACAGTGTGATCAGTAGCGACATCAACATAATTTGATGTCACGCAAACTGATGTCTGGCGACGGGAATAACAAAGTAAAGTATCAGAACTGAAGAGTTAAGCTGTACTGACGAGGCTGCGCAGGCCTTATTAACAGAGCTAGGTCTCTAAACAGCCACATACAAACAATTGTTCTAAGCCACCGTTATAGATTGAATTATCTATAGCGAATAAATGTATTCCGTAGAAATACTGCATGGTTGAAAGACGCATTGTGGATATTCGATTTGCTTGATGCTTACGCGTGTCATCGTTGGGATTAGCGTCGCCTATAATTGAAGATGAATTCTATTTAGCTGAGCTGATTATTGTTTGAATGCGGTGCGATTCTACGCCAATTTATAGGGTGTACCTTATTGCAGCAGCATATGGGGTCAAAAGAGCAGATTGGTTCTGTAGCGAAGCTAGCTCAAATTACATAATACTTATATTTAGGTAACACATAAACTGATATAGGAAACTTTAATTTCG
>CM067353.1:19034807-19154807 GCA_034190875.2 Urechis unicinctus
TGAATATGGAAGATAGGAGAGTAAAATTGTAGAAAAAAACGGACAGCGTAAGTTCTTGGCTAACGAGCCATTCCTTCAAATTTTCAGCAAATTATTTACCAGTACTGATATTTCCATATAATATCGAAAGCGCTACTTACGCAGTTGCATGTAACAGTGTTATAAACTAAATCGCTAAGTTAGCTGCTTATCACTAGGGGATTATTTACTGGACTGCTTAGAGTACAAAGTTTTATTGGAACAAACCGTTGCATATAAGAACTAATAATGCTGAAGCAATACTATGCGTGAGTGTAGCGCTGTCCCATAGATTGCTTGACCAGATGCAGCCCCTTGTTTAGCGCTAACGAGGCGTTTAATTGGAAATAAGTGAAGAGTTATGGACGAAATTTTGCTGCAAATTACACAGGGACAAGCCATTCGACGTGTTAAGTAGCCTTATTTATATGTCGTTTAATCTAGACCGCGACCTTCATAATGCGCTTGCACTTCGCCATATTGGACTGAAAGAGACTTATCACTTGGCATCGTCGATACCGTTTGACGGCCATTGGAATGAATACACTATATATATAAGGCGTGCAGTTTACTAGCTTTTCGAAAATGACTGGTTCATAGGTATCTGTTTTCCTGAATGGGAAGCCTATATATGCTGCGGTTATAATTGTAACCGGTATCAATAGAATGTTGCTGTCTTTGGAGATAGGTTGGGGTCTCCTTTTACATAAACATAAGATATCAGAGATGATAAATCAGTATTGCCACTTCTTTGACATATAACTTATATCAAAAGTAAAGTTAATTGAACATTTGCCGTTTCCGTTTAGGTATATAAGCCATTACAACATTTAAATTGATCAAATATTTACCCATTCATATTCTGGGATGTAAGCCGATTAAGATGCATTAGTGAGACAGAATATCGGCATCCATAGAACCATATGTGAACTCCACTATAAACTAAAGGCAGTTATAAATTATTTCAAGTATATGTTTATTGCATTAACCCTCAGCAAATATTGCTTGCAAAACAATGTAAATCACTTTCCCAGGTATAATAATTATCATAAAGCGGTTACTTCAGTACATATTTGAGCTGGGATAAAATGCGCATAGTAATTCAACCCACTGTTATAATGTCCCAATATTGATATCATAGGAATATTAAGCATTGCGATATTCATATTGAAACAGAATCAATTTGTTGGTTAGCCCGATTTTTCAAATGTATACGTTCCTAAATATTGGATTTGATGTCTGATAACGAACCAATACAGAGTGTTTGCGCGCGCGTGTGGGTATGTGTGTGTGTATGTGTGTGCGTGTAAAAATGTGTGTGTGTATGTGTGTGTGTGTGTGTGTGTGTGTGTGTGTGTGTGTGTGTGTGTGTGTGTGTGTGTGTGTGTGTGTGTGTGTGTGTGTGTGTGTGTGTGTGTGTGTGTGTGTGTGTGTGTGTGTGTGTGTGTGTGTGTGTGTGTGTGTGTGTGTGTGTGTGTGTGTGTGTGTGTGTGTAACGACCCATCTTGCCTCTTCAGGAACTAACATCACTCACGTGATGTGGAAAGTTCATGCTAAACGGATGCGTTTATTATATATATCTCAGGTATTGATTGATATGCATACGCTATCATTCGGGCCATTGTAAACGGAAGTATCCATGTCGCAGTTTACAATCGAAGTTCTTGCTTGATAAATATTCATAATGCATTCGGCTTAATGACTGTAGTCTAAACCATTTACCAATATCTGCCTGCTTTTGTGAGTTGTATTGGCATTCAGCAAAATGAAGGTAGCATAGAAATTCATATCATCGTCGATACCTGTGATATGTACCTAGACAGGGCGTTAGAATAGATTGCTGTCGTTAAGTAAAACAATCTCTTACTGTCTTGTATTCAAGGTTAATTGGACAAACGCATAGATTTATCGCGATAGTCCGACCGCAAATAGCGTTTAAAGTGGCAAAACAAACTCCTAACAATGCGCACTCTCGGCGTTACCTCGGACGCAATCAACCCGATTAATGGTCTCCCAATACGCAGTAAATGTATTGTCATTTACTCGCTATCCTCTTCGTATTTTCTTAAGCTACCGTTGGATCCAATCAGCCTGCATATAAATGTTTGGCGCGTTATGTTTTTGTCTTGCATAAGAAAGCTACATAGTGCCTAAAATGCTCCAAGGATACTCGCCAGTGTCAGTGGCGTTGACCTAAGGTAGCAGCGCACAGTAACGGGATTCATCCACAGAACAGAGACGTGCTTGAGAATAGTCAATACGGTAACAAGTGATTTCGGCCTTCTGTTCAGATTTATATTTCATTCTGGTAATGAGTAATCAAACCTCTGAGTCAAAATCACCGAGGGCCGAACTCACCTGCATTCTGCATCATAATTCGACTTCATCTACACTCGTGACATTCGGGTAAACAATCATACAGAAGGTTAGGCTTGCACATGGACAAAACTAATACGGGCCGAGCCCATGATGGGTCAAATCTGCTACGAGCTTCACGGATGACGGGTTGAAATGACTCTGGGGTTCTAGGCCGAGAGAGTGGCGAGCCGCGACAATCGTAAACCAACGAATCGACGGATAGCTTGAAAAGTTTACCGAAATATATTTCGTGTCAGTTTGGTCTTTTTCAAATAGTTAGAGACTGTAAGACCTGGACGTTCCGATTATTGCTGAACAATGGGACAAAGAATTTCGAAATTATGATATCAGTCTCTGTTCGACAATGAAACTCAAGACCGACAAATCGGCGTTGAGGAACGCTGACCATTGCTGCAAGGGTACGAGTCTAATGCAAGCTAAGTTTTAGATGTCTCATTCGATAGCATTTGGTGGATATTGTGCCTGCATATATATTGGATAAGTATTGAGTACATAATAATAGAGCTAGCCAAGTGCTAGTGCAACAATAACAAGTATGGTTGAAGATTTGCTGCTGTTATGCTGTCGAACGCCATTCACTTGCGTCAAACGCTGATTGTGAGATGAATCCAATATATATTTAATTTCATTTTTGCATTACCGTCATTCTGCTTTTCTGGTGCACAGATAAGTAGAGACATTTTTAGTTCATGAAAATTAGCTTATTGGCTACTGTACGATGTATCGGCGATGCCGTTCTGATACGTCTTCTTGTAACCCTCTTATCATGATAAGCTTGCTTCTGAACTGTCATTTATCTGCATGCTTCTTTTATGGAAGGGAAGTATGATTATCCATTTTCTCTTAATTGTCGCAAAAAGTGGCTGCCATTAATACCCAGATATATACAAACTACTTGCTGCCCGCATGGTTACTGATGTATTCAAATTAATGCTACTGTGTTGTTTCTGCAGAAAAATGACTGATTTTTCAATTCCAAGAACCTCCACCGTCATGTTCTACTCACACCACAGCAAGCCATATCTGATCCACACAGCCCAGTTAGCATCGCACACGCATTTGTACATTGGGCATATATTTAAGAGTAGCGCTGCTTTGGGAAATATCAATTACTTCCGCCATTCCGTCCCTAATGATAAAAGCACAACTGGAGCGCATGATCCGCTGAAGTACCTTAGCGAGCTGCTTTTAGTGATTTATTTTTTTTCCTAGGGTTAATGTGTATTTATCAATCACACGCAGTGATATTTGCATTGAGATCGTGACAGAGCATGTTCAGTGAGGATGACAAAATATTTGGCCCCGCAAGAGATGTAGAAGGGCCTTTATATGTATTTAGTACCTAGCCCGTGATACAAGCGGCGAGTTATGAGTTTTAGCATAGAGAGACTGCTTTTGGTAATGCACTGTTATCGGCATGCATTCATAGCTGACATGTGATACTTCACCTCTCGAAATCTAAATAGTCAGATTTTTGAAGACATGGCACTATCCTGTAGGCATTTTTTTCGATATGAATATACATATTAACAAGCCATATGTTGGCTGCGCGTGCAAGTTTGTGCATGATTGATTGCATTTGAAAGCATTATTGATACAATACTTTCCCATTCCTCAATGTGTAGCCGAACCCCCTATTGTTTAATGTGTTTGTCACTTGATACGTATTACGCAATAATCAATAGCGGCATCGCAAAAAAATTGGCCAAAGCAATTTAACGCACCTCGCATATTTGAACAGGAAGCGACTCCCGTTACTTAGTGTTCTCTTTTCCATTTCAAGGCCAGTAGAATCAATTGAATCAATGCAAATAGACCGATGACATAATTCTAATTTCTTAGAGACGGGAATTGTTGATCGATATTTAATCCTGAATAAGTGAATGACGCTACAATCATTTGGTTACTGCTCTTGTGCTCTTTGCACAGAAACATATCATCGCAAGGTATTTTAATATATTTTAAGAATCTTTGATACGAACTATAACAGACGTGGTCAGAACCTAATAATTACCAACCAAAGGTAACAAACCGTTAAAAACGATCTTCTATAATAACGCACGATGAAAACGAGGTGTGTCGCTGAGTAGGGAGCAACCTCGTGACCATGGAAAAGCGTCTAGTAGCACATGTAAATTCAATAGCTTTATCGGTTGTTATAGCGTTCAATCATTATTGTTTTTCTAAATTGTCTTGTTCTCAGAATCAGTGGTATAGAATATAAACAAAAACAAGATTTAAGAACAATGCTTTGGTCTGAAGTTGGTTAAAATTCAGATTTACCTTTCCAAGTATTAAACCACAATAAATATATTACGTTTTCCTCTTTTGACACAACGAGTAATAACAGCGACTGACATCTTACATGAGGAGGAAGCACACCGCATTATACAACATTTTGAATACGGTAATGCACTCAACCTAGTCAACAATGTGTCAGGCTGTTTGCACCTGGTACGTATCTTTATGCTGATACCCACTGCTCAGACTAGAGGTATAAATCATTCCGACGTGAGCGATATTGTTAACGCATGGATAATAGAGGACACCATGAGAGCGATTATAGACGCAGAGTGTGAAACGTGTTTCAATAGTCAAGTACCCCTGATAAAGAGTGCAGATGCCATTCCGTTCTGGCTTGTTAATTATAATTTGTAATTATATTCATCGAATGATAGGCCTTTACGATTTATATATCGTTGCTTGCTCTGTAAAAATGCATTGTAATTTAAGAAAATGGATATGCTTGTTATCATAGATACCTCTAATGTTCTCAGCATGGTAAATTAAGTGGGCTGCATTTAACCTGTAAATCAATCTCTGTGTGTAGATAAAACACATTCTGTGATTCATTATGGGCTAACAAGGCTTGTAATTGAAAAAAAAATAGATTGCGTGCTATATTCTGATCACGAATAGCTTTCAAAACCTGGTAGTTAAACATAGCAGTAGGAGAAAACGTTCTACATTTGTGATTTCTTATTGGATTGTAAATAGTTTGACTCGAGACGATAGAGACTCGGAACTGACAGATAGGCATTTAATTGAATGAGGCGGTGTTTATGATCATCTAAATAATTTCAAATATGCAAGTACCATCTAACTCTAGTGTTACTTTTCACAACTACATATTTGTCAAAAGGTTGTTTCTGTCATAACAAAACTAAATTACAACGTATCGATCGTTACAAATGTAGCTTCACGCTTATTGCAGGTCAAGAAAGATGTTCTGTGCACATTTTTGCGAGTAATAGTCACGTCATCTGGCGCTCATCACTTTCGCCACTGACGAGAAGAAAACAGACATAATTAAATGCTGTAATTGGGCTCGGACAAGTGCAGGGCATGGTTTTTTTGTGGGCCAGTGAAATATCATTAGAGGTTTTGTGAAGTTATGATTGTTTTGGGCCGGAGCAAGGCCACATCATGAATAGTTAAGGTTTTCGTTCATATCATTTTATGGATTGTTACAGTGGGTCATGCTTTTGTTACAATGTTGGTAACTGTTTGCTTAACGCTGCTCTATGCGTCTTGATCACGACTGAGCAGGTGCATTCCAATGCTTTAATTGGGCTCGGACAAGTGCAGGGCATGGTTTTG
Organism: Urechis unicinctus; assembly: GCA_034190875.2. Lineage (NCBI taxonomy): Eukaryota > Metazoa > Annelida > Polychaeta > Xenopneusta > Urechidae > Urechis > Urechis unicinctus. The sequence continues at coordinate 19,040,805 of CM067353.1, forward strand.
TTGTGGGGAAGTGAAACATCATTAGAGGTTTTGCGAAGATATGATTGTTGTGGGCCGGAGCAAAGCCGCATCATAAATAGTTAAGGTTTTCGTTCATATTATTTTATGGATTGCTACAGTGGGTCATGCTTTTGTTACATTGTTTTGTACTGTTTGCTTAACGCTGCTCAATGCGTCTTGATCATGACAGCGTAGGTGCATTCCACCAGTTCAGTATGGAATATATGCGTTTCAACATCAGCCACTGCAAACGTCTGTCCTCCCGGGCGTCTTCCATAGTTCATTGTTCTATTTTATTCATCGTAAATGTAAAAGTCATGAATGTTTTTGTTTAGATATTTATATTCCGTATATACTTTGAAAAATGATGAGGTGTAATAACACTTACACGTTTTATTACAGCTAGTGATCAACCTTAGTGGCAAGATGTTGTATTCTTCGGTACAGTAATATATAGTAAGTACATGCTCATTTACCGTTTGGAAAAGTGCTGCCGTGGGAAATAGCAATAACGTTTGCACATCCATCCCAGCCAAATGATGACAGTTTAACAAGAGCGCATGAGACGATGGATTATTTCTAAGAGTGCATAAAGGCGGCTTACTACATTGTTGATTTTGAAGAATAATGAGGCCCTAGAGGATATTAATCTATGATTAAGTTATACAATTCATACAATTCTTTTTAAATCATCTTAGATGAATTACTTACCATCTGCGTCCTTGTTTAGACAATCACATCAAACACCGGCAACAAACACCTTCCCTACACACACACATATATACACACACAAAAAACACACACACACACAGCACACACAATATATATATATATATATATATATATATAGATATATATATATATATAGAGATATATATATATATATATATATATATATAGAGATATATATATATATATCTATATATATATCTCTATATATATATAGATCTATATATCTATATATCTCTCTAGGTTTATCTATATATTCTCTCTCTATATATATGTTTCTATATAGAGATATCTCTCTCTATCTAGAGATCCTATCTCTCTATCTCTTTCTCTCTCTCTCTCTCTGTCTCTCTCTCTCTCTCTCTCTGTTAGAGATAGATCTTTTTTCTTTCTGTCTCTCGATATATATATCTCTCTCTCTCTCCCTCTCCTCTCTCTTTCTCTCTCTCTCTCTCTCTCCTCTCTATTCTATGTTTTTCTCTCTCTATCTGTATCTATATCTCTATAGATATATATATATCTTTATCTATATATATATATATTTTATATGGATATATCGATATAGAGAAACATATATATTTATATATACCATACATACATATATATATGCATATATATATATATATATATATTCATATATGTATCTATATATATATATATATCTTTATATATATATATAAATGTATATATATGTATATATATATACATATATATTTATACATACATATATGAATATATATATATATATAATATATATCTATATATATATATCTCTCTATAGATATATCTGTCTCTATATCTATATATATATCTCTCTCTCTATATATATATCTCTATCTCTCTCTATATCTCTATATATCTATCTCTATATCTATATATATATATATATATATATATATATATATAGTGGCTGTTGATTGATTCTACTAACTGTGCCAATGCATCACAATATGTTTAGCTCGATGGCGATTACAATAATTGAAGTTGTGTCAATGTTGTCACTCCTGTAAAGTCACCCTTAAGTTATTGCTGATAAGTAAAGCTGTTTAGACTATTAAATGCATTTTCCATGAGTAATTTTAACCCTCATTTGACTAATGGCCAATCCTCGTGATATTCAATCTAAGTGACACATCGCGGGGCGCATCTGTGATAAAGAATGAATATCTTGTGATGCCTTGCTTCGGTTTCGTTGCAAAACGCGCCAGTTTCACTATATCAGAGATTCGAGCAGATCGGCCAAACGGGTGCACTTTCCCCATTTGTGATAACCTGATGTCACATCCATTGGCGCCAACGTTTTGCGTTTTGCCCACCGGATCGACGTGCAGGTTCAATCTAATGATGCACTACTTTACTTTGACCATGAGTATTATCTATTTGCTAAAATGTCATGAATTCAGAATTATACTTTTTCAACAAATATGCCATCGCTCAAACAGTTTGTTTATTGCTATTAATAATCAACATGGCTGTTCTGTTTGTAAATGTATGATACTTTTTACTTGTCAAAGTTTGAAAAACTTGATATTGGTTGCTTGTGTCCATCCGAAATTGGTGACGGATCGGTCTACAATTAAACCGGTCTAAAAACCATAAACCACATAAACTAATTTTGTGTTGAAACGTAACGACAGTATCGCGTGTTTGGCTAGCTAATACATGTGTAATCATACTTCCTTTGGATTGGTTTCGACTGATTCTGGCTATACAGTAGCTCAATTGATTCTCCTTACACAAGATCTAATCATTTTAGCAACATCCTCAGGTACAACAGACTCAGAGTAGCCGAATCGACAAATATGGCGAGGCGACTTGAAATTACGTGAATGAAATGTGGTCAACTTAATGTGCGATATTAACCCTCACTAGATTAATCAAAGAAACGACGAAAGTGCTCAGACAAGGTATACATTCGGTGGCAATGAAGACTATATAACGACATCGAGTGCTGTTTGCAGCAATCCGCAATAGATCGCCATGATGTCTCATCAACCTTGACTGACCTGACTTACTTACCAACCTCGTTTTCTAAAAGGCAGCAATGGTCTCTCACGGTGGCTTTAAATGTAGTTATATGTTTTAATTAAGCTATTTTATTGCAATAGTCAAGACATTCACCAGTAAGTAGCTATACAGAATATTTTCCCAATACCGCAATACGTCCATGCATCATCGAATTGAGTTGGCATATCATTGATAGGAGTACTTTTTCGTGAAGTAAAATTCCAACACGTTTAGTTGATAAATATTGCGAAATATCTTGGCTCACAAACGATCTATACCAACTAACAGCAAATTATTTACCAGTGCTGATATTTCCATATGTTAGTGAAGGCGCTACATAGCTGCTCACGAAATTGCGTATGCCAGTGTCCGACGGTTGACTGAGAACGCCAATTTAACTACATACAACCTGGAGATAACTAGAGTGTTTACAGAGTGTAAAGTCTTATTGATACAAACGGTTGCATACCAGCACTGATAATGCTGTAGCAACAAAATTCCGGAAGATAATGCTGCCCCATAAATTTCTTGCACAGTGCTCAAGAGGCTTTTAATTGGGAATTATTGAAGAGTTATTGAGAAAACAATGCTGCAAATTACATTTGAACCATCCATTAGCGTTAAGTAGGCTTATATATTGCAGTTATTTACGACTGTGACCATGGTCATGCGCTCGCAATATAATGCATCCTACGTGCTAGGTGAATTAATGATCTACATGTAAGACGCGTCGTAGTTAAATTGCCACTTTTATAGATAGGCAAAGAAAACAGACCTTTATGTTGCTTCTAGTATACAAAACACAATTCAGTACAGTGCAGGTATCTCGAGCTATCCATTATTTGTATATTTCATGCAAATCTCTAAATAGCAGTGGTATGGTATGCATGACGAAATGCACCTTCTAACAAGATCCACCTGTCCGATAATTCCAATTCGAGACGAATACATTCCTCAATGACTAATTAAGAACGTTTTGTTGCATTAACTAATACATTTGTCTCTGCCGAAACCCTGAGCAGTAACATCCAGTGGGCAATCACGAGACGGGGCAATGTTACGCAACGCGGTATTGCACGCATTGGTTTTTTTATCTAAGGAATTGATTTGCATTAAGTATCATGAGAGTCATTCTACACGCTAGTATCCCTACCACAGCTTAAACTTGCAGTTCTTGCTTGTTAAATATTAATAATGCATAGGTCGTAATGAATTCAGTCTAATCAATTCACAAATCATCGACATCTTTTGTCAGTTGTAGAGGCATTCAGCAAAATGAAGGTAGGGTAGAAATCCATATCATCGTTGATACCTGTAAAATGTGCCAACACGGAGCGTTGATATACTTTGCTGGCGACTAGTAAAGCAATCTCTGCTATGTAGAAAACCAATATGCTGTCTTATATTCAAGGTAAACCAGGCATTTAATTGGAAATAAACGTCGATTTATCGCGATTCTCCGACCGCAAATTACGTTTAGATGGCCTAGCGAACTGGTGACAATGCGCTCGTTTAGACCACCTAGATTGAATGAGAACAACATCATTAAATACCTACACCGCCATGTACAGTGTGCCGGGCGACCTCACAGTTTAATAAAGATATTGTTGTTATGCTAGATTCAATTTGATATAGCACACAAGCATAAAACGAAATGTTGTTGGACAAGGAATGCATTCAACACATCAGCCTTCTGTGGATGATATAAAATTGGAACGAGCTGGACTTGACTTAGAAGCCAATGTTTATGTGTTTATGATCACTTTTGTCCTTCCCAGTATTATCCACCTACTCATAGTTATCATCGCAGTCAACAGTATTTGTATCTTTGCATGACATCAACCTATCTTACATACGATCATTAACGAAATTATCGGGGTTAAGCGTTCGTTAATTACATAATCAATTAATTGTCATTCACATGCTATATTCTCTATATTGCAGCTAATCAGAGTATATGACGTGCCATTTAATCTCTATATAGCTGCCCTAAATGCTCTCAAACTTATGCCTACAACTACACAGTTTGGCGCTTAAGTGGAGTAGTAATATCGTGGTAGCATTGGTGAATTCATACACTGGAAACAAATAATAAAAAAAACCCTAAAGCTTTGCTCACGAAGTAAAGTATGCATAATGTCAAGTTGGTTGTGATGTCCTAGATAAACCGGCAGAATTATCTCCATTATCAGCTAATCAGAGTATGGGACGTGTCTTTTTTGTCTCGGTTAAAGAGGCTAAATAGCTGCCTTAAATGCTCTCAAACTTATGTCTACAAATATTACATTCTACCTGGTTTATTTTGGCGAATTTGTTTCAAATAAAGAAGGTATTTAAACCTCAACCACTGTTTATAAGAAAAGCAACTAATGCATGGATGAATGGTACTCATTTCACGTGGTATTTGTCCTTTGCGTCTACGGGGTGTTTCTGCTATACTTGTAAGCCTGGCGAATTCGCATTTGTCACATAACAGCGATCAGTCCCGTTTCTAAGTTTGTTTGTGCGTTTGTGGGTTTGGGTATTGGTTTGAAGACATTAGAGAAACGGTTTATATGTGTTGGGTTGACTGTTGTTGCTTGTGAAAACTTGCTCTAGTCAAAATAAAACTAGAATACCTCTATTGACATATGACCAAAGAACTTATAGCTACCATAAGAAGGCTCACTCGCATATTCGCCCAACACAATATATCAACATGCCCCCTGTTTACAGCGTGCTCGTGTTTTAACGCTCGTTTGACAACCATCTAATGATTACGGTTATATACCTAATGACATTGTATCATCATGCATATATATATATATATATACATATATATATTTATATATATATATATATATATATATATTATATATATATATATATGTCATATATATAAATATATATATATATATATATATATATATATATATATATACATATATATATATATATATATATATATATATATATATATATATATATATATATTTATATATATACATATCTATTTGTATGATGGTGTGTACCGTACGGTTTGGGTGTGGCTTTAGTGTTGCCCCTCCAACATTATGAATTACATTGCATTCTGACGCGTTTCCAGATAAGATTGGTTCAATTGCATTGCCTTCAGGGTTCTCTGACCTTTGACGCGCAGATGATCAATCATCAGTTTAAATTTTTTGGACTATGGAGGCGCAATGACAGTCAGAAAGCTCGCATATCAAGGCTTTATGCTCGTGTGATTTCCGACCGTCAAGGACCATCATCAGGCATAAACTGGTGCAGATCCAATGAACCCTATTCATATCGATAACTTAATGCTAGTTCTCGTGTTTGCGTTCCTTACAATAGATTCACAGACGTATGAAGTTGCAGATTGCACGCTGTAGGAGATATTATCAGATTGGTCCTGTCACAGCGTACTGAGTATAAGGGAGCATATCCAGCTTCTGCGACTGGCTGCGGGTCTCCCTGTCCCAACAACTAACAAGCAAGACGAACGATTTAAACAGCCGTTGAAAGCAGTTTATTTACACCCTATATGCTCATTGAACAGTTTTTGGGTAAAATAACCGGGGACCGGAAACCAGTGACCGGCGCCTGTTGGTTCCCTGATTCCTATTACGTGTTCATCGTTTTCCCACTGACTCAAGAAATCTGATAGCATAATAAACATTTTTCGGTCTTGTACCAGTTTCACGAAGCAGAGCGATTTTTACCAATCAAGCCTTCCAAGCTTTATGTTCAGCTAAGCGTTTGGACAAATCAGACGTAATAAGACAATTTACCCGTCCGTCCTGGCGTTGCGTCTGCAAAATGGCGCAAAACTTCCCGACCGGAAAGAACAAGATAGCTAATAGCATAATTATGATGTGCATGCTTTGTCGATCTCATTTGTTGGCATATATATACTGCCTCCAGACAGGACTAGAAGGCATTCAGGACAAAAGAGCAATGTACCAGCAGAAGATCAAGTAATATGCGCACGAAAATTGTTCGAGTTCGCCTAATTATCCTGGTGCTAACGTGAATGGGTACGTGTTTGCAGTCAAAACCTAAATTTGCCCTGACATTGACAGCGATCGATGGGGCTCTAAACCAGGCTGAAATGTCGCATGCAGATAAATAGTAAGCACCTACCTCAGGCCTGAAAATAAAATCCGACCTCAGTTGCCCTGATACAGTACCTTTGCAAACAATCACTTTATTATACTGGGACAAAATGACGCTAGTAGCATTTGTTGCGTATCAAGAGGAGAATGATAAGACATAATCGCAATATATACATATATATATATATATATATATATATATATATATATATATATATATATATATATATATATATATATATATATATGTAGTTTATATATATACATTGTGATAAACTGGTGCTCTTTCACTTTGTATATTATTATCTGAAGCCCTTGTACTAACCAAGTGTTCACCAATTAATAGTCATTACCGATAAAGTGTACGTGTGACGCTGCGCATCCAGCAACGTTAGAGAATATAAATTCTGGTTATGATATATATTAATGCCCACTCTCAACTGCGTTGTCGGGTTGCCATTAAGACTATTGAGATGCTTTATCTAGACTCGCCATTATAATTGATTCCGCAATTCTATATTTGCAAACATGATGATACATGGGTTGGTTCACTTTGAACGGTGATGTATTATCATAAAAGACATTAACTGCCTCAACGAGCCACGCAACACTTAAGCTATGGTGATCCTCAGACGTCGATGCACAAATCCCGACTGCTGGCTTGTTTCGATAATAAAATCTCGTGCAGATATCGTCTTTTTCAACGGCACACCCTATTCCATGTCGGTGATTTATTCTGTAATACGTTACGTAGATATTAACCCTGCGAATACCAATTCAGACGTGCTCAAACATGCGTATCATCTATTGTCATTTCATTAGATAATATGCATTAACTCCTTAAATGGTTTGGCTAGATGATAGAGTAATTGTCCGATGTTGTCACGCTATTTCGTCCAAAAAGCAAACAAAGCTTCCACCTCCTATTAACGGTATAGGTAAATTAACCTTACCTATCACAATAAGATAGAGCATAGGTTTTAATCGCTCAGGAGCAATGTGCAATGCATTATACACCTCGTCTACACTCTTGCAATATCAGTTGGTGATATGTCATTTAGAAGTTCCCAAAGGGTCAAATGTCATGGCCTACAAACAACACTGCACCAGAGCGATAACGCAGGCACTCAGTCAATGGTATGAAGTCAACTGGCAAGTATCACAGCGTTGAGCATCTTGCTCCCCTACGTCATGCAGAATAGTACTGCTGACCTTGTGGCGCCGTGATAATATTAAATTCGCATTCATTGTAGCCGAAAATTTAAAATTTAGTAATCCCATAATATAGCAATAGCCAACTCCCGAGCATGCATTGATTTGACCGGCTTATGTGTCATTATTGTCTGAAGAGTTATGCTACCAGTTGAGCACCAGCAATGGAAGTTGGCGAGGGTAGTTCCGGTACTCTTGAGCCTAGCGATGCGCTTTCATAATTATAATTTTAAAGCATGGCAATGGATTTGATCAATTCCATTGCCTCATTGCAACTATGCAACTGTACAATGTAAGGGAACTACCGAACGCTTATTCGGTTCGATGCAGTCAATAGCTCAACCTTTTTGGTAAAATATCCGTCGCGTTCTGCTTTAGCTACAACGCTTAAAGACCTTGCCCCACGACATATATATATATATATATATATATATATATATATATATATATATATATATATATATATATATATATATATATATATATATATATATATATATATATATATATATCTATATATATATATATATATATATATATATATATATATATTGCTTAACTACACGTCTGTAGTAGATAATACAAGCTCCGATATATTCCAACCACTGTTGGCATATTACGTTTAGTCACTGTGCATAACCCATGGTTGATCATGAATATTTTCCCATGGATTCAGTGTGCAATGTTTATTAAATGGGCCAATACACCATATGGAAGACTAGTTCATTGTAACCACACGCATGTCATTATGTGAGCTATACAGATTATACATTGTACTTGGAATGAGCACAATTTGAGACGTTCGGTCTCATAAGTTCGACTGTTCAGAAAGCCATTGGTAAACGAAATACACAGCTACCAACCGCCCCCTAGACCAAACTATGTGGCTCCGCTTTTGAGATAACAGTCAGACCTTATAAAGCTTTATAAGATGATGCGAGTTTGGGATGTCGAAATGGAACTAGAGCAATACTTTAAAATCATTAGTTTGTTAGGCTAACAGTACTTAGTAGATAATGTTTGAATGTTGATTTATAATGTGAATATCGCCGCCCTGTACGCCGCCAAGAGTGGCACACTGGTGTTGGAAAAGCCGTAGCATATACTTACATGTTTAGTGTACTGAATCCAGGAAAGCTTCAATCGCCACTCTGTTCAGTTCGTCAATTGGTCAGATCTGATAAAGTTAATCATTTGTCACTCTAACTCGATGTAGATAACGAACCGATGGTAAGCCAAAAAATGTACCAGGACGAGAGTAACAGCGTTAGCCTTTGAGTAAGTGAGTTTAAATATTTTATTTTAAATTCTCTAAGTGGTTTATCTGGCTTAGATTTTATTGCACGCCATATTTAATAAAAGACAATCGATTAACGAATCTCATTATTGGCAAGAGAAGTGATGACTAAACATCAGAATGTGTGATAAATGCCAACGCATTTATAATTCATGAAAGAGCTTCGCATTAGCCGACTCATTATAACTTAACGAATGGTGCAACCAGAGGCGGTTGTTGTATTTCCTAATAGGCCGCTGTGTCACCGTCAGACATATTGCTCTTGGTTAGCGCCATCTTCAGACTATCCCGATTAATGTCCAAAATAGTCCATGCAGTACTACCAGCATCCTTTATGTATACAGAGAAAGTAAACTGCATATATCCCCATATTCGCCACATCCTTGTTTAACACTGGTGACATCCTCTGTTGCAACAAGTGAAAATTACATCATTCGAAACAGTTGTGAAGAGGAAAACAAACCAAAATAGCGAGAAATCGTCATGAAATGGGTCATTGTCCAATCGGAGACGACGACTTCAAGTACCCCGACAAACAAGAGCATCGGATTGGCTAATCCTAATCCGTTGATGCTGCGTCAGATCAGGACACGTTTGTGTCTTGACCCTGGCGAAAAATTGAATATCAAAAACATCTGTATGTCGCACGGTCATGGTTTTGAGTTCCATGAATTCTGCGAATATAACCGAGCGTAACTTCCCAAATATTTTGCCAGACGTTATCGTTTTGCGATATTAAATGCGGGATTTCGGGTCTAAATATCTTCTTTAACATTAATCCCCTACATTTGATCTCGTACGTTTGATACGATCAATTTGTCTTGATTTAATTAAGTCTATGCTGAACCAGTCAATCATTGCGACAACGGTAGCTCAATAGTATTGTGCTGGAACTTCGTCCAACTGGCTAGTGCATCGCAGCACGGTCTGGGTAATGGGTTTGTGTCACGTGGGCGCTGTCAATTAAGGGGAACTGTCAATGCCTCGCAAGCATCCTCATCCATCACAGTCGCGCTAATACCAAGTCCTTGAAAGTGTCGTAAAACCCATATATTACCATTACCATTAAGTACAAATAGTGGCCCATTAAGAGATTAATAGAAAGAGATGCTCGTGGAATTGGTGCAGCAACTGCTGTGTGGTTTTAGTGACTAATAAGTTACGATTCTGCGTTGACAGATGCAATATCATTTATACCTTCATTCACCTTACATATTTGTCGTCATGTATATACGACAATATATATCACATAAAGGGTTCTCTTTTGTGTCGTTTTGTCTTGGAGATGACAGGAACCAAAACCAACAAAATGGCAGTGGTTGTTTGACTGAGGCGGTTTTGCGGTGAGACAATGGGCAGTGCAAAAATGATTTGTGATGTCAGATGCAGTTACAAACTACATACTCTGATAATATGGAGCCATTAAGTGATCCTCGCACACACCAAACCACAAAAACATCTTACAAAACGTCTGAAGATAGCACAAATCATGAAGTAATGAGTCATAGCCCAGTAAAACAGCCAGCTGATGTTGTATTAATCAACGCAGCTAATTATATCAAAACCTGGGTTTTCAGTAATAAAACATATTTTGCTGGCATACACGTCTGTTGATGATGTATAAAGCTAATAAAATGAGTACCAGGGCTTGTACGGGCGCATAATCCTGTTATAGCTAGTGACATGCATCTACACATAAGGCGTAATGAACATAAAATCAGCCATATGCATCGCAAACAGTGCTTATGTTCAGAAATATTTTTTTAATCAATCGATGCAAACGCATGTGGTGCTACAACATTGTAAACCGTACCGCATTCGTTAGAGTCCAGTCCGACCTGCACTTTTTGCGAAATACAATAAACTGTGCATGTATTTATGGTGATTGAGGTTTATATTTGCTTACATCGACCCTTATCATTAGGACTATGGATAGGATTTCTCACCTGGTTTAATTCATTCTGAATAAAGCCAATGTACCGACCGCAGATAGTATCCTATTCAGTCCCAACACTAGCCCTGTCTGCTTTATCTTCATCAGTCGAACTCATCCTGTCATAATTCCTTAATATGTATCTTCTGGAACAAATACGCTAAATAGGTTTGTTGAAATTGTTTTGCGTCATTCTCGAGGTCATATAAGACAATGAGGTTATATGAGTGATTCAGTGAGCCATGAATTATAGCCATAAATGCAAGTGACGCTGGTCACCCTAAAGGAATGATGAATTAGCAAGTCGGCGCTTACTTCATCGCCTTTTCAAAGAAGCTCTGACATGGCCTCGCTTGGTTTAACCCTGGTTCTGTGTATAGTGCTGTTGTCATCTGTCGTTACGCTTGACACGACTCGGTGTGAATTAATTAATCGCAAAGTAACAAATAAACGTCTGTCTCATGCGTTGTTGGCTATATACATGATAAGTATATAGATCAGCATACACACGTGTGATTGAAACGACTTGCCAATTGTTTAGTGGTCTGCTCATTGATTCATTTATGGAGCTTGATCAGGCGAGGATTCGTAGCAGCGTAGTATAACATGAAGCATGCGTTGCAATCTATCATTGCTACCAGCTTGTGTATTGACACACCAACTCAACCCCATCTTTTGTTGGACTATGAGCGTACAATATCATTACACAAAAGCATAAGAATGGCAGTATTGCGGTAAATCTGTTTTGAGATCGAATCTTTCCCAGTCATAGTATCGTAATCGTCACTTCTTGGATGAGGCATTGCAAGGCAAAAGGAGAGTGCAATGGCTTCTCTCTGCATTGTGTCGCCCGTGATATTACGGGAGTTATTTGCTGTGCGGTTTGACACGGTCGAGCGGATCGAAGAACTGATAAATGGTAGTCGATCAATGGCTATATCAATGTAGCCCGATCGATGTTCAATGTCGGCGGTTTCCAGCTGATGATCGAGAGGCATTCATGATGGCACCATGTAAATATCTTGATTATACAATGTGGGCTCCATAATAAGATAATGTTTGAATGTTGATTTATAATGTGAATATCGCCGCCCTGTACGCTGCCAAGAGTGGCACACTGGTGTTGGAAAAGCCGTAGCATATACTTACATGTTAAGTGTACTGAATCCAGGAAAGCTTCAATCGCTACTCTGTTCAGTTTGTCAATTGGTCAGATCTGATAAAGTTAATCATTTGTCACTCTAACTCGATGTAGATAACGAACCGATGGCAAGCCAAAAAATGTACGTGCTGACCAGCATAAATGGACGAGAGTAACCGCGTTAGCCTTTGAGTGAGTGAGTTTAAATGTATCCGTTATTTTAAATTCTCTAAGTGGTTTATCTGGCTTAGATTTTATTGCACGCCATATTTAATAAAAGACAATCGATTAACGAATCTCGTTATTGACAAGAGAAGTGATGAATAAACATCAGAATGTGTGATAAACGCCAACACTCATTTACAATATGGAGCCCACATTGTATAATCAAGATATTTACATGGTGCCATCATGAATGCCTCTCGATCATCAGCTGGAAACCGCCGACATTGAACATCGATCGGGCTACATTGATATAGCCATTGATCGACTACCATTTATCAGTTCTTCGATCCGCTCGACCGTGTCAAACCGCACAGCAAATAACTCCCGTAATATCACGGGCGACACAATGCAGAGAGAAGCCATTGCACTCTCCTTTTGCCTTGCAATGCCTCATCCAAGAAGTGACGATTACGATACTATGACTGGGAAAGATTCGATCTCAAAAACAGATTTACCGCAATACTGCCATTCTTATGCTTTTGTGTAATGATATTGTACGCTCATAGTCCAACAAAAGATGGGGTTGAGTTGGTGTGTCAATACACAAAGCTGGTAGCAATGATAGATTGCAACGCATGCTTCATGTTATACTACGCTGCTACGAATCCTCGCCTGATCAAGCTCCATAAATGAATCAATGAGCAGACCACTAAACAATTGGCAAGTCGTTTCAATCACACGTGTGTATGCTGATCTATATACTTATCATGTATATAGCCAACAACGCATGAGACAGACGTTTATTTGTTACTTTGCGATTAATTAATTCACACCGAGTCGTGTCAAGCGTAACGACAGATGACAACAGCACTATACACAGAACCAGGGTTAAACCAAGCGAGGCCATGTCAGAGCTTCTTTGAAAAGGCGATGAAGTAAGCGCCGACTTGCTAATTCATCATTCCTTTAGGGTGACCAGCGTCACTTGCATTTATGGCTATAATTCATGGCTCACTGAATCACTCATATAACCTCATTGTCTTATATGACCTCGAGAATGACGCAAAACAATTTCAACAAACCTATTTAGCGTATTTGTTCCAGAAGATACATATTAAGGAATTATGACAGGATGAGTTCGACTGATGAAGATAAAGCAGACAGGGCTAGTGTTGGGACTGAATAGGATACTATCTGCGGTCGGTACATTGGCTTTATTCAGAATGAATTAAACCAGGTGAGAAATCCTATCCATAGTCCTAATGATAAGGGTCGATGTAAGCAAATATAAACCTCAATCACCATAAATACATGCACAGTTTATTGTATTTCGCAAAAAGTGCAGGTCGGACTGGACTCTAACGAATGCGGTACGGTTTACAATGTTGTAGCACCACATGCGTTTGCATCGATTGATTAAAAAAAATATTTCTGAACATAAGCACTGTTTGCGATGCATATGGCTGATTTTATGTTCATTACGCCTTATGTGTAGATGCATGTCACTAGCTATAACAGGATTATGCGCCCGTACAAGCCCTGGTACTCATTTTATTAGCTTTATACATCATCAACAGACGTGTATGCCAGCAAAATATGTTTTATTACTGAAAACCCAGGTTTTGATATAATTAGCTGCGTTGATTAATACAACATCAGCTGGCTGTTTACTGGGCTATGACTCATTACTTCATGATTTGTGCTATCTTCAGACGTTTTGTAAGATGTTTTTGTGGTTTGGTGTGTGCGAGGATCACTTAATGGCTCCATATTATCAGAGTATGTAGTTTGTAACTGCATCTGACATCACAAATCATTTTTGCACTGCCCATTGTCTCACCGCAAAACCGCCTCAGTCAAACAACCACTGCCATTTTGTTGGTTTTGGTTCCTGTCATCTCCAAGACAAAACGACACAAAAGAGAACCCTTTATGTGATATATATTGTCGTATATACATGACGACAAATATGTAAGGTGAATGAAGGTATAAATGATATTGCATCTGTCAACGCAGAATCGTAACTTATTAGTCACTAAAACCACACAGCAGTTGCTGCACCAATTCCACGAGCATCTCTTTCTATTAATCTCTTAATGGGCCACTATTTGTACTTAATGGTAATGGTAATATATGGGTTTTACGACACTTTCAAGGACTTGGTATTAGCGCGACTGTGATGGATGAGGATGCTTGCGAGGCATTGACAGTTCCCCTTAATTGACAGCGCCCACGTGACACAAACCCATTACCCAGACCGTGCTGCGATGCACTAGCCAGTTGGACGAAGTTCCAGCACAATACTATTGAGCTACCGTTGTCGCAATGATTGACTGGTTCAGCATAGACTTAATTAAATCAAGACAAATTGATCGTATCAAACGTACGAGATCAAATGTAGGGGATTAATGTTAAAGAAGATATTTAGACCCGAAATCCCGCATTTAATATCGCAAAACGATAACGTCTGGCAAAATATTTGGGAAGTTACGCTCGGTTATATTCGCAGAATTCATGGAACTCAAAACCATGACCGTGCGACATACAGATGTTTTTGATATTCAATTTTTCGCCAGGGTCAAGACACAAACGTGTCCTGATCTGACGCAGCATCAACGGATTAGGATTAGCCAATCCGATGCTCTTGTTTGTCGGGGTACTTGAAGTCGTCGTCTCCGATTGGACAATGACCCATTTCATGACGATTTCTCGCTATTTTGGTTTGTTTTCCTCTTCACAACTGTTTCGAATGATGTAATTTTCACTTATTGCAACAGAGGATGTCACCAGTGTTAAACAAGGATGTGGCGAATATGGGGATATATGCAGTTTACTTTCTCTGTATACATAAAGGATGCTGGTAGTACTGCATGGACTATTTTGGACATTAATCGGGATAGTCTGAAGATGGCGCTAACCAAGAGCAATATGTCTGACGGTGACACAGCGGCCTATTAGGAAATACAACAACCGCCTCTGGTTGGACCATTCGTTAAGTTATAATGAGTCGGCTAATGCGAAGCTCTTTCATGAATTATAAATGCACACATCACGCCAGAGTCAGTAGATTAAAAGGAGGGATCAAACCGCACTAACCGAGACGCTACATCGGCTCATAAACGCGATTGCCAGTACAAAGCTGAAAACTGCGCTTTCATTGCAAATATTTTAAACTTATACTGTCATAGGCTATTTACGCATGTTCTATTGCGCTTTCGACGATGAGTTCATTGCAACTCAGCCTGATACTTTTGCCAATCTGTGTCCAGTGAAGTGGCTGACTTAAATTGTCATATCAATAGAGCGGAGAAGTCTTGAATTAAGGATTCCATCTAACGCTGCCTCCTATTATTTGACACGTTGTGTATGACAACCTCTTAATCAAAGAGGACGTTCGTGACATTCATTCATTGTAAGTGATAAAAACCATGGTCCGCAACTGGGATTTTGAGACTCACAAACGTGCTCTAATTTAATGTGCTTTTCTAAACTGCTTGTCTATGTGTAGTCACTCTGCATAACCCGCAGATGCTCGGGAATATTTTCATATAGATTTAGTGAGCAAATATTTATCAAATGGGCTAATACACCATATGGGAGATTAGTGCATGATAACCACACGCATGTTGGCTATATAGGATCTACCCTGAACAAGTATATTGACAGCGTAACAGAACAACATGGGTTTAACTAACCTCATATGCATATTTGGTGATTTACAGAGCGATATAACATCGGTAAACAAATGCAAATGTGTGCAATAAGCATGAGCGGTATGCAATGGAGTAAATATATATTAAAGCAGGTTTTCCTTTATGTGTTTCAACAAGATAACAACGGATCATGCTGGAAATCAGAATAACTTTTGTCGTGTGCTGCATTATATTAAATTATAGTCAATTCATTTAGCTTATAATCTTCATAGGACAAATCACTAAATATTTCCAGCCGCCCCATTTTCAAAATAATGTTGCGACCCCATTGAATATGATGCTGTTTAAGACATGTTCGGCAGTTGTTGCACACAAACAGAGAATAACAGACGTCGATGCACACATCCCGACTGCTGGCTTGTTTCGAAAATAAAATCTCGTGCAGATATCGTCTTTTCCAACGGCACACCCTATTCCATGGCGGTGATTTATTCTGTAATACGTTACGTAGATATTAACCCTGCGAATACCAATTCAGACGTGCTCAAACATGCGTATCATCTATTATCATTTCATTAGATAATATGCATTAACTCCTTAAATGGTTTGGCTAGATGATAGAGTAATTGTCCGATGTTGTCACGCTATTTCGTCCAAAAAGCAAACAAAGCTTCCACCTCCTTAACGGTATAGGTAAATTAACCTTACCTATCACAATAAGATAGAGCATAGGTTTTAATCGCTCAGGAGCAATGTGCAATGCATTATACACCTCGTCTACACTCTTGCAATATCAGTTGGTGATATGTCATTTAGAAGTTCCCAAAGGGTCAAATGTCATGGCCTACAAACAACACTGCACCAGAGCGATAACGCAGGCACTCAGTCAATGGTATGAAGTCAACTGGCAAGTATCACAGCGTTGAGCATCTTGCTCCCCTACGTCATGCAGAATAGTACTGCTGACCTTGTGGCGCCGTGATAATATAAAATTCGCATTCATTGTAGCCGAAAAGTTAAAATTTAGTAATCCCATAATATAGCAATAGCCAACTCCCGAGCATGCATTGATTTGACCGGCTTATGTGCCATTATTGTCTGAAGAGTTATGCTACCTATGAGCTCACCATCAATGGAAGTTGGCGAGGGTAGTTCCGGTACTCTTGAGCCTAGCGATGCGCTTTCATAATTATAATTTTAAGCATGGCAATGGATTTGATCAATTCCATTGCCTCATTGCAACTATGCAACTGTACAATGTAAGGGAACTACCGAACGCTTGTTCGGTTCGATGCAGTCAATAGCTCAACCTTTTTGGTAAAATATCCGTCGCGTTCTGCTTTAGCTACAACGCTTAAAGACCTTGCCCCACGGCCATATATATATATATACATATATATATATATATATATATATATATATATATATATATATATATATATATATATATATATATATATATATATATATATATATATATATATATATATATATATATATATATATATATATATATATATATATATATATATATATATATATATATATATATATATATATATATATATATATATATATTTTGCTTGACTGCTCGTCTGTAGATAATACAAGCTCCGATAAATTCCAGCCACTGTTGGCATATTACGTTTAGTCACTGTGCATAACCCATGGTTGATCAGGAATATTTTCCTATGGATTCAGTGTGCAAATATTTATTAAATGGGCCAATACATCATATGGAAGATTAGTTCATGGTAACCACACGCTTGTCATTATGTGAGCTATACAGATTATACATTGTACTTGGAATGAGCACAATTTGAGATGTTCGGTCTCATAAGTTCGACTGTTCAGAAAGCCATTGGTAAACGTAATACACAGCTACCAACCGCCCCCTAGACCAAACTATGTGGCTCCCCTTATGAGATAACCGTCAGACCTTATAGAGCTTTATAAGATTATGCGAGTTTCGGATGTCGAAATGGAAATAGAGCAATACTTTAAAATCATTAGTTTGTTAGGATAATTGAACCGTCCGCTGATAGAAGCTCATTGTGACATATTAGGATAAACAATCTTATACGAATACGGTAGGTTGAGCACGTCAAAAACAGTTGCTTTAGAGGAACCCTGTGTTTGCCTGAAGGGCTGCAACGAATTGCAAGATGGCGCGCATGCTGCATAACAGTACTTAGTAGATAATGTTTGAATGTTGATTTATAATGTGAATATCGCCGCCCTGTACGCTGCCAAGAGTGGCACACTGGTGTTGGAAAAGCCGTAGCATATACTTACATGTTAAGTGTACTGAATCCAGGAAAGCTTCAATCGCTACTCTGTTCAGTTTGTCAATTGGTCAGATCTGATAAAGTTAATCATTTGTCACTCTAACTCGATGTAGATAACGAACCGATGGCAAGCCAAAAAATGTACGTGCTGACCAGCATAAATGGACGAGAGTAACCGCGTTAGCCTTTGAGTGAGTGAGTTTAAATGTATCCGTTATTTTAAATTCTCTAAGTGGTTTATCTGGCTTAGATTTTATTGCACGCCATATTTAATAAAAGACAATCGATTAACGAATCTCGTTATTGACAAGAGAAGTGATGAATAAACATCAGAATGTGTGATAAACGCCAACACTCATTTACAATATGGAGCCCACATTGTATAATCAAGATATTTACATGGTGCCATCATGAATGCCTCTCGATCATCAGCTGGAAACCGCCGACATTGAACATCGATCGGGCTACATTGATATAGCCATTGATCGACTACCATTTATCAGTTCTTCGATCCGCTCGACCGTGTCAAACCGCACAGCAAATAACTCCCGTAATATCACGGGCGACACAATGCAGAGAGAAGCCATTGCACTCTCCTTTTGCCTTGCAATGCCTCATCCAAGAAGTGACGATTACGATACTATGACTGGGAAAGATTCGATCTCAAAATAGATTTACCGCAATACTGCCATTCTTATGCTTTTGTGTAATGATATTGTACGCTCATAGTCCAACAAAAGATGGGGTTGAGTTGGTGTGTCAATACACAAGCTGGTAGCAATGATAGATTGCAACGCATGCTTCATGTTATACTACGCTGCTACGAATCCTCGCCTGATCAAGCTCCATAAATGAATCAATGAGCAGACCACTAAACAATTGGCAAGTCGTTTCAATCACACGTGTGTATGCTGATCTATATACTTATCATGTATATAGCCAACAACGCATGAGACAGACGTTTATTTGTTACTTTGCGATTAATTAATTCACACCGAGTCGTGTCAAGCGTAACGACAGATGACAACAGCACTATACACAGAACCAGGGTTAAACCAAGCGAGGCCATGTCAGAGCTTCTTTGAAAAGGCGATGAAGTAAGCGCCGACTTGCTAATTCATCATTCCTTTAGGGTGACCAGCGTCACTTGCATTTATGGCTATAATTCATGGCTCACTGAATCACTCATATAACCTCATTGTCTTATATGACCTCGAGAATGACGCAAAACAATTTCAACAAACCTATTTAGCGTATTTGTTCCAGAAGATACATATTAAGGAATTATGACAGGATGAGTTCGACTGATGAAGATAAAGCAGACAGGGCTAGTGTTGGGACTGAATAGGATACTATCTGCGGTCGGTACATTGGCTTTATTCAGAATGAATTAAACCAGGTGAGAAATCCTATCCATAGTCCTAATGATAAGGGTCGATGTAAGCAAATATAAACCTCAATCACCATAAATACATGCACAGTTTATTGTATTTCGCAAAAAGTGCAGGTCGGACTGGACTCTAACGAATGCGGTACGGTTTACAATGTTGTAGCACCACATGCGTTTGCATCGATTGATTAAAAAAATATTTCTGAACATAAGCACTGTTTGCGATGCATATGGCTGATTTTATGTTCATTACGCCTTATGTGTAGATGCATGTCACTAGCTATAACAGGATTATGCGCCCGTACAAGCCCTGGTACTCATTTTATTAGCTTTATACATCATCAACAGACGTGTATGCCAGCAAAATATGTTTTATTACTGAAAACCCAGGTTTTGATATAATTAGCTGCGTTGATTAATACAACATCAGCTGGCTGTTTACTGGGCTATGACTCATTACTTCATGATTTGTGCTATCTTCAGACGTTTTGTAAGATGTTTTTGTGGTTTGGTGTGTGCGAGGATCACTTAATGGCTCCATATTATCAGAGTATGTAGTTTGTAACTGCATCTGACATCACAAATCATTTTTGCACTGCCCATTGTCTCACCGCAAAACCGCCTCAGTCAAACAACCACTGCCATTTTGTTGGTTTTGGTTCCTGTCATCTCCAAGACAAAACGACACAAAAGAGAACCCTTTATGTGATATATATTGTCGTATATACATGACGACAAATATGTAAGGTGAATGAAGGTATAAATGATATTGCATCTGTCAACGCAGAATCGTAACTTATTAGTCACTAAAACCACACAGCAGTTGCTGCACCAATTCCACGAGCATCTCTTTCTATTAATCTCTTAATGGGCCACTATTTGTACTTAATGGTAATGGTAATATATGGGTTTTTACGACACTTTCAAGGACTTGGTATTAGCGCGACTGTGATGGATGAGGATGCTTGCGAGGCATTGACAGTTCCCCTTAATTGACAGCGCCCACGTGACACAAACCCATTACCCAGACCGTGCTGCGATGCACTAGCCAGTTGGACGAAGTTCCAGCACAATACTATTGAGCTACCGTTGTCGCAATGATTGACTGGTTCAGCATAGACTTAATTAAATCAAGACAAATTGATCGTATCAAACGTACGAGATCAAATGTAGGGGATTAATGTTAAAGAAGATATTTAGACCCGAAATCCCGCATTTAATATCGCAAAACGATAACGTCTGGCAAAATATTTGGGAAGTTACGCTCGGTTATATTCGCAGAATTCATGGAACTCAAAACCATGACCGTGCGACATACAGATGTTTTTGATATTCAATTTTTCGCCAGGGTCAAGACACAAACGTGTCCTGATCTGACGCAGCATCAACGGATTAGGATTAGCCAATCCGATGCTCTTGTTTGTCGGGGTACTTGAAGTCGTCGTCTCCGATTGGACAATGACCCATTTCATGACGATTTCTCGCTATTTTGGTTTGTTTTCCTCTTCACAACTGTTTCGAATGATGTAATTTTCACTTATTGCAACAGAGGATGTCACCAGTGTTAAACAAGGATGTGGCGAATATGGGGATATATGCAGTTTACTTTCTCTGTATACATAAAGGATGCTGGTAGTACTGCATGGACTATTTTGGACATTAATCGGGATAGTCTGAAGATGGCGCTAACCAAGAGCAATATGTCTGACGGTGACACAGCGGCCTATTAGGAAATACAACAACCGCCTCTGGTTGGACCATTCGTTAAGTTATAATGAGTCGGCTAATGCGAAGCTCTTTCATGAATTATAAATGCACACATCACGCCAGAGTCAGTAGATTAAAAGGAGGGATCAAACCGCACTAACCGAGACGCTACATCGGCTCATAAACGCGATTGCCAGTACAAAGCTGAAAACTGCGCTTTCATTGCAAATATTTTAAACTTATACTGTCATAGGCTATTTACGCATGTTCTATTGCGCTTTCGACGATGAGTTCATTGCAACTCAGCCTGATACTTTTGCCAATCTGTGTCCAGTGAAGTGGCTGACTTAAATTGTCATATCAATAGAGCGGAGAAGTCTTGAATTAAGGATTCCATCTAACGCTGCCTCCTATTATTTGACACGTTGTGTATGACAACCTCTTAATCAAAGAGGACGTTCGTGACATTCATTCATTGTAAGTGATAAAAACCATGGTCCGCAACTGGGATTTTGAGACTCACAAACGTGCTCTAATTTAATGTGCTTTTCTAAACTGCTTGTCTATGTGTAGTCACTCTGCATAACCCGCAGATGCTCGGGAATATTTTCATATAGATTTAGTGAGCAAATATTTATCAAATGGGCTAATACACCATATGGGAGATTAGTGCATGATAACCACACGCATGTTGGCTATATAGGATCTACCCTGAACAAGTATATTGACAGCGTAACAGAACAACATGGGTTTAACTAACCTCATATGCATATTTGGTGATTTACAGAGCGATATAACATCGGTAAACAAATGCAAATGTGTGCAATAAGCATGAGCGGTATGCAATGGAGTAAATATATATTAAAGCAGGTTTTCCTTTATGTGTTTCAACAAGATAACAACGGATCATGCTGGAAATCAGAATAACTTTTGTCGTGTGCTGCATTATATTAAATTATAGTCAATTCATTTAGCTTATAATCTTCATAGGACAAATCACTAAATATTTCCAGCCGCCCCATTTTCAAAATAATGTTGCGACCCCATTGAATATGATGCTGTTTAAGACATGTTCGGCAGTTGTTGCACACAAACAGAGAATAACAGACGTCGATGCACACATCCCGACTGCTGGCTTGTTTCGAAAATAAAATCTCGTGCAGATATCGTCTTTTCCAACGGCACACCCTATTCCATGGCGGTGATTTATTCTGTAATACGTTACGTAGATATTAACCCTGCGAATACCAATTCAGACGTGCTCAAACATGCGTATCATCTATTATCATTTCATTAGATAATATGCATTAACTCCTTAAATGGTTTGGCTAGATGATAGAGTAATTGTCCGATGTTGTCACGCTATTTCGTCCAAAAAGCAAACAAAGCTTCCACCTCCTTAACGGTATAGGTAAATTAACCTTACCTATCACAATAAGATAGAGCATAGGTTTTAATCGCTCAGGAGCAATGTGCAATGCATTATACACCTCGTCTACACTCTTGCAATATCAGTTGGTGATATGTCATTTAGAAGTTCCCAAAGGGTCAAATGTCATGGCCTACAAACAACACTGCACCAGAGCGATAACGCAGGCACTCAGTCAATGGTATGAAGTCAACTGGCAAGTATCACAGCGTTGAGCATCTTGCTCCCCTACGTCATGCAGAATAGTACTGCTGACCTTGTGGCGCCGTGATAATATAAAATTCGCATTCATTGTAGCCGAAAAGTTAAAATTTAGTAATCCCATAATATAGCAATAGCCAACTCCCGAGCATGCATTGATTTGACCGGCTTATGTGCCATTATTGTCTGAAGAGTTATGCTACCTATGAGCTCACCATCAATGGAAGTTGGCGAGGGTAGTTCCGGTACTCTTGAGCCTAGCGATGCGCTTTCATAATTATAATTTTAAGCATGGCAATGGATTTGATCAATTCCATTGCCTCATTGCAACTATGCAACTGTACAATGTAAGGGAACTACCGAACGCTTGTTCGGTTCGATGCAGTCAATAGCTCAACCTTTTTGGTAAAATATCCGTCGCGTTCTGCTTTAGCTACAACGCTTAAAGACCTTGCCCCACGGCCATATATATATATATATATATATATATATATATATATATATATATATATATATATATATATATATATATATATATATATATATATATATATATATATATATATATATATATATATATATATATATATATATATATATATATATATATATATATATATATATATATATATATATATATATATATATATATATATATATATATATTTGCTTGACTGCTCGTCTGTAGATAATACAAGCTCCGATAAATTCCAGCCACTGTTGGCATATTACGTTTAGTCACTGTGCATAACCCATGGTTGATCAGGAATATTTTCCTATGGATTCAGTGTGCAAATATTTATTAAATGGGCCAATACATCATATGGAAGATTAGTTCATGGTAACCACACGCTTGTCATTATGTGAGCTATACAGATTATACATTGTACTTGGAATGAGCACAATTTGAGATGTTCGGTCTCATAAGTTCGACTGTTCAGAAAGCCATTGGTAAACGTAATACACAGCTACCAACCGCCCCCTAGACCAAACTATGTGGCTCCCCTTATGAGATAACCGTCAGACCTTATAGAGCTTTATAAGATTATGCGAGTTTCGGATGTCGAAATGGAAATAGAGCAATACTTTAAAATCATTAGTTTGTTAGGATAACCGAACGTCCGCTGATAGAAGCCCATTGTGACATATTAGGATAAACAATCTTATACGAATACGGTAGGTTGAGCACGTCAAAAACAGTTGCTTTAGAGGAACCCTGTGTTTGCCTGAAGGGCTGCAACGAATTGCAAGATGGCGCGCATGCTGCATAACAGTACTTAGTAGATAATGTTTGAATGTTGATTTATAATGTGAATATCGCCGCCCTGTACGCTGCCAAGAGTGGCACACTGGTGTTGGAAAAGCCGTAGCATATACTTACATGTTAAGTGTACTGAATCCAGGAAAGCTTCAATCGCTACTCTGTTCAGTTTGTCAATTGGTCAGATCTGATAAAGTTAATCATTTGTCACTCTAACTCGATGTAGATAACGAACCGATGGCAAGCCAAAAAATGTACGTGCTGACCAGCATAAATGGACGAGAGTAACCGCGTTAGCCTTTGAGTGAGTGAGTTTAAAATGTATCCGTTATTTTAAATTCTCTAAGTGGTTTATCTGGCTTAGATTTTATTGCACGCCATATTTAATAAAAGACAATCGATTAACGAATCTCGTTATTGACAAGAGAAGTGATGAATAAACATCAGAATGTGTGATAAACGCCAACACTCATTTACAATATGGAGCCCACATTGTATAATCAAGATATTTACATGGTGCCATCATGAATGCCTCTCGATCATCAGCTGGAAACCGCCGACATTGAACATCGATCGGGCTACATTGATATAGCCATTGATCGACTACCATTTATCAGTTCTTCGATCCGCTCGACCGTGTCAAACCGCACAGCAAATAACTCCCGTAATATCACGGGCGACACAATGCAGAGAGAAGCCATTGCACTCTCCTTTTGCCTTGCAATGCCTCATCCAAGAAGTGACGATTACGATACTATGACTGGGAAAGATTCGATCTCAAAATAGATTTACCGCAATACTGCCATTCTTATGCTTTTGTGTAATGATATTGTACGCTCATAGTCCAACAAAAGATGGGGTTGAGTTGGTGTGTCAATACACAAGCTGGTAGCAATGATAGATTGCAACGCATGCTTCATGTTATACTACGCTGCTACGAATCCTCGCCTGATCAAGCTCCATAAATGAATCAATGAGCAGACCACTAAACAATTGGCAAGTCGTTTCAATCACACGTGTGTATGCTGATCTATATACTTATCATGTATATAGCCAACAACGCATGAGACAGACGTTTATTTGTTACTTTGCGATTAATTAATTCACACCGAGTCGTGTCAAGCGTAACGACAGATGACAACAGCACTATACACAGAACCAGGGTTAAACCAAGCGAGGCCATGTCAGAGCTTCTTTGAAAAGGCGATGAAGTAAGCGCCGACTTGCTAATTCATCATTCCTTTAGGGTGACCAGCGTCACTTGCATTTATGGCTATAATTCATGGCTCACTGAATCACTCATATAACCTCATTGTCTTATATGACCTCGAGAATGACGCAAAACAATTTCAACAAACCTATTTAGCGTATTTGTTCCAGAAGATACATATTAAGGAATTATGACAGGATGAGTTCGACTGATGAAGATAAAGCAGACAGGGCTAGTGTTGGGACTGAATAGGATACTATCTGCGGTCGGTACATTGGCTTTATTCAGAATGAATTAAACCAGGTGAGAAATCCTATCCATAGTCCTAATGATAAGGGTCGATGTAAGCAAATATAAACCTCAATCACCATAAATACATGCACAGTTTATTGTATTTCGCAAAAAGTGCAGGTCGGACTGGACTCTAACGAATGCGGTACGGTTTACAATGTTGTAGCACCACATGCGTTTGCATCGATTGATTAAAAAAATATTTCTGAACATAAGCACTGTTTGCGATGCATATGGCTGATTTTATGTTCATTACGCCTTATGTGTAGATGCATGTCACTAGCTATAACAGGATTATGCGCCCGTACAAGCCCTGGTACTCATTTTATTAGCTTTATACATCATCAACAGACGTGTATGCCAGCAAAATATGTTTTATTACTGAAAACCCAGGTTTTGATATAATTAGCTGCGTTGATTAATACAACATCAGCTGGCTGTTTACTGGGCTATGACTCATTACTTCATGATTTGTGCTATCTTCAGACGTTTTGTAAGATGTTTTTGTGGTTTGGTGTGTGCGAGGATCACTTAATGGCTCCATATTATCAGAGTATGTAGTTTGTAACTGCATCTGACATCACAAATCATTTTTGCACTGCCCATTGTCTCACCGCAAAACCGCCTCAGTCAAACAACCACTGCCATTTTGTTGGTTTTGGTTCCTGTCATCTCCAAGACAAAACGACACAAAAGAGAACCCTTTATGTGATATATATTGTCGTATATACATGACGACAAATATGTAAGGTGAATGAAGGTATAAATGATATTGCATCTGTCAACGCAGAATCGTAACTTATTAGTCACTAAAACCACACAGCAGTTGCTGCACCAATTCCACGAGCATCTCTTTCTATTAATCTCTTAATGGGCCACTATTTGTACTTAATGGTAATGGTAATATATGGGTTTTACGACACTTTCAAGGACTTGGTATTAGCGCGACTGTGATGGATGAGGATGCTTGCGAGGCATTGACAGTTCCCCTTAATTGACAGCGCCCACGTGACACAAACCCATTACCCAGACCGTGCTGCGATGCACTAGCCAGTTGGACGAAGTTCCAGCACAATACTATTGAGCTACCGTTGTCGCAATGATTGACTGGTTCAGCATAGACTTAATTAAATCAAGACAAATTGATCGTATCAAACGTACGAGATCAAATGTAGGGGATTAATGTTAAAGAAGATATTTAGACCCGAAATCCCGCATTTAATATCGCAAAACGATAACGTCTGGCAAAATATTTGGGAAGTTACGCTCGGTTATATTCGCAGAATTCATGGAACTCAAAACCATGACCGTGCGACATACAGATGTTTTTGATATTCAATTTTTCGCCAGGGTCAAGACACAAACGTGTCCTGATCTGACGCAGCATCAACGGATTAGGATTAGCCAATCCGATGCTCTTGTTTGTCGGGGTACTTGAAGTCGTCGTCTCCGATTGGACAATGACCCATTTCATGACGATTTCTCGCTATTTTGGTTTGTTTTCCTCTTCACAACTGTTTCGAATGATGTAATTTTCACTTATTGCAACAGAGGATGTCACCAGTGTTAAACAAGGATGTGGCGAATATGGGGATATATGCAGTTTACTTTCTCTGTATACATAAAGGATGCTGGTAGTACTGCATGGACTATTTTGGACATTAATCGGGATAGTCTGAAGATGGCGCTAACCAAGAGCAATATGTCTGACGGTGACACAGCGGCCTATTAGGAAATACAACAACCGCCTCTGGTTGGACCATTCGTTAAGTTATAATGAGTCGGCTAATGCGAAGCTCTTTCATGAATTATAAATGCACACATCACGCCAGAGTCAGTAGATTAAAAGGAGGGATCAAACCGCACTAACCGAGACGCTACATCGGCTCATAAACGCGATTGCCAGTACAAAGCTGAAAACTGCGCTTTCATTGCAAATATTTTAAACTTATACTGTCATAGGCTATTTACGCATGTTCTATTGCGCTTTCGACGATGAGTTCATTGCAACTCAGCCTGATACTTTTGCCAATCTGTGTCCAGTGAAGTGGCTGACTTAAATTGTCATATCAATAGAGCGGAGAAGTCTTGAATTAAGGATTCCATCTAACGCTGCCTCCTATTATTTGACACGTTGTGTATGACAACCTCTTAATCAAAGAGGACGTTCGTGACATTCATTCATTGTAAGTGATAAAAACCATGGTCCGCAACTGGGATTTTGAGACTCACAAACGTGCTCTAATTTAATGTGCTTTTCTAAACTGCTTGTCTATGTGTAGTCACTCTGCATAACCCGCAGATGCTCGGGAATATTTTCATATAGATTTAGTGAGCAAATATTTATCAAATGGGCTAATACACCATATGGGAGATTAGTGCATGATAACCACACGCATGTTGGCTATATAGGATCTACCCTGAACAAGTATATTGACAGCGTAACAGAACAACATGGGTTTAACTAACCTCATATGCATATTTGGTGATTTACAGAGCGATATAACATCGGTAAACAAATGCAAATGTGTGCAATAAGCATGAGCGGTATGCAATGGAGTAAATATATATTAAAGCAGGTTTTCCTTTATGTGTTTCAACAAGATAACAACGGATCATGCTGGAAATCAGAATAACTTTTGTCGTGTGCTGCATTATATTAAATTATAGTCAATTCATTTAGCTTATAATCTTCATAGGACAAATCACTAAATATTTCCAGCCGCCCCATTTTCAAAATAATGTTGCGACCCCATTGAATATGATGCTGTTTAAGACATGTTCGGCAGTTGTTGCACACAAACAGAGAATAACAGACGTCGATGCACACATCCCGACTGCTGGCTTGTTTCGAAAATAAAATCTCGTGCAGATATCGTCTTTTCCAACGGCACACCCTATTCCATGGCGGTGATTTATTCTGTAATACGTTACGTAGATATTAACCCTGCGAATACCAATTCAGACGTGCTCAAACATGCGTATCATCTATTATCATTTCATTAGATAATATGCATTAACTCCTTAAATGGTTTGGCTAGATGATAGAGTAATTGTCCGATGTTGTCACGCTATTTCGTCCAAAAAGCAAACAAAGCTTCCACCTCCTTAACGGTATAGGTAAATTAACCTTACCTATCACAATAAGATAGAGCATAGGTTTTAATCGCTCAGGAGCAATGTGCAATGCATTATACACCTCGTCTACACTCTTGCAATATCAGTTGGTGATATGTCATTTAGAAGTTCCCAAAGGGTCAAATGTCATGGCCTACAAACAACACTGCACCAGAGCGATAACGCAGGCACTCAGTCAATGGTATGAAGTCAACTGGCAAGTAGTATCACAGCGTTGAGCATCTTGCTCCCCTACGTCATGCAGAATAGTACTGCTGACCTTGTGGCGCCGTGATAATATAAAATTCGCATTCATTGTAGCCGAAAAGTTAAAATTTAGTAATCCCATAATATAGCAATAGCCAACTCCCGAGCATGCATTGATTTGACCGGCTTATGTGCCATTATTGTCTGAAGAGTTATGCTACCTATGAGCTCACCATCAATGGAAGTTGGCGAGGGTAGTTCCGGTACTCTTGAGCCTAGCGATGCGCTTTCATAATTATAATTTTAAGCATGGCAATGGATTTGATCAATTCCATTGCCTCATTGCAACTATGCAACTGTACAATGTAAGGGAACTACCGAACGCTTGTTCGGTTCGATGCAGTCAATAGCTCAACCTTTTTGGTAAAATATCCGTCGCGTTCTGCTTTAGCTACAACGCTTAAAGACCTTGCCCCACGGCCATATATATATATATATATATATATATATATATATATATATATATATATATATATATATATATATATATATATATATATATATATATATATATATATATATATATATATATATATATATATATATATATATATATATATATATATATATATATATATATATATATATATATATATATATATATATATATATATTTGCTTGACTGCTCGTCTGTAGATAATACAAGCTCCGATAAATTCCAGCCACTGTTGGCATATTACGTTTAGTCACTGTGCATAACCCATGGTTGATCAGGAATATTTTCCTATGGATTCAGTGTGCAAATATTTATTAAATGGGCCAATACATCATATGGAAGATTAGTTCATGGTAACCACACGCTTGTCATTATGTGAGCTATACAGATTATACATTGTACTTGGAATGAGCACAATTTGAGATGTTCGGTCTCATAAGTTCGACTGTTCAGAAAGCCATTGGTAAACGTAATACACAGCTACCAACCGCCCCCTAGACCAAACTATGTGGCTCCCCTTATGAGATAACCGTCAGACCTTATAGAGCTTTATAAGATTATGCGAGTTTCGGATGTCGAAATGGAAATAGAGCAATACTTTAAAATCATTAGTTTGTTAGGATAACCGAACGTCCGCTGATAGAAGCCCATTGTGACATATTAGGATAAACAATCTTATACGAATACGGTAGGTTGAGCACGTCAAAAACAGTTGCTTTAGAGGAACCCTGTGTTTGCCTGAAGGGCTGCAACGAATTGCAAGATGGCGCGCATGCTGCATAACAGTACTTAGTAGATAATGTTTGAATGTTGATTTATAATGTGAATATCGCCGCCCTGTACGCTGCCAAGAGTGGCACACTGGTGTTGGAAAAGCCGTAGCATATACTTACATGTTAAGTGTACTGAATCCAGGAAAGCTTCAATCGCTACTCTGTTCAGTTTGTCAATTGGTCAGATCTGATAAAGTTAATCATTTGTCACTCTAACTCGATGTAGATAACGAACCGATGGCAAGCCAAAAAATGTACGTGCTGACCAGCATAAATGGACGAGAGTAACCGCGTTAGCCTTTGAGTGAGTGAGTTTAAATGTATCCGTTATTTTAAATTCTCTAAGTGGTTTATCTGGCTTAGATTTTATTGCACGCCATATTTAATAAAAGACAATCGATTAACGAATCTCGTTATTGACAAGAGAAGTGATGAATAAACATCAGAATGTGTGATAAACGCCAACACTCATTTACAATATGGAGCCCACATTGTATAATCAAGATATTTACATGGTGCCATCATGAATGCCTCTCGATCATCAGCTGGAAACCGCCGACATTGAACATCGATCGGGCTACATTGATATAGCCATTGATCGACTACCATTTATCAGTTCTTCGATCCGCTCGACCGTGTCAAACCGCACAGCAAATAACTCCCGTAATATCACGGGCGACACAATGCAGAGAGAAGCCATTGCACTCTCCTTTTGCCTTGCAATGCCTCATCCAAGAAGTGACGATTACGATACTATGACTGGGAAAGATTCGATCTCAAAATAGATTTACCGCAATACTGCCATTCTTATGCTTTTGTGTAATGATATTGTACGCTCATAGTCCAACAAAGTAGCAATGATAGATTGCAACGCATGCTTCATGTTATTCTACGCTGCTACGAATCCTCACCTGATCAAGCTCCACAAATGAATCAATGAGCAGACCACTAAACAATTGGCAAGTCGTTTCAATCACACGTGTGTATGCTGATCCATATACTTATCATGTATATAGCCAACAACGCATGAGACAGACGTTTATTTGTTACTTTGCGATTAATTAATTCACATCGAGTTGTGTCAAGCGTAAAGACAGATGACAACAGCACTATACACAGAACCAGGGTTAAACCAAGCGAGGTCATGTCAGAGCTTCTCTGAAAAGGCGATGAAGTAAGCGCCGACTTGCTAATTCATCATTCCTTTAGGGTGACCAGCGTCACTTGCATTTATGGCTATAATTCATGGCTCACTGAATCACTCATATAACCTCATTGTCTTATATGACCGTGAGAATGACGCAAAACAATTTCAACAAACCTATTTAGCGTATTTGTTCCAGAAGATACATATTAAGAAATTATGACAGGATGAGTTCGACTGATGAAGATAAAGCAGACAGGGCTAGTGTTGGGACTGAATAGGATACTATCTGCGGTCGGTACATTGGCTTTATTCAGAATGAATTAAACCAGGTGAGAAATCTTATCCATAGTCCTAATGATAAGGGTCGATGTAAGCAAATATAAACCTCAATCACCATAAATACATGCACAGTTTATTGTATTTCGCAAAAAAGTGCAGGTCGGACTGGACTCTAACGAATGCGGTACGGTTTACAATGTTGTAACACCACATGCGTTTGCATCGATTGATTAAAAATATTTTTTTCTGAAAATAAGCACTGTTTGCGATGCATATGGCTGATTTTATGTTCATTACGCCTTATGTGTAGATGCATGTCACTAGCTATAACAGGATTATGCGCCCGTACAAGCCCCGGTACTCATTTTATTAGCTTTATACATCATCAACAGACGTGTATGCCAGCAAAATATGTTTTATTACTGAAAACCCAGGTTTTGATATGATTAGCTGCGTTGATTAATACAACATCAGCTGGCTGTTTATTGGGCTATGACTCATTACTTCATGATTTGTGCTATCTTCAGACGTTT
This sequence comes from Urechis unicinctus, assembly GCA_034190875.2. Lineage (NCBI taxonomy): Eukaryota > Metazoa > Annelida > Polychaeta > Xenopneusta > Urechidae > Urechis > Urechis unicinctus. The sequence continues at coordinate 19,073,368 of CM067353.1, forward strand.
TGTGATATGCTTTGTGTTTTGGTGCGTGCGAGGATCACTTAATGGCTCCATATTATCAGAGTATGTAGTTTGTAGCTGCATCTGACATCACAAATCACTTTTGCACTGCCCATTGTCTCACCGCAAAACCGCCTCAATCAAACAACCACTGCCATTTTGTTGGTTTTGGTTCCTGTCATCTCCAAGACTAAACGACACAAAAGAGAACCCTTTATGTGAGATATATTGTCGTATATACATGACAACAAATATGTAAGGTGAATGAAGGTATATATAATATTGCATCGGTCAACCGCAGAATCGTAACTTATTAGTCACTAAAACCACACAGCAGTTGCTGCACCAATTTCACGGGCATCTCCGTCTATTAATCTCTTAATGGGCCACTATTTGTACTTAATGGTAATGGTAATATATGGGTTTTACGACACTTTCAAGGACTTGGTATTAGCGCGACTGTGATGGATGAGGATGCTTGCGAGGCATTGACAGCTCCCCTTAATTGACAGCGCCCACGTGACACAAACCCATTACCCAGACCGTGCTGCGATGCACTAGCCAGTTGGACGAAGTTCCAGCACAATACTATTGAGCTACCGTTGTCGCAATGATTAACTGGTTCAGCATAGACTTAATTAAATCAAGACAAATCGATCGTATCAAACGTACGAGATCAAAATGTAGGGGATTAATGTTAAAGAAGATATTTAAACCCGAAATCCCGCATTTAATATCGCAAAACGATAACGTCTGGCAAAATATTTGGGAAGTTACGCTCGGTTATATTCGCAGAATTCATGGAACTCAAAACCATGACCGTGCGAAATACAGATGTTTTTGATATTCAATTTTCGCCAGGGTCAAGACACAAACGTGCCCTGATCTGACTCAGCATCAACGGATTGGGATTAGCCAATCCGATGCTCTTGTTTGTCGGGGTACTTGAAGTCGTCGTCTCCGATTACACAATGACCCATTTCATGACGATTTCTCGCTATTTTGTTTGTTTTCCTCTTCACAACAGTTTCGAATGATGTAATTTTTACTTATTGCAACAGAGGATGTCACCAGTGTTAAACAGGGATGTGACGAATATGGGTATATATGCAGTTTACTTGCTATGTATACATAAAGGATGCTGGTAGTACTGCATGGTCTATTTTGGACATTAATCGGGATAGTCTGAAGATGACACTAACCAAGAGCAATATGTCTGACGGTGACACAGCGGCCTATTAGGAAATACAACAACCGCCTCTGGTTGGACCATTCGTTAAGTTATAATGAGTCGGCTAATGCTAAGCTCTTTCATGAATTATAAATGCACACATCACGCCAGAGTCAGTAGATTAACAGGAGGGATCAAACCGCACTAACCGAGACGCTACATCGGCTCATAAACGCGATTGCCAGTGCAAAGCTGAAAACTGCGCTTTTCATTGCAAATATTTTAAACTTATACTGTCGACATGTGAATCACTGCACAGCGGTTGTATGGTAAGTTGTAAAATTTGTACCACGCCAAGTTCTAAAATCACAGCTATATACATTTATAGCACCAGTTGGTAATATAACTTGTTTGTAAGAGTCGTTGCATGTACCGTTACTTGTTCCTTAGCTGTATGTGACGGAAGTACAACTACCGTTTATTGTAATAGTTGTCCAATAAGGGGTTTGCCCATAAACAATAATCATGTTAATGGTGATACGACTGCGCACGCTCACATTAAGAGTATTTGTTTAGTCGGTTTATATGAACAAATATGTGCACACATTATTCATGCAACTATTTAGTCCTTATGTTTTGTAAAAACCGTCAGACTGCTGACAACTTAGAACCACATAGGCTATGCAGCCCAGCAGGATCCAACATCGACCATATCACTCACCTGTAGTTTGCCACGTTCATCTGTCAGTAGCCAGTAGGTTAATCTTACACGGTATGACATTCATGCTGCCATGCATAATCTAGTACCTGATGTTCAATAGGAACTGAACGCAGAAAATGCATGCTTACCATATTGGTAAACGATATGTGGGTGTAGTAGCGGCTTAGATAATTAAACCTACTAAAATATGATCAACAAAGTGCACATTATGTATGAGTCCCGCTAAGCCGTTAACTGTCACGTCAATTGACACTGCACTTTTTCACGCCCAGTCTAAATTTGAAGTTTGAACACATTGCTCCCCAAAGATGATGCTTAGGTGAGTAAAATGTACAACAAATATTTACAATTGGTTTATTGGGTAGGCTTGTTAAAGTACGCTTATTCCCTGATTAAAACACCCTGGACATATATGAGCACATATTAGTGTGGAATAAATGAGCTATTGATGCACTCAATTGTTGTTGCAAGTCATACATATTAATATGACAATGACCAGAGGAATGAGCTTTGTGGTATATTAGCGTCATAATGCAAACAAGGGCAATATAAATGCAAATTATCTCATCAACAAGATGAACTAATGCCCGGTGGATGTATATATATATATATATAATACTACTCTAATTAGGTATTCGTGTTTTGCACACTAATCAGTCTTCAAGGGTACTTATTATCCGGGAATATATTCTACATCACCGCTGTACTACTATTACTTGTTTAATTCCCTAATTATTAACTACAAACAATTAATATGGCCTGAAATATGACGTATCACCTCTCCGTTCATGTAAAATGACGGAAATGAGCTTTGCACCGCTTCTGAACACTATTTGATTACTCAAAGCAAGTCGCAATTTATATAAGTGCTGCAAACCACCTAAGCAAAAACTCACATTACGTTCCGTTTGGACTGGTGTTATTTTCCTGAGAAAGTATCGGGCTAAATGATAGACCTCTGTTCAACACTAGTCAAAAATAGACATAGCACAATTCACTCCTAGGGTGGACAAGAGCATTTAAAAATGTATAAATTGCATAACTCACGTAACTTTACCCGCATTTATGCTTCTTTATAATGTGGGTGGTTAACCATATATTTATATTGATCTACTCTCCTTGCCCAAGAACTCACTGACAACCAAATAACGTTATGGTTACATTTCGTTAGCGTCATGGCTTTGCAATGAAATAATCTACCAATTGTGGCATCATTCAATGCTGTCACTTATTAACAACTGCACACAAAACCGAGGGAGCTTAGCAAAATGGATTGTAATGCATCTAAAAAAACTGCTGTTAAATCTAAAAGGAAGCCAGCCGGGGCAATGTTAGCGAAATATTGTGGTTACGTTGGTGAAACTGGTATCACTCTTAAAAGGTGCCATTAACTTTTCAGAAAAAGGTTGGGTAACGTTACCAGGTCCCATGTTATACGAACGTTCCAATCAATAATTGTCAACTGGGCCGCGACATCAATTGATGTCATTGGTGGCTATAGTACATGCATTATCAATGCCTTCAGGAAATGTGAGCGGAGGTCTGCATCATCATATGAGATAGAAGTTCACATTTACGCATGTTCTATTGCGCTTTCGACGATGAGTTCATTGCAACTCAGCCTGATACTTTTGCCAATCTGTGTCCAATGAAGTGGCTGACTTAAATTGTCATATCAATAGAGCGGAGAAGTCGTGAATTAAGGATTCCATCTAACGCTGCCTCCTATTATTTGACACGTTGTGTATGACAACCTCTTAATAAAAGAGGACGTTCGTGACATTCATTCATTGTAAGTGGTAAAAACCATGGTCCGCAACTGGGATTCTGAGACTCACAAACGTGCTCTAATTTAATGTGCTTTTCTAAACTGCTTGTCTATGTGTAGTCACTCTGCATAACCCGTAGATGCTCGGGAATATTTTCATATAGATTTAGTGAGCAAATATTTATCAAATGGGCTAATACACCATATGGGAGATTAGTGCATGATAACCACACGCAGGTTAGCTATATAGGATCTACCCTGAACAAGTATATTGACAGCGTAACATAACAACATGGGTTTAACTAACCTCATATGCATATTTGGTGATTTACAGAGCGATATAACATCGGTAAACAAATGCAAATGTGTGCAATAAGCATGAGCGGTATGCAATGGAGTAAATATATATTAAAGCAGGTTTTCCTTTATGTGTTTCAACAAGATAACAACGGATCATGCTGGAAATCAGAATAACTTTTGTCGTGTGCTGCATTATATTAAATTATAGTCAATTCATTTAGCTTATAATCTTCATAGGACAAATCACTAAATATCTCCAGCCGCCCCATTTTCAAAATAATGTTGCGACCCCATTGAATATGATGATGTTTAAGACATGTTCGGCAGTTGTTGCACACAAACAGAGAATAACTGGTGAACTTTGTGTGAATCCGCATACATTGAATCCATGTTCGAGTAAAAGGACCGATATTTCAGAGAACAAATTAGTGTGTGTAAAAAAACCGTATGAAATCCTGATTATCTTTCACATGTGCAGTATCCTTTTTATTTTGAGAAATGATTACTTAGTTAGAGGCTCGCCAATGTTTAATGCGATGTCGTTGTGAATCCATCAAAGGAGAGATTTGTGGTGATTGAGCAACCACATTGCATGCTACAAAACACAACAGTAATATTTTGCAGCATTGTGCTCACATCGGTTCATACTATCGTTCTTTCTAGGAAACATGATTGTTTTTATTCAATCGTTTGTCACAAGTTCAATGCCAAATCGAAAGAAGCGTGCAGTAAAAACATAGATAGGCTACTAATGACTTATGTTAAAATACAGTCTGAGAGCTGGTGTATCTCACAGAAGATCAAACGCAAAACAACTTATTTGTGTGGCTATTGATCAGGTGAGAGTTGGTGACTGCTAGTTAAATGTAGTTTGTTTTGCTTTAGGAGTCGTTGTCTGCCGAAATAACTTAGTTTGTTTTCAGGGCCGGTGTGTCAATTAACATTATCATCTCTTTATGGCCAACCAGGATATAGAATAACATAGCGGCTCTATTGTCGGGGGATTTTTTGTCTGTATACAGTTCGAGATTTAGAGGTCTGATGTTCGAATTTAACATCTATCATTTAGCGATGCATGATTATCAAATCTCAGTAAAGAATTAATGTTACCAAACCTTGCCTCTTGTTCTTGTTCAAAATTGATTGATCGGCTTGCAATAAATCGTCGCACTCATCGCGTAGAAGGAAACCTATCTTTACACGGTAATCAAAGGCTGTTCGAGATAGTAAAAAAATATCCTAAAACAGTAGGAGGCAGGCTGCCGCTATGCCAATCGCTGAGGGTTTTCGTTGGAGTGTTAAGACAGAATCTTGTCAAAGTCTCAAAAGCACCCGCCGCGCCGCGTAGAATTCATAAGGTGCAACAACCAATTCAAAATTCGTCAATGTTAGAATCAGACCAATATGTTGGGGCTTTTTTCCGAGCACTTCAAACGCTATTCCGTCGTTTACGTGCCGTTTTATTGACGAAATGAATGAGTCATGCCCGAAACACAACATATCGACATACGACAAACATCTGCAAAGTACCCCTATTGCTACTACTAATTTTCTAAATGGTAGAAACATCGCTTTCGGCCAAGAAGAAAGACAAGATTGATCATCCAGGTAATTTTCTAAATAAATATGGATATAGATATAGATAGAGAGATATAGAGAGATATAGAGAGAGAGAGAGAGAGAGAGAGAGATAGAGATAGAGATATATAGAGAGAGAGAGAGAGATATAGATATAGAGATATAGAGATATATAGATAGAGATGAGAGATAGAGAGAGATATAGAGAGAGAGAGATATATAGATAGATATCTAGAGAGGGCGATTATATATAGAGAGAGATATATAGATATATATATCTATATATATATATATATATATCTCTATACGTAGGTAGAGAGAGAGATGGAGATGATATAGATATAAAATATATATATATATATAGAGATCTCTAGAGAGAGGAGATCTAGAGAGAGAGAGAGATCTCTAGAGAGGGAGGTCTAGAGAGAGAGAGAGAGAGATCTCTCTCTAGAGACAGAGACTCTATATCTAGAGAGAGAGAGAGAGAAGATATATAGAGAGATATATCTATCTATATAGAGAGAGGATAGAGAGAGAGAGATATCTCTATATATAGAGATAGATCTCTCTCATCTATATAGATATATATATCTATATATATCTCTCTCTCTCTATATATAGATATATCTCTCTATCTCTATATCTCTCTCTATATCTATCCTCTATATATCTCTATATATCTATCTCTCTCTCTCTCTATCTCTCTATATCTATATATATATATATATCTATATATATATAGGCCCCTGGTGCAATACGCATGCATACTAGGTTTTGGTCCTAGTGTAGCGTATTAGATACCCTTCCAATTAGTCCATAATCTGTATATTCCATAAATATATTATGATATATGGTACGAAATCGAACTTATCAATATGGCTATATGGTGGATATCGCAACAACATATGGCAATTAATGTGATAAACAACTCCGGATTTAAATAAAAGTGTATGACTAGTGTAATTCAAGGTAACTTGATTATGTTTTCATGGTCAGTGAAGATCGTTAGCTTCCAAACGTAGACATAAGACTAACACATTTCATTTGCTGCACACAGGTGCTCCCCTTTTACACAAAATTGCAGACAAGCCGTTCAATCTGCTGATCCATCACATCTGTTTGTTGTTGCTGGTGAAGAAGCTCTATATCAGATGATATAGTTAGGACATGAAATACAATACATGGCAAGCCCATGATCGTCCGATAGTAGACAAATTTTACATTTTCTCAAAGCTTAAACCATTATTACACTTTTATAATTTATATGTTTGATCAAAATATTCGAGTTTTTTAAAAGGTAGTGGTAATGCTGACATTGGGTTTTAGCGTTACTTTCAACTACGAGGTGATATCGTGATGGTGATGAATAAGGGTGATTGTGAATTCTTGACAGCTTCCCCTAAGTGCCAGTGCCCACTTGGCACAATCCTGTCCCCCAGACGAAGGTCCACCATGGTACTATTTAGCTACCGTGTCGAGTGCGTCCCCCTTCAGAGATGGGACAGCCATTTATCGTGATCATCTGAGTCACGGTGAACCAGTCAGGTTTTCACACCTTGGTATCGAACCTACAACCTGTTGGTCGAAAGGTGACGCGGTTAACCACATCGCCACGGGAACCGGCTGGTGGTTTTTAAAGCGAGTTGAATTGAGAAAAAAACACAGTTACAATTGTCATTACAATTTCGATTGCTTAAAAAATCGTCATTATCCGCTCAAAAGTCATGCAAATCAGGTCAACGCTGCGTCAACGCTGTCGAGAAATCCTATGAACGTCGATGACGTCAGTTGAGGTTCGTAACGCACTAAATTAATCGCTGAATTAAAATCGGATGTTAACGCGCGGCATCTTCATTGTCAATAGTTGTATCTTAGTAATGTTTTAAAACGATGGTGGCCCATTCGATTGTATGTACAAAAACTTTTCCAGTAAATTCATAAGTTTTTTCTTCACAGCATAGCTAAAAAGTAGAATGCTAGCACGGCAATTTAAACAGATCGAAGCATATTTAGGCGAAATTTACCCAGCATGGTAGGGGAATGCATATCGCTACGCCACGCCTTCTCCATTATACATAATAATCTCTTGGAGAATACAGACAAAGAGGGCAGAGGGTTGTTTGGATCTGCCGTTAAGGTCAGTGAGTCATTTTGGTAAGTCCCTTGGGTCTTCTGTGACATGTCGGCATAAATGAATAAATGGCTCATGAGGCTCATCTGTTCCATGCAAGATAATACGCCATTCTCAATCAACGGCAATTCCCTTTATTCCCCAATAACGATGGTGCCGCACGACAAGTAGAATGAAAACTTATTAATAGCTATAGATGACAGTTGTAATTACAATACACCCGATATGCACGCAGTCACATACTGGTATAGGTCTTATACTAGCGAAGTCGACGTGCATGTCCATTTATACAGTAACTAGCTCAAAAGACTATTGGCTGCAATACATTACGCTTTGATAATGTACCGTCATATATAAAAATGTGCAGTTATACATAACAGACGTGTGATACTTACGCCAGCTCTGTTAAGATGTAAATAGCCTGTTTTTGGAAGGCAATATCCTTGCGATAACAATATGCACATAAACAAGCCATATTTTGGGTCCAAGTGCAAAATTTGGCTTGATCGATTGCATATGTAAGCAATTCTCGTCTAATAACTTATATCTCTTATAGCACTATATGAAGGTTTAGGCAGAATGAGTGAGATGATTGGAAATGTTTTTGTCATCACAAACAATCTCCGTACTTATGTAAGTTTATCAAGCGCTAGAAAGCGAGGGAATCGGCCGTGCTTGATGTAATATATCTTAATATATATATATATATATATATATATATATATATATATATATATATATATATATATATATATATATATATATATATATATATATATATATATATATATATGAAAATTACATATGCGCGCATATATATATATGTGTATATATATATATATATATGTGCGCGCGCGTGTGTATGTGTGTGTGTATATATGTGTGTGTGTGGTGTGTGTGTGTGTGTGTGTGTGTGTGTGTGTGTGTGTGTGTGTGTGTGTGTGTGTGTGTGTGTGTGTGTGTGTGTGTGTGTGTGTGTGTGTGTGTGTGTGTGTGTGTGTGTGTGTGTGTGTGTGTGTGTGTGTGTTTAAGCATTATAAAACTAAGACTCTCTTGTTATTCAGCCTAAAAGGCAGATTGGTACTTAAATAATTCTCGATATATGTTGGTATACTGACATTGGAAATGGTAAGCCGGGTCATTATCATATGATGGGGTACCGGTGCGGACAATCGCGGGTTGTGACATCGTGGAATCATGTCCAATTGTGCCAGCAAACAAGGCCATTGGTTGATGAACGACGAGAAAGGCGGGGTGAATTCGCACATTGTTTGTGGTTATGATTCATGCTTTAGTGAATCAGCTTATGAACTGATCGTCTGTCCTGTTTTAACTAGCGCTGGATCCACCGTATTCAATGTCTGACAACAATTTGCTGTTACATTTCGGTCTAAAATCCATCGACAACAACCAGTATTTGAAAAATGAGGTCGGCTTTTTTTTTTGTATATGCGAGTTGTTCTGATTGTCATACCGATGATTCTGAAACACCTGGTTGTTGCCTGTTGATGTCCATTATGTCTTATGTGTAAAGGTATGTTACAATCCATAACATGATTACGAGTCTGCTCGAGCCCTGTAACGCATATTATTACCTTCATTCATTATCAACAGACGCTTCTTCAAACAAAATATGTTTTATTATTGCAAATTTAATGTGATAAGCAGTACTGATCAGCCGGCAGTTTATTGGGCTATAACTCATTACTTTATGATTTGTTTTATCATCAGACGTTTTGTAATATGTTTTGAGGTTTGGTCGTGTGAGTATCTAACGGTTCCACATTATCAGAGTATGTAGTTTGCAGCTGCATCTTAAATAACACATTAAACAAGTTTAAGGTGCTGCACAGTATATGCTATGAAATACGCATCAAAGCTGATTCGCATAGGTTATTGCCACTTAATATCATACATCGAAATTTAAAAAAACCAGAGCAAGTGTCAATTCCTTCCATTCGGTACAAAACACACTATCCAAGCAACTCGATTTATCATCGCGTCAGAGAGCTTTTGTCATGATCGGCAAACATTCTCGGTTTTGAGCATCTCATTAGCAGTAAATGGGTTCTTGACGTATCAAACAAAGGTTTGACTTTAAGCTATTTGCTTGATGCCACATCCAATTTGGTATTGATGCTTCAGGCAAATTTCAATCTAGCAAAAACTAAAAACGGGGTTAAGATATGTGAAACTATAAGGGTGTCGCATATTTTCGTCAACTCGTGCTCTCATAACGTCACGAATTTGTATATTTTGCATGCTTCCGTGACCACTGCTAAATTAGGCAATTGTGCCTTTTACACAATCACTTGTCTCATTGACAAATTGCCTCAGTCAAACAACCACTGCCATTGTGTTGGTTTTTGTTCCTGTCATCTCCAATGCCGAACAACTAACAACCACCCCATATGTGAGTCGATATATTGTCGTACATACAAGACAACACATATGTTAGGTGAATGAAGGTATCGATGATATTGCTATTTTGTCCCATCATTTGTCCGTATTTGACCCAATTAATCTGTCCCACGCAGTGTCGCACTTGATCAGTCACTAGGACAATGCAGTAGTGGCTGTTCCAATTTCGCAGCAAGCTCCTTTCATTGTTCCCTAAATGGGTCACTATTTGTACTTTATGGTAAGGGGAATATTGGGGTTTTACGACACTTTCAAGAACGTGGTATTATCGCGACTGCGATAGATGAGGATGCGTGCGAGGCATGAACACCCCCCTTAAGTGCCTCCGCCCACGTGACACAAACCCATTGCCCAGACGGGGCTGCAAAACACACGCCGATGGGACGAATGTCCAGCCCGGAACTATTGAGTTACCGGGTCAAGTGCATCCCCCTTCTAGGATGGGACCGCCATTTGACGTGATTATCCGAGTCACAGGAAACCAGTCGGATTTTCCCACCCTAGTGTCAAACCCACAATCATTGGATCGAACGGCGACGCGGTATACCAATACGCCACAGGAACCGGCTCCTATTTGTACAAAATACAACATGATACACCAAAAGACGGTAGTGTCGCATGAACAGAAATTTACTTGCTATTTAATGCTATTTAATCCAAATACACAGCCATATGCCACCACTGCACGCAATTATTATATAGAGACAAGGTGAACAACGATACAAAAATAATACAAGTTGCTTCCCCAGATGCTGCTCCTTTCAAAATATAACTTATAAGATGCAAGACGCAGCAGTTCACAATATTTCGTTCTAGTGCAGTGACAGTAATGACCAAAAACAGGTGCTTTCATGCGCCCATATGATTACATATAATGCCTTAGTAATGATTCATAGCGGTTAACCCATATGGTTTGTACGGACTCTATACATGGCTACAAAAGCACCCGAAGTACTAGTTGTTCCAAGCAATGACGTCTGACATGGTATGCTGGAAGTTACTAACCTTCAGCTATATTCCTATAATTTACCCAGCTGCTGTGATGGAATTTCCCACTGATATGCTCTTGTTTTTCAAGGTTGCTTAAGTCGTCGTCTCTGATTGGAAGATGACATATTCCTCAAAGATGTCTGGCCACTTCCGTTTTGATTCGCTGCATTTTCATCAGAACTGAAGTATATGCCGTTGAAATGATTCGATAAGAATCCCACAATCACCGCAACAGCATCATGGCGTGATAATCAAAGACATTCCAAAGAACTTTGCAGTAACCTGCTTAACAGGTCATGACTGCTACGTGAAATGCTGCGGGCGGGGACATATTGCACAAACACGAATATATACACTGATTCAAATTCTACAGGTTATCTCCAGAACGCGTCCTCTCCGCCGATCGAGTTATAATTACTTAACTTTTGATAAAACCTGAACATAATAGAAGACATTCGTACAGAAAAGGAGGTCGCATATAACTAGTAAGCGTCATAACCTGACGGCTTGGGCCAGCGCGATTGAGGTCGATTTGGGCCCCGACCGCATATTGCTAATGAATATTCATCATCGTAGACTCTGGAGCGAGACACGAAGAGAGACTCCTGGAGTCTTGGACGTAGCCTATAACGGGGGAATTATGAGGCATCATCTTTCTCATGAAACCATGGAAGAGCATGATAAAACGGCATTATCATTATAACGAAATAATCGAAGAGCATGATAAAACGGCATTATCATTATAACGAAATAATCGAAGATCATGATAAGAATGGCATTATCATTATCATGAAACTATCGGAATGCATGATAAAAATGGCATTATCATTATCAAGAAACAATCCAAGAGCATAATTCATCTTCCCTGCCGCTATCCTTCCTGGCCCATTGACTGCCATATATTTGCCCTGATTTCAGTCATGTGCGGAGGTAAGCATGTGGAGGTGATGACCAATGTGGAGGTGATAACCAATGTGGAGGTGACGGCCGATGTGGAGGTGATGGCCAATGTGGAGGTGATGACCAACGTGGAGGGGACGGCCGATGTGGAGGTGATGATTAAAGTGAAGGTGATGATTCTGGGGCTGCATGCAGCCTACTGACTCCGTATACATCCAGGAAGCTGGCAGTACTGTATTAACAAGTCCGGATACAGGTCTTATGATAAAGGTAACCACAAGTACTGTGTTTGATGACGATACACGCGCAAACTTATTAGGAATGAAACATACCGCCTATGGTCAGGTCGTTCGTTTAGTTATGAAATGGCTACTCTCTCTCATGAATTATGCATGCGAACATTACACTAAGCCAGCCACCGTTAATTAACTGGAGTCTGTCGAACCGGATGAACAGAGAAGCCACACGCGAATGCAAAAATGACGTTAAAAACAGCACTTTTTTGTTGCAAATCTTTCAAATCAAGCAGACAATGGGCTAATTAAGGACCAAAAGAGGATACATCTGATTCGAAGGAAACTACAATGCATCGTTTAAATTGCATAGTTAGTTATAAAATCACCAGGCATTTGAGTCATCCATTGGCTCGGATTTCGTTAGCAGCTATATGCTATGATAACACCTTTCGGCATTATTACACGTTTGTAATAGCCGCTGTATATACCGTTACATGTTCCTTAACTAGTTTGTGAAGGGATTACAAAGATCGTTCATTGTAATAGTTGTCCAGGGGGTTAACGCTGATTACTTTAGGCACGCTGGCATAAAATGAAATTTGTCTACTCACCTCATATACAGCTGTCTGGCTACGGCTATATGAGTATAACAACGCTTTGAGATCCTTTATTCATGCAAATATATCGTCCTTATGTTTCGTAAGCGGTTGCTTGAATTACGCATGCTGACACCTTGCAGACTGCTGACATCTTGTATCCACGTAGGCAATGCAGTCCTAGGCTAAGCAAGCTTCAATATCGACCATATCAGACACATGTAATTAGCCATGCACAATCGCTGGGGTATAACAATGCATATAAGGCCGGGAACGCAGGTACCGTTTAAAGTAGATACCGTACAGTAATCCATTTCTTCATCATACAATGAGGTCAATTTTACATGGTATGGCATTTGATGTTTGCATTGAACACAACGCATAAGGGATGCACTGAGTTGAACTGTGGCTGCTTTGCTCGAGTGTATTAGCTTGTTTGTTTGCTTGGCAGTCATTACTGAGCAATCGGAGTTATTGAACCAGTTGCCAAAACTGCGTATTATGCTGTTGATGAGGCAATCACAAAAGGTACGAAGGCAGAACATTGAGCCATGCGACCATTGAAAACATATATTCTGCACATTTATCTCCCGATGTTATCATCAATCGCTATGGCAACATGGCAGGATGTATGAATCTTTCGAGTGAATGAGTGTTTTGAATCAATCATGTGCATTTACCATATGGTATCGGTGTAGGTGTTGTCATTGCATGATTCTATTATAGGAGGCGCGGGATGCTATGACTGTTTCGTTGAGACCGTTCCATATAGACTTACTTATGGCATTGATGAGTAAAATATCACACTTCAACCAGATGTAGGACAATTATTCTTCTTTAATACTGCAAATAGCATATATAGGTAAGCGATATATGGATCTAGTAGCGATTTGGCTATCATACCACTAAATTACCATATACTAAGATGTTTTAAGCTAGTAATTTGCACGCTAATAGGCAAAACACTTACATGTACCTTTAAAAGTCTAAAGCCTAAATTCGAATTTTAACATATTAACAGCTTAAAGATGAATAGGTAACCAGCAAATTTACAATCGGTCGATTAGGTAGGCCACTAAAAGTACGCTTAGTCCCTGGTTAAAATCATCCATATCATACAAGCGCACGTATAAGTGAGGACTAAATGAACATGTCCTCAGTTGTTCTGGGAAGTCCTGCATATAATATTCGACAATGACTAGAGCAATCAGCCTTGTGTTATATGCGCGGAATAGAGCAATCAAGGGCCGTATGAATGCAAATAAGTCCATAACCGAGATGAACTAATGCCAAGTGGATGTAGCTGTAATCTAGCCTTTGGCTATGCTCTGTGACTTACTGCCCATAAGATCACTAGGGATACGTGCTTTGCAATAATCAGATTATACAATAGTTTCAGCATAAATACGGAGTCAATAATTTTACTCGTAATGGGTGACTATTATCCAAGAATATATTCTACATCAATGGCCTTAAATATTACATGCGTCCTCTCCTTGCATGTTAAATGACGGCGATAAGTTATGCACACTATTCTGATCACTATTTGATTACTCAGAGAAACTTGCTATTCTAATAACTGCTGCAAACAACTTACGCAAACCTCCTTGTTATAATATATCTGAGAAATAATCGGACAAATTAATGGGACACTGTTTGACGCAATTATGCTTATTTTTGGTATGGGTGGTTAACCACATAGCAAAGAAGCGTCTCGTTACCTGTCGATCATTATGTCGGATGTAGTATCTGAAGAATGCTTTCAGTCCTTATGCTTCGTTATTCCGTGGATGCAGAATTTTGCTCATGAAGGCAAGTGGTTTGGTTCATCATAGAGGAAATTGGCATTTCGTAATCAGTCGATTTTTCGGTCGAATGTAATATCTGAGCTTTTAGCAGCAAACCTGTGATACAATTGTAGGTGTCGAAGTCAGCTCACTCCGATAATCGAGTGAACCTACGAAACTAATGCCCATGCTGGTGTGTGATGATAGAGGTAGTTCTGTATAGGTGAATACGAACATTGTATGATCTGGGAACACGTTCGACAGATGACTACACGCGTCATAACGATCCATACCGCGTCTTTATTTTAATTATCGTTGCCAAGCGTATTCCGGTCGAAACGAGTGTTTTTTAATTCAGTTAAGTAAGTAATAATCTTAGCAGGCATTATATCTTTTCGCCAGGTTTGTAACATGTAATTTCCATCCTATTGATATCGACCTTGCTTCTAACCAAACAGTATCCACCAAACCTGACAAATAGTATCCAATTTATTTCTAGTGGGTGCTGTGTTTTTTTAACTGATTAAAGTCGTTTTGAATCGTCATTTAGTATACTTCGTGTATCAATAGCTTCACAATCATTTGATTCCTGATCACTAAAGCAAACGTGATGAATATTTGACTAGCTAGATTAAACTAAACATCAATATATATGAACGGCAAAAATGTGCATAAATCCTGCATTTACTTATCCATGTATGAGATGCACTATCTAGATATCAAGTTGTATGAATAGCATCCTCAAAAACGAAATAAGCTTGTATGGGTTGGATGAAAGATTCAAGCAAAAGATGAGGGCATTTGAAAATAGACTGAATAGAGAAATTACCCGTTAGTGTATAAACTATGGTGAACTTTGCACCACGCAGCCATAGGCAATCATCATTGGTCGGTATTAACTTACAGGGAATGCTCTAAAACAGTTGGTGCATCTGTGCCTAGCTATCGCTACATGCAATTAAGTATTTTAAAGGTATTGTTATTTTGGGCTGAAACGATGGGACCAACTGCAACCATGTATCATGTGGAATATCCACAGACCTACTGATTGGTATTCCAATCGTTCAGCCAACAGCCGTTATGCCTACTGCCACAATCGTATTGTAAATATGCAGGTACATGGCCCGTTATCGCAGAAATTGTCATTGATTCTCTTGAAAATGCTTCAAAATATATATTAAATAAATTCCTTGATCATGCGTGATATTTACAGGATAATATCAGCGATAATACCATTGTAGTCACACCCAAGCCTTGATACATCAGTTCTGCAAGAAATAAATTTCCGAAAAGCAGGGTTTACAACAATTAATCCGTCACACAACCAACGTATTCTGCGTCGCTGTACTCGCGCCTGGGAGCTTGTGCGATATTTTCAGATTATTTTATTTTTGCCTTTGGAATAACTTTTCAACATGTTTTCATGGATAACGCGAACAGAAGTATTCAAACTTCTTGCGTTATAATTAAGTAGCTTCAGTTGGACCCCGCGAGTAATTTCTTGCAAAAATTTCTAGATTGACCTGCCGACTATGAGAATACTCAATGCTCTAGGTAATTGGAAAAACGGTAGATTCCAGATATATGATCTGTACGCAGCACCTATAATTCCGCTAATTAATTCAGCAGTCAAATGCCAACACTTTTGTTACAAAGAGTGAAGTAAATGTCGCGTTCCGCATAAAACCTATCACATATAGCAGTCATTGCCTCCAGCGATATCCTGCAGAGCAAATAGATATTCAATTCGTTAGTAGAAAGATATTTATTTAGCCGTACAAAGTCAGGTTTCACCTTTTTTCCCTAAATTTGTTTTTCAAAGCATGCGCTTCAAGAATCATACTGTGTCCATAGAGCATTCGAAAAGCTTGATTATTTTGAATTTTTTGTTTGGGTATTTAGCAGCCAATGTTTCATATTGTAGTGGTCCGCTTACCATGTCCAAACCATTCAATTCAAAATGTGATGCAGCAACCTAAAAAGGTGACGGGATTTAACTTAACTTTGACCGAGCTGCCCCACTGTAAGCTAGGTTAATAGCAGTAATGAATTCACTGACTACGTTCTTTGGCCAGATTTATTACACGGGAAATGCGGATTCTATAGCTAAATACATCATGATTTTGATGTTTGGAAGAACAATTCAACGAATTCTACGCCCCGCATTTTACCCGATATTCCACGTGCTTGATATTTTTCTACCAGAAGCGTTATAGTTCCCGTTATTTCTGATCAATGCGGTCATAGTTTGAGGTTTTGCAGCATATTAGCATAAATATATTTTCACATAGCATGCCTTACTTGCACGCGCAACATTCTTTCAGTGTTATTTCGCATTGGTTCCAAACTGAGATATTTAGTTTAATGTGTGACAAGCTAAACTTTGATATCGACCTCTATTTCACGCTACATCAATGTGTGAAACGATTGCAGTAAGCAGTGAATTAGAATTGCCTTTTTGATTGGTAGCAGATTATAAGTAGATTGCTTCATCGATAGAATTCCTTCCAAATAGCGTTTAATGTTTATTATTGTATGGGAAACTCATTGCAAATTAAATAGATAACCTGATAACTCGAGAACAAACATTTCGATTGGCGTTTTCTGGTTGATGTGACTGTCAGGGTCGACCATTCATTAGGTACGATATTCAATAGCTTTCACAACATATTGTTGATTGCTATGTGTTCCAGGTCAGCTACGTTTAACAATGAACACCGTTTGTTACAGCGCCGCGCAATCGACACTGCGGTATTGCGATTTGAGATATATTCGATCCAAGACATTCGTTTACTGTTTGTCGCCGTACATTTGTTTCACAGCGTAATGAAATGGATCGGCTATTAGTCTTTGCCAGGCGGTTTTTGCCGTCATTACTTGTCATCGACATTATGCCTATGTCGATTGATGTTGTGTATCGAGGAATTCGTTTGGTTTTATGTTGGTAATTAATACTGGCAAAATATGCCATATAATCATTACCCGAAACTACTGAAAGACCTCAAAGCTCAAGAATATTCGCGCTGGTCATATTTTTATAGACAAACCATCAAGGATAATCAAATAGGTAAGCATTCTTAGCAGCAGAGAGCGTATTTTTTGTGTGAGGTAATGTCTGTTGGTGCACATATTTGTTAAAGCAATTAAATAAACAGCGTTTGAAACCTCACTGAGATCCATAGTGTGAGCACAATTTGTATGTTTTATGACCAAAAACTTACAGGAGAAGAACGGTTATTGCACTTATGAATTAGGAGTGGTAATCCCTACAGATGATTAGATATCAAGAACTATGTATTCAACGGTCAAACTATCCTTGCAAAGTTATCTATAGGTCAGAAATGAAATGTTTATAGGGATATCTGTCTATAAATGAAATGTTTATAGGGATATCTGTCTATAAACAGCAGCTTCTTAAGCTGCCACTGTATCGTTGCATTCGGCTTACGTTGATCTTGAATTTTTGTATCCTGGGCTGAACTATAGGTAATGGGACGCGCTGAAAAATATATTCTTGCCACTAAAATCAAATTGTTGGTCAAAATAAGAGTTTACAAAAGCATCTGAATTGATTTGTCATCCGAATGCATCTTTCCAAGATATCCAACCATGGATTATATTGTATGACAGAGACAGGCAGCCACGATTATCAACACTACCTTATCTATGTTATAGCTTGATATTTTACCACAAGGGTATGATTGATTTTCTCAAATGTGCAGGATAAACGCTCATTCGTAAAGGTGTGTTCGCTAATATCACTGCTCCGATTGGCCAGCACAAGGTAGGTCCAGCGCGGTAACATGGCATGCACATAACTGCATTCCGCCTGAGTCCGATGTTATTTACGGTTTATGCTGCAATCTCATGTGAGCCATTTTCTGTGAAGCCTGAATCCCAATGCGAAGCTTCATAAGATGGAACATGATGACACCATCAACATTGCGAAACGCCTTTAAATCTAAACAGTTGTGTTAATGAATTATTCTTATAACAATAGGCCCAATAAGCAAATTATCCTTGAACTTTTAGACCCACAGGCTTCTCGAAAAATATATGCGCACGCACACTACTCCGACGGATAGGTCAGTATTGTTTAAGGTTTTGCTGTTCACGGACAAAGTTACCTCAATAGCCATATTTTGTAACAATCGCACCATTCTTGCGTGATAAAGTTTTTAGCCATTTTAACTTGTTTCAGTAAGAGGCCTTTTGTCATTTTCTCAAAACCATCACCTAAAGTGAGAGACCACCTAAACGCCTATTTAAGTCAAGTTTCCGGCGCCTTCGATATATGTCGTCATTTACGGAGAGACAAGTTCAGATTTTTTACCAAAAACCAGTCAAAAATGATCAAAGTTTACCTCCTGGAGACCATTACATTGTAGATAAGTAAAACTGATCACGTTTAGTCGTGTTAAGAATGATTGTACAATGGCAATTACGGATTATAAGTTAATTCTTGCGTATTGATGTGTCGTAAGGAATCACATATACGATACAGAATAACATGGTCACTGACCTTTGTAGTGCTCACTATGCAGTGATAACTTTGGCGCTGTTTGTCTTGGATGACATGATGTTGGCAGCTTAAGCCATCAATGATGCTTTTCAGATTGTAACTGCGATGTGAAATTGAGTTTAGTCCTATTTCTGTGTAAGTTACAGCGATTATCGGTATTTTACATAGATCGCACATTTCTGAATGGCTCATTGGAATGAAACAACGTCGCAAGTTTGCTAGATTATAATAAATCCCTCTAATGACGATGCATATTAATAATGTGGGTAATCAATACAGGTTGACCACTTTTAGCACACACATGGGATTAGACATAGAAAACAACTGCTGTGTGGTTAGCTATGGACCGATACGCAATTTACGTACTAGTTAAACGCTAAACAAGAGATAACTACTAGATCATTTAGAGGGTGCGGAATTGTAAAAATAATGGAATATTAACGTTGTGGCACTAGCATGTGTCAGCAAGCTGCATATTCCAGTAAACTACTTACCTCAATTATAATGGCACGGATCTAAACCCGATGGCATAAGGACTTAGCGTATATACAGAGGCATTTGAAGATAATTCCGTGTGGAAATGTGCATGCAGACTCCTAAAACATGCAGGTTTATGTCTCGTTTCTGCTATTTTGTGGTTCATGTGACCATTTTATTGCCACGAAGTGACGAAACAATGCTTTTTAACCGTGCATGAAATCATGCAACTAGGCTAGTGTAAAACATCAGCGCCAACTTAATTGAAAATAACAATGTGTTCTGGTCTTGCTGCATACCTACAAAAACCTCTCAAGGAGGCGACTGCAGCAGCTCGTTACGTTAAACCTCGAGGAACGTAATTAACGACATGCTGCCATATATGGTCATTCCCTTAGTGATAGGGACGTTAAACCATACAGACATGTTCTTATTTGACAGAGTGACATGAACCAAACAATACCTTGTAAAGCGAGTTGTGAATTTGTCTTGCCATATATGGTCATTCTCTTATAAGGCAGGGGATGACTTGTGCTTAATCATTTCCAAATTATTTGTTTGAAACATGAATACATCACTAATACATAACAGTAACAGCATACAAATCGCCATATGACATATTTAAAGATTCCTTAAACTAACTAAGTACAATGGGTGGAATCTTTTGCAAGTGAGGTAGGCAGCAAGTTGGGGGCCATAACCGGAGCTTACACAGAAGGTGATGTTGAGGAAGATGGTAGGAAACTTTTGATGTTAACCCGATGGAGGCAGCGTGAGAAAGGGCTTCAGCGAGCGGGAAGATGCTGCAGCTTATCATACGTTATTGGTCCCGTCAGGTCACGTGGGCGTTCCCGCCCTGGGACTAAGTTATGCAATAGTTATTTATCGGTGGGAGATAAGATAGGGCACCCGACCTTCACATAAATCATGTTACATTCACGTGTGATGTAACGTGTCATTATGTTCTGGTGTTGCTGCATACCTACAAAAACCTCTTAAGGAGGCGACTGCAGCTCGCTGTGTTAAACCTCGAGGAACGTAAATAACGACATGCTGCCATATATGGTAATTTTCTTAGTGATAGGGAATGACGTTTATTTTGTCATACACAACAAGGTATTGTTACAATTTAACCATACAGACATTTTCTTATTTGAAGGAGTGACATGAACCAAACAATACCTTGTAAAGAGAGTTGTGAGTTTATCTTACCATATATGGTCATTCCCTTATAAGGCAGGGGATGACTTATGCTTAGTCATTTCTAAATCATTTGTTTGAAACATGAATACATCACTAATACATAACAGTAACAACATACAAATCACCATATGACATATTTAAAGATTCCTTAAACTACCTAAGTACAATGGGTGGAATCTTTTGCAACTGAGGTTGGCAGCTAAGTGGGGGCCATAACCGGCCACAAAGGCTTACATGAATGCCACGGCTTCATGGCAGCCGACCCCCACCCATTCCTGGGTACCCACATAAATGACACATAAATGACACACACAACAATTAGAGTGGCACAGGTGGGTAAAAAACACAAACACTCAAACAATTACAGTGGCACAGTGTCTTGGGTACCCACATAAATGACACACACAACAGAACTGTGAAACAATCACACTCAACAATAGGAGTGGCACAGGTTCTTGGGTACCCACATAAATAACACACACAACAGAACTGAGAAACAATCACACTACACAATTAGAGCGGCACAGGTTCTAGGGTACCCACATAAATGACACACACAACAGAACTGGGAAACAGTCACACTCAATGATTAGAGTGGCACAGGTTCCTAGGAACCCACATTAGAGTGGCACAGTGTCTTGGGTAACATAAATGACACACACAGCAGAACTGTGACACACACAACAATTACAACAGAATCTTGGGTAAACATAAATGACACACTCAATGATTAGAGTGGCACAGGGGTCCACATAGGAACCACAACATAAATGACACACACAACAATAGGAGTGGCACAGGTTCTTGGGTACATAAATAACACACACAACAGAACTGAGAAACAATCACACTCAATGATTAGAGTGGCACAGGTTCCTAGGAACCCACATAAATGACACACACAACAGATCTGGGAAACAATCACACTAAACAATTAGAGTGGCACAGATAGATACACACAAAAGAGACACACCCAAGAACAATTAGAACAATACAGGTGAAAGTAACGATAGATATGACAACACAACAGGCAATGACTGCCAGACAAAACAGTGAAAACACGTAGAAAAAAGAAGGTGGGGGGTCATCTTCTTGGAAACACCCCCAGTCAGAACGATTTAGTTAATTTTAGTGCTCTGATGATTGCCCCACGATCCCCATTGAAATATTTTCTATTGCCAAAATTGTTGAAATGGATACCATCCTTATGGGTGTGTGTTGGGTCAGGTTGCGCCAGACCCCTAATGGAGGCAAATTGAGATAGAAGCTCCCGCGTGGTCAGCCACGAGGAAGCGGATATGTTTGTATGTAATAAAATTTATCGTATGTTGGATCCGCAGATAAGCGGTAATTAATACGGCCGATCACGACAGTCGGTACAGAAAAAGACAGAGAGATGTACTTTGCGATGGACATGATGTCGTTCGCTAATACTTTGGGAGAACGGTTTACCAAGCAGAGATCATTACTCCCAATTTCAATGAAGACTACCTTTAACATTTGATGGGAGACATTGCTTGATTAACGGAATCAGGGATGTTTCCTTTCTAACTTTGGCGCCACCCAAACCGTGGTAAACTACTTTTATTAAGAGTTACTGCTCCATGAGCATGGATATAGTTCGACATTCGTCGAACAAAAGAGTGGCTGATTACAGCTACCGACGGATGATAAGACATTGCGCACATGCGATTCGTACAAAACAAGGAATTTGGAAAGTAAATACCGGGAAAATAGGTACGGCAGGCTGATCAACGTCAATGATGTAGTAAGGTAGATAAGATTGACGAATCACGGAGAGAGAAACATCTGCGACGATAACTTTGATGAAAAAATCGGACCACAAAAACTTTTATGTGAACCCGATAGAGGCAGCGCAAAGGGCTTCAGAGAAAGATGCTGCAGCTCGTTAGCCCGTCAGGTCACGGGAAGTAATGGTTATATATCGATGGGAGATAAGAGAGGGCACCCGCTTATTCATACGTGTGATGTGTCAATATATATCAGGTCACGTGGGCGTATATATATATATATATATATATATATATATATATATATATATATATATATATATATATATATATATATATATATATATATATATATATATATATATATATATATATATATATATATATATATATATATATATATTTATAACCTTTACCTATGGTGTTAAAGTCACTGGAGGTAGAGGTTACCGCGTATGATATACTCGCTATGCAGGCACATGCAACGAACTTGTATGCAATCATGGGGAATGCATGATAACCTTCTGGTCCGAATCCTTATCGAACATATGTGTTCACATGAAGTTCATCGGGGTTAATAACCTCCATGTGCACGCGTGCATGCTAAATCGCTGCTTTTATCCAGGACCACTCACCCTGAATTTCCAAAACGTTGTTTTGTAATGCGATTGGTAACCACAGCATTCACCAATGTTACGAAACTTTACGAGTGACCGGGGACCCTAAACAATGTCCATGCACACCATTGGGCTACAATGCGTGCAGCGATGAAGCAGCCGTAGGGTTAGTACACCAATCTACGTGCACGTTTTTCTAGCCTATATGTTATGATTGGGATTATATAAGCGATTGAAGCCTACAGAACGAGGGAGATAAATTGTCAATTTAGTGATTTTGAAATGATGATATAACGTCAGAAGCATTAAGGATATCACAACGGAAGCGCCGATATCTGAATAGTATAGTGACAAATGTTTAGTGAATTAAGTTGCGGCCAAACATATCCCGCTAACTAATATCTATAAATTACAACATGTGCAATACCAAATGGTTCCTCGTAGTAATTAATCAGAGTAGCTTTAAAATAAATGGGTATATGCTTATTGAAGAAAGGCAATCAAAAGCGATACGTGTAACAATTAGTCATGCCTGTGACTGTAGCAATACCCCCTATATTATGTAAATGCTTAGTTGCCCTCCGGCGTCATCAACCGCCTATTAAACGTTGTAATACATCGCAACAATATGTCACAATATGTGGAATGGCAAACGTGTAAGCTATAATAGCCTTATATACGCAATATTGTCTAACCATATATGCTTTGTGCTAATCCTTGTGCACCAATGTTATTGGATAAAGAATAGTTAAATCAAGTAGAAATAGAGCATCATTGATGTCCAGTGCCTTTCGTATCTAACCAATATCAAGCATAATGATTTATATCTCTGAACCGAGGCCTGAGTCATGTATCATTGGTAAAAGCTGAAATGACGCATTCATGGTGAACACGTGGTATTTTTCCTCCACCAATAAAATCCACAAATTTAAGGCCATGATAATTCTTAATATAGTGTCTAACTTTTTTCGAATCGGTTCAAAACAGCATACAATAGTGTTGTTTTGCTCTACTCATATAAGTTAATATTTCAAGATAATATTTCAGTCATGGAGCTGCACTAT
Organism: Urechis unicinctus; assembly: GCA_034190875.2. Classification (NCBI taxonomy): domain Eukaryota; kingdom Metazoa; phylum Annelida; class Polychaeta; order Xenopneusta; family Urechidae; genus Urechis; species Urechis unicinctus. The sequence goes on from CM067353.1 coordinate 19,097,598, forward strand.
TTAAACGGAGCAGCGTTATCCGAAACATTTTCGACAGCAATCGCTTCTCAAACTAGACATATGAAACACAGCTAAATTGTATGTGTGAGGTTAGAATTCATTGAATTGACATTATGATAAAATATGAGAGATCGTTTGACTATAAACAATTTGCGTTATTTCAAAGTCTACCTGAAAATCAGGCTCCATGTGTTATACTTGATGCGGGAGTTACTACATCAAACTTAACGAGTTACCTGCAGAGCAGAGGTAAGAGAATATTGAGTTAAGTAAGCTAACAATATATATTGTAGCTAAAACCAATTCATATATGTTCTGAGCCGGCTAAATGCCAACAAGAAGTATTAATAGCTATGAGTTACCCTATATCTCTAAGATCAATATTGTTGCATTACATGATCCGTTCAGAAGACCAACATTCAATAACATATATGCAAAAGCATACGTTGCCAACATTGTATCAATACTGGCTTATTTCTGGTGTAGGACTTATCAATATTCATATAATCGTCTCCACTAGATTATATAAATAAAACAGCGTATGATAATTTTGAAAATATCTGATGACTTCTTTTGTCATTTCTAAATGCATGACAGCCTATTGACTGGTACGTTTCTCATTACACTACATCTATATTCCTTAATTCAAGGGTGATGCATAGTTTATAATGGTACCGCTCCCCCATTCTTGTACATATAAATGTGGGTTTATTAATGTTATACACAAATGCATATATATGCATATATATATATATATATATATATATATATACATATATATATATATATATATATATATATATATATATATATATATATATAGATAGAGAGAGATATATAGAGATATATAGATATATATATATAGAGATACACATATAGAGAGATATAGAGATATATATATATTTATACCTATATAAACATATACATGAATACATATATATGTATATATTTATATATATATACATAAATATATTCATATATATATATAATTATATATATATATATATATATATATATATATATATATATATATATATATATATATATATATATATATATATATATATATATATATATATATATATATATATATATATATATATACTACTTATATTCAAGCGTAAAATGTTTTAATATCAGTACAGAAAATCATTTTCTGAGCAGTTGGGGCTCTTCGGTTGTAGAATTTCTGGCGATTGCTACCGGGATATAATATTGAATATTAAGTTTACAAAATGTCGTTATTTCTTGCTAAAATATCAGCAGCAGTGGCGTTCAAACCCAAGTGATGGGTCCGCTTGTGACCCACCCATTTGTTTTCAGCGTGGCCATTGGTACGTGAGCCAGGTACAATTGTGGATTGGCCTCGCATACGTGTAAAACACATAATTTGAATGACGTGGTGATGCTAGACAGTTACCGTGCATGCCAGTATCGGGCAGTTTTATGCTTGAAAATCACCTAATGGAGAACGAACCTACCTAATCAATAACCTTCAAGTTGATAACATTGACAATAAAGTATTATTGAGTTCACAGGATGGCATTATGCCTTTTGCTACAAAAACAACATATCCACCGCCACGCTAACTTCACATTATGGATGAGTAAAAAACTCGTTTTTAATTTATATATTATTCCTGAGTTGTTTGTATACAATTTCTTAGATCTGTGAATAAAAAGGAAAAACGACATGAGAGGTGCCTAAACTGCAGGAATAGACGATGATCATTGAATTATGCTGTTCATCGTACAGCAATAAAAAAAGATACTGGCACAATGCCTGACGTAATAATTAGGTTTAAATTAGTCTCACCGATTAATCTTCTGCATATTCTCTTTCTTGGAGGAGAAGAGTTGATCTTTCTCGGGCGCTTCTTGCAGTGGATGGACACATTCGCCCAAACCCTCAGAGCATCAGCAGCCACAACCCACTTATCCGAATGGATAAAGGGGTTGTGGTTTATTATCTCCTTCGAGAGGCATAAGTCAAGAGTAGCATTTAGTTTAAAACTTTTGGCTGAAAATATCTGCACTTTCTTTTATTTAAAAAAATGCAATGTGCCAGTTAAACAGTCCACCTAATAATTTATTCATGTTTATGCATGGCGATTTGTTCGCTTACAATAAAGAAATCTTGCAATGATATACTTACGTTTCCAGACAACGTAACCATTAGAAATCCGGCGTTGACAACGCTCCTTGTGAAAAGCGAATTAATGACGTCATAAGGATTTCCCTTGTCGGACATTAAAGATCGAAGATAGTAACTGTTTTCAAAAGGCTTACTGGGGCATTTGATCAAGCTGACATTTATTTCACATTATAGTTGTTATTTTTGGAATTGTCAAGCCTCTGTGGAACAGGTTGTGGCAGCGGAAAGGCTCTGCGAAACGATTTTTCCCGCACTCATCAATTGCAGTGACGTCAGCCAAGTATTCCTGTGTGCTTTTGTTTATCTCATGGAAGCGCCACTTAACGACTGCAGTGAATCATGATTAGCGAAGCGATCACCACAGAGCAACTCGAAGTGGACCTTTTTGGTCTAGCTGTAAACTCTTTGCTTCTATTGCGTGGCTCAGTCAACAGGCAGTCGTTCAGCGAGATAATGTAAAACATATATCGAACATAATGAATTGGGCTGGATATGGTGAATAATTTGAAAACAATTCGATTACATGGTATGCCATATGTATTCGTTTCCGTGCATAAGGTATGTACCGAACAGACTAACGGCAATGTGCTTTCCAGTACATTTAATGAAATATCGTGTTAATCGCAGATCTTACTAAAAGTGCCCCGGCTAATTAATCACCAGCTGCCTAACAATGCTGTATAGCCAATGACCATCCCATTCGCCCTTTGAGTATTCTCTATTTGGCAAGCAGGGCAACTTAGAATTATAATATGCCCATGATGCATAGCAGTTATCATCTTAACCACCCGTTTATCTCCGATATAATCTTGCAGCGTTGAATAATCTTGTTTAGTTAAATGCTTGATTTTCTATTTGTGTGGAAAGCATGTATTTACATCGATATTTGTCAATTGAAATATTGCTTAATTATCCAGTCAAGTGCTCCTCATCTGTGTGTTAATACTCAAACATCATAACAAAGTTAGAAGGGATCGCATTATTACCAATGACGTCATTATTGCAATTGCTTTCAGATTCATACAAAAGTCCTGCAGATCGTACCACCAACGGCAGACCTACGTGACAATGGGTACACATTCAACGGCCAAGGTATATATTCCAGGTAAAAAAGGATACCAATTTTAACGGCGATAATGTTAATGGGTTTATTTTAGTGGGCAAGATGAGCCTCTGTTATCGACTTGCATATGAGATCGGGCATATTCGCTTTATATGTGACATTCAGGTGCTCGCATTGTCATCTGCCGCAGCTGTTCGCTAATCAAACGATGCAGTAATTCAGATCACAAGTAACACCAAATTATGAATCCACGCAAGAAGGACGGTACAGATACAATAATGCCCTCTAGAGCCATTCCATCACACTTGAAATGATGTCGACAGGCGTCAAGGTGCACATTCAGGGTGTTTGCTGTTTCATTCATTATGTTGATATTAATATGATATTGACACGTGTGACCTGTCCAAATGACGTAGCGTTAAGGCGATATCATATGGCGGACAATAATAAGCACAACGGGCAATTTAAGTTATTTCTGATTAACTGTAAGATCGCGATGGGACACTCGGCGGCCGGCTCAAATTCTATATTTAATTCAACCTTCCATCGATTTTAATAACTAATAGTCATAATCAGCCCACCTCTAATAGTGTGCAAAATCTTGTGGCTATTTGATCAAGTTTTATCTAGTTTCTAAGTGAAGATAACCACACTATTGCCCACTGCAATGATTTCTTCTTGTTTGGTCTTTCATCAATTAGCATGCGCGAGGCTAAATTCTAAGAGTTTTGGTATTGTACAAGCTAATATATCCCAGCTTGACAATGATATCTTGTGTTTACGGCCAAAGCCGACTGATGTTGAAAACCAGGATACATAATGCAAATAAAGTGAATCGAGGTTTGCTTGAGATTATTATGCAACCATACAAATAAAAATATTCAACATTTATTTGTGCTATAACCGAGGGTACTAAGTGCATTATACGGATTATACTATTTCTCGAAACAAGTAACCAACACTGCCAACTACCAATTGGCCCCAACAACGGGACGGATACCTTCACCTAGATAATTCCGATGTTCTCCCCGAAATAGCAGAGCCTGGCTAGTTTGCAGAACACTGTACATATCTCTTGATATTGATAAGATTGCTGGAAATAAATTACATTCCAAAACGAATGCAAATAGGATGTGTAATATGCCCATGATGCATAGCAGTTATCATCTTAACCACCCGTTTATCTCCGATATAATCTTGCAGCGTTGAATAATCTTGTTTAGTTAAATGCTTGATTTTCTATTTGTGTGGAAAGCATGTTCTTACATCGATATTTGTTAATTGCAATATTGCTCAATTACCCAGTTAAGTGCTCCTCATCTCTGTGTTAATACTCAAACATCATAACAAAGTTAGAAGGGATCGCATTATTACCAATGACGTCATTATTTCAATTGCTTTCAGATTCATACAAAAATCCTGCAGATCGTACCACCAACGGCAGACCTACGTGACAATGGGTACACATTCAACGGCCAAGGTATATATTCCAGGTAAAAAAGGATGCCAATTTTAACGGCGATAATGTTAATGGGTTTATTTTAGTGGGCAAGATGAGCCTCTGTAATCGACATGCATATGAGATCGGGCATATTCGCTTTATATGTGACATTCAGGTGCCCGCATTGTCATCTGCCGCAGCTGTTCGCTAATCAAACGATGCAGTAATTCAGATCACAAGTAACACCAAATTATGAATCCACGCAAGAAGGACGGTACAGATAAAATAATGCCCTCTAGAGCCATTCCATCACACTTGAAATGATGTCGACAGACGTCAAGGTGCACATTCAGGGTGTTCGCTGTTTCATTCATTATGTTGGTATTGATATGATATCGTACACGTGTGACCTGTCCAAATGACGTAACGTTAAGGCGATATCATATGGCGGACAACAATAAGCACAACGGGCAATTTAAGTTATTTCTGATTAACTGTAAGATCGCGATGGGACACTCGGCGGCCAGCTCAAATTCTAAATTTAATTCAACATTCCATCGATTTTAATAACTAATAGTCATAATCAGTCCACGTCTAATAGTGTGCAAAATCTTGTGGCTATTTGATCAAGTTTTATCTAGTTTCTGAGTGAAGATAACCACACTATTGCCCACTGCAATGATTTCTTCTTGTTTGGTCTTTCATCAATTAACATGCGCGATGCTAAATTCTAAGAGTGTTGGTATTGTACAAGCTAATATATCCCAGCTTGACAATGATATCTTGTGTTTACGGCCAAAGCCGACTGATGCTGAAAACCAGGATACATAATGCAAATAAAGTGAATCGAGGTTTGCTTGAGATTATTATGCAACCATACAAATAAAAATATTCAACATTTATTTGTGCAATAACCGAGGGTACTAAGTGCATTATACGGATTATACTATTTCTCGAAACAAGTTACCAACACTGCCAACTACCAATTGGCCCCAACAACGGGACGGATACCTTCACCTAGATAATTCCGATGTTCTCCCCCGAAATAGCAGAGCCTGGTTAGTTTGCAGAACACTGTATATATCGCTTAATATTGATAGGATTGCTGGAAATAAATTAGATTCCAAAACGAATGCAAATAGGATGTGTATGGAAAAACAATCAGTTTCTCAGAACATATTACTTAAAAAGCCTATTTGAGAAACGACGACTCAAATCTAATGCTCGAAAATATGTTGGTAATGTAATTCCTGTCAAGCTTTTGATTCTGTATGTAAGCTATATTAAATAAGTAACGAACCTATCAACAATAGGCATCAGCATATCAAATGATGCAAAACCGGCATAGCATGCATACTACCGGCATATGCTGTGAATTAATGACTATATGATGCACTAACAGTGTTAAACACAATGATTAATGGAATCGATATGGCTTTAGTCACAGACGATCATTGCACAATTTCAAGATATACTTGCAGAGCAACATTCAGTTGTATACGTCCTACAAAATTGCAAAGATGGCATAATCATATTGGGTAACGTGCCGGCTTTTTTCAGCTTCGGTGTGAACTAAGTGGCCTCAGCGACATATGTTAGCCGTAGATATTTTGTCCACGCTGAGGCTACTCGTGAAAATCAGGCTGCTTTTGTTGTGCATATTCTGGAGGACGGGAATATCTGTGATCGGCTCATTCCAGAGTGTCTGATCATGTCAATATCCACAGAATGCGTTATACATCCAGCCTTAACTGGGAATGAGAACAGATGCATTAACATAACCCCATGAAGCCGCTTGCATGGATTTATAATATAACCCCTAGTGTTTGACAAGATGATTTACACTGGCATTATAACATGGATATATTAATGCACATACTTACCCATAAACAAGTTGAGGAGCTTTTCAGCCTTCATCATGTATGTTTACCCCTACGAATTCGTCGTTTGTGTACATATCATCTCGAGGTAACTCGCAAACGGATATTGCACTCCACTTGGGAAGCGCGTCTCATCCCATCTGATCATGAAACAGCATGTAGGTTACTTTGATTCTTTGGGTGGCTGAAATAGCTGTGAAAACTGATCTGAGGATGCTGCCGTCTAGATATTATATCGTGTGCCGCTAGATTTGTAGTTCCGTGTATTTCTAACTTAGTGCTAAAAGAATACAAGCATCATTGAACGTTTGACATTAAACATGTAGTTATCCAATAACAATAAGAGTACGAGTAGATATAACGATCTATGTCCCCACCACTAAACAAACGGAGTTATATCGATGTGTTTTCTTGATGGATAAAGTAGCTTAGTCTTAATATTTGTACCCTTTGAGAATGAGTGGTGGCAGTCGATGAACAAGTGATGGGCAGAATGGTTTTTGTTTATTGTATTGAGAGGTAGGTTGATTCGTTTTTTGGCAATTCCTTCTGTTATGTTCAAGAAAGAGCTCATTGAAAATGAAACAGCGTTCGATGTGTTTATCAATCTGCTGGATGATATTTCTCGGATTGCCAATCGCACATGAACAGTTAAAATAGTTCACTTTATTGTGCTCGATTGCTCATTCAATAGAACCTCGCACACAAACCACATCACTTGGCTGACCACCACGTTAATACGGCCTGTACCGTGTAACGGATTCGCCATATTTTTGCATGTTATTTTGTCATCAATTCTGTATTACGACCACCGGTTTCAGTCCAAATGGCGGCAGCATAAGCAGAGTCCCATTGCAAGAATGTCGTAGGATAAAACTGCAATGGGATCATATGGTTATGCGACATACTTACCCATAAACATTCTTTCTTCATGAGGTGTGAGTCTTTAAAATTCCTCTAAAGCTAATATACTCCGACACGGTTATTAAACGAATACCACACGCATCTATATAAAATGCTAATATACCTAGTCTTGACTGCCGGCTGCGGGTCAGTACGCCCCTGGGACGATTCGCCCCCTGGTCGAGTCGCCTTTGCCGGGACGATAAGCCCCCGGGTCAGTTTGCCCCCGGGACGATATGCCCCCGCAATGATACACCATCGTGTTACAGAAAAAATATTCTGAATGATACATATTTCATTTAATAAAGTAACAGTATTGTTCAATTTATATCGGTTGATATGAAATGAATTTAAAGCATAATATCTATCGTCCAGAGAAACCATACATCGCATCTACGCCCCTTGAGTGTTGTAAGAGGGTTTGGACTCGGTGGCCAGGGTATTTGGCCGGCCCGTCGTCTCGGGACAATATGCTACTCGAAATATATATACATATTAATTGGTATGCTTAAAAAACGTCGCTTTTCTTTGTTTCAATAAGTTTAAAATGCGCAAACAATAGACCGATTAAGCCATGAACTACCGATTGCTTATTTATTTTCATGGATTATGGGACTAATCGATAGATTGATGGAAATGGAAAAGTCGTTTTCAACCATAGCATTTATCGGCATCAAATGAGGAAATAAGATTTCCGGAAATGCCTACCGAATGAATGCTTGCACAGAGAAAAATCTATTAAGCTTACTGTATGCAAATTCAAATACAATCACAAGCACAGCAGGCGTGGTACATCCTGCCGCTTTGATGCGTTTTGCTGGGATACACATCAATTTACAAACCTTTCGCATGCAGTAATTCCGGATTACCATTCCGACAGTTTTAAAATCAGTCCAGCATTTGAATCAGGATTCAGTGTCTGGTAAACGGACACGCAAGGAGCGAGCTGCTTGTACACGACAATGATATGTTGTCACGCTCTTTGCCACTTTACGGTGGCATTACGATAATAGCGCTGATCATATGCTTCTCTTGGGACACATTGCCGTTTATGCCCGAATATACTACGCAGTTAGTGTGTATCCACAACTCAGGGATCAGAATGGGCAACTGAGGTTCCGCTTATACCAATTTACTAGGTTGTTTATTACTTCTTGTGCCTTCCTTGTTCAGGTCATTGCTTGTTATCAATTGTTTCAACGTTGGTTTAATGTTGTGTCAACTGCGTAGATATGTAGGAACGAATTATGCATTGAACCGGGCCTCTATGATGCATAGCCTTTGGGAGCTCTGTAAATGTAACAAACCAACCATGTTATTATGTTACTTATCCGGCCATTTTGAAGATGAATCATCGCGTTGTAGTCATGCATGCATGCGGTGATCAAGTTGATAGTGTCAACATAATATAACTTGATCGTGATGGCATCTTCTTGCGTTAATGTACTGTAAGAAGAAATCCGTCGGTTCTATCAGTGTTTAGTCTGCCCATTGTCAATATCACTGCTGGCCGGAAAGTTGTCAAAAGTTGTTTCATTCTTGCAACATTACCTTACGGTAAGCTAACGCTGCTCGACTATAGGTATATGTGCCACATATCAACGCCTCGAGGCAAGCACTTTGCGTCGAAATCTGAAATAGCTATGGGCCCTTAGCTGGAAAAACTAGTGCACTGTATAGTTAGAACCCTTTCAATGCAGGCGTGCACAAGCGTGTTTAATAAGGCAATATGACTGAGGGAATATAACGTATCCGTCTCTGCTAAATTGCTCAAATCAACAGAGTAGAGACAAACGCAAATGCTTTATGCATCACGGCATGGTGCACGAGAGAAGGCATTATACCAATCCCGAGCATTAAATGGAGCCGATTGTAGAAAAAATCACTACCCTCTACAAATATTTGCAAGATATCCTAGCAATTGTCCGCCGAACTTAAAATACCCGTGGGAGATTCTCCATGTGGTCAAGCGAAAACGCGGTATTTCATTCGCAGTGATTGCGTTTATCTGAAATAATAACAGCTTAGTGGGTTAAGCTGAGTGAACTATGGCTGTGTAAATCATGGCAAAGCGGATAATAAAGCACGCTCACAGCAGCTGATTCTCGATGGAAAACTGCTTTTTTATGACAACGACGTATTGCAAACCCGATTCCTGTACGACCATGCGATGTTACAGATTTATTGCCTGGAGCTCTATACGAATAATGAACTTCACATTGTTATCAAGTATGAAGGCGTCCTCTCGAAACAAAGTCATTTTTAAAGGATTATGATATTCTATGACGCTTCGTTATTGTTTGTGATTAATTTGAAGCCTCTATGACTTTCATAATATTCAATATTTGGAGTAAACTAAAAATATGGGTGACCACGCATTTGCACAAATGAACATGTCGCTGATGGACGTTAAAACCAAATTACTTGTTTCATGCAAATTGCGACAACGGTAAGGTTAGAAACACCAAATTAAACAGTTTCACGGACAAACACATCCGCAGACCAATAGTTATGCCATAAAATATGTAAAGATGCAGTATCACTATCATCAGTTGATTGATTTTGATGATGATTATGTGATAATAAGGTGTACACATCTACAGCAAGGCACAATGATTGTGGTTTAGAACAGAGCAATTTATCGTTCATCTATCTGCCCAATGTTGCAATACCTTTGTCAAGAATCGTTTGTATGCTGTCTTTAATGATATACCTTAATAACCTATAATCTAGATGATTAGAATATGAGCCAAGCATGTTAGCTGTTATTCATATCAAATAATATGGCACGCTGGTATGCCTATGAAACGAGTAATGTAGAAATGTCGAGCGTGCGCATTTGACCTGTTTATAGGCACATCTCATTTTTCAAGCATGTTCCTTTTTTAAGTTTCATAATGCAAAAGTCATAGGGTTCAGGATCATAGATTTGACTTCGTATTTCGGTGAATATTGTGAACTGCCTTGATTATATCATGCGTCGCCAAAAACATTATAGCAAGTTATTAGATTACAAATTGTACCATTACATCGAAAACCATGAAATCCTGACGGTTCTTTGATTAATTTTGTTCTGATTCATTGGAATAATGCGCATGAGACCCATCAAATTCATTGGAAGCTGACCATTAACATTGAAGGGTAATGCTCGCGCGTGGTTACTCGGTCCACAAAGCCTAATTGCCCCACTTGAGTGGTTGCGTACTTTGATACGACCACCATTCCGAGGCGATAGTAACTGTACCGAAACGAAGTATTCATAGACGAGTGAACTAGCGACGCCGTCTATGTCGAACAATATTAGCAGATATTCATCTATTGCGCCATTACTGTTACAACCGGCGACAAATAATGAATCCATGCATGTACTTAAAGCAGCGTATGGCAGGATAGTGTGGAAAATATTTGTTGAAGAAGAAAGTGCTGAAAATATCAGTTTATGCAACGGAACTTGCATACAACCAGGGCTGATTATATTGAGCCATTCGTGTTTTACTGGGTTTTTTTAACATATACATGCAAGCAAGTGATGTCATGGCCGATTGATGTGTGCCAATAACAGCCAGGCGCTGTATAATAGTTTACGTGTCAATAGGAGATTCATCATAACAACCCCTGGCTTACTGATTAACATATCCCTCATTATTGGTAAAGGTATCCGTGCCATCAATTAGGCAGCAATTAGCATGTGCAGATAAGAAGATCAATGGCCTAAACTATATACACATTAGAAGGAGCTGCGTGTCTCAAGCTAACCTACTATAATTGCAATAAACGTCGTGTGTTCGTAAAATGTTCAAGATCACGTAGGTTGGACGAAATAAACATGGTCGTACATTTAAGAAAACATCACTTCAAACGACATTTGCACGATTAAATACCACCAGTAATGCCAAAAGCTTTGCCATTACCTCTGTCAAATCCGGTTCATTTTTATATCACTATTACAACGCATACACTATAATTGTATCTGATATTGCAGGTACGATATTGCAGATTTTGTTTCGTACTTTCATTTGAAAATCTCAAACGGTTATCATTTCCTAACCAATTTAGAGCTGTTCTATCAAAACCGGCGTAGACCAACTTCGAGACTTTGAACCTTTATTTACACATTATTATTCCGTTTTCAGGATTGTAAAACACACAAAGCAAGTCATAGCTCGGCTTCGTGACTTCAAACCTATGTTCACACAACATGTTCTTCCAGATACTTGAAGCGTGTTTCGTAAAATATCGTTAAAGTTAAAGTTAATACACACCGACATGATTATGAGCCGAATACAACACGAATCAATAAAAACAGTTTGCAAGAACTGTATACCTAGTCTCGACTGCCCAATGAACGGAACTTTGATAATACGAGCTCATTGCGCTGGTCGTATGCATATTAGTAAGCCTACATTTTGCCCGAAACGCAGTCACAGACAACTGTGATGAGGTCGTAATAGACTATCAGTCCGCTGCGAATAATCATGTTTTCTCTATTTGATCCCGACCAATGTCTGCTAGTCGACACCGCAAACACAAACATGCATGTTCCAAAAGAGTCGAATAAATCACATTATACACCATATTGTTATGGTATGAGATGCAGCAATAAATGTTTCAAGTCACAAGTAATTTTGATATAGCCTAGTTGCTCACAACAGTTTGAACCGTTCAGAACAAGTTCCGCGAGGTGTACCGCTCCACTAATCAAGGCATATATATATTTGCCATATATATAATGCAATGTACATGGAGAACCTCTTGTCCCTCGATATCCACTACTCAGCAGCTGGTTTAGTGAGCCCTTCGAAGACCACTATTTGACAGACAGCGGTCTGAACCCTTTTTTAAAATTTTGCCAATTAAATGAACCTGCAACATTGGACAAAGTTGTTAAGTAGAGCGAAATGTTTGAGAAATTATTCCCGACCTCATCAAGCACCGTTTTGTTTTATCTCGTACATTAATGTTTATTCATAGTTAACTTCATTATGTGAATATCCTTCTGCGATCAATACCAACTGATCCAAACAAGATGTCTCTATAAACGATAAATCGCAGCCAGTTGTAACCTAAGCAAATCATAAGGCATTGTACCAAGAAGATCGTTATCCAGCCATCGATAGATTAATATATTCCAACCATCCATTGATCGCAGGGATTTCCCTCCATAGCTCCAAGATGCAACCTACTTTGCATGTTGTGGCTTTGCGTTCTAGGATCAAATCATTTCCCTGTTCCCATTTAATCAGTTATATGATCGAAGTCACGGGAACACAATTTCGTTGGCGAATAGCGTTCCTGCAATATGCACGTAGATGCAGATTCTAAACGTTTATATTAGCCTATAAGGGCTAAAATTTATATAAAAGGATCCCATTTAAATAAGCTATTAGCGCCATTTTCACGTAGATAACGACCAATGTATGTATGTGTACATGCAGGACCACACTCTAAGTCATACAGCTTCTCATTGCAGTCAATGGTAGCCTTTACTGTTTGGGTTTCTGCCGCGTATAATTTCGAGTGAATGTTCAGCACTGCGTATATATGCGTCGATAAGACTTCAAAGTAAAAGATTGCGCGCCATACACTGTTTTTTTTTCCGGTCCGCATTATTGCAAACCAAGTTTACTAGTGCATGATCACAGATTCAAACATGGCGGTATACGTAACTACGCAAGCTATAACTGAATAATTGGGTTTTTTTTTTGCAGATATACATTGACCGGACGGCTATAATATAAAATATGATGTCACAAATGGATCACGCCAATGTGGACACTTCACTTAAATCAAATCCTTGTGTCGCAGTGAAATAATTGCTAGACGTCTTTAGGTTTATCTCAAACCCGCAAATGCAAATGACAGAAAAAGTTACACCGAATAATATGACATTCACCTCGCCCGTAGAAAATATATCCCCTCTAATCAGCACCATATGTTGATTCTAAGCTAGCAGTTGATGCAGGTTCAAAGGGCGCTCTGGTATTGTATGTGGAAGTGGAAATTAATTGCATTCGGAAGGCAAACAGTAGCGATCGCTACGGAATCATGTGATATTATTGTATCACGAGACTTAATCCAAAAGCATTTTATTGAGTCCGATCAAGTAGTTGCCTTTTAATAGAAGTTTCACATGTTATTCCTTAAACGAGTCCCAGTTCACTCATTCCCTGACAGGATAGCCCACCATGATACGTTACGGCATATATGATGATTGAAAGCAAAAGCCTTGCCAGCATGCAATGAGCGGTATGAAAACATACAGTGGACACTTTGTCGTCAGCAACGTCTCATCAGTAATTAAACTTCTTAAGCTGGCATTGGCGCCAGCCTTTGTGAAAATTGTATCACTAAAGTGCACCCGGCTTCTAGGTAATCTATCGAGTGTCATATTCAACGCCAATTTAGGATCAGCAAAGAATGCATCATATGCAGATTAATTTAAAAGTGGACTTGTTGTGTTTTTTCATTGATTCAACAACATTGTGCCTTTCCTATGTATCCTTCCTGTCTCTGAGTTTTGTAAATTTCTGCTTGATTAATAATCCATATAAAAAATGGCATGCGCGGAATCAGACATAATGAAGTACATTTCTGGATAATTGACGAATGAGAGTCCGACGGAGGAAGCAGACAACTGGAAATATTTACAGTAATGTTACGCTATAAATAATTATAGGGATATCCACCGATAATAAATTCACCATATTGGTATGATATCTATGTATTTACTATAAAAAAACTGCGGCCGGGTGCCGGACTGATTGGTAAATGATATCACATTAAAGACACAAGCTGGAGAGGATATAATTGTGTGTGCCGTCATTGTGTCAATATTCCTTATGTATAAAGGCATGTTCTTATGTCAATGTGCAGTTAAAACAGCGCAAGTACTACTGTCTGCCTTTTGTCAATATCATCATCGATTGGAATGTACGGTTTTTAAAGTTTATAGCCTTTAGGGACAATACCCATGACCTCGCTTCAACATCCTGATTGCCCATCAGCCTTATGTTAGGAAACGTAATGGATTGTGTAGTTAGCGCCACTTCAAACCAAGCTTGCAACAGTGTGTTAATAAGTGTGTTAGTAAAGGAGATCGAGGGAATGAAATGAATCTGCCTTCGACAAATAGCTCGAAATCGATGCAGCTGCAAATCAACCAAACCCAAACAGCAGCATATGCTTTGTGCGTCATAGCATGAGTGAAGACAATGTACCCAATCCCGAGCATAATATCGAGCCTGCAATCGAATAACAATCTACTCTCTACAAACGTATGTGAGATGTCTTAGCAATGGTTGGCTCGTCTGAGATTCTCCTTGTGGTCAAGCAAAAACACGGGAGTGATTGTGCTTATCTTAAATTATAACAGCTTAGTAGGTTAAGCTGACTGAACTATAGCTGTGTAAATCCTGGCAAAGCGGATGATAAAGCACGCTCCAGCAGATGAATGTCGGTGGAGAACGAGTTTTCATGACGAGGTTTTGCTAACCCGAGGCCTATGCGACCAAGCGAAATTACAGATTTATTCCCTCGTGCTCTATGATTAAACATTGGCTTTTACATTGTTATCACGTATGAAGCAAAGTCTTGAGCAAAGGATCATTATATTACGCGATTTATTTGACACTACCATGACAAGATGCAACAAATGTGGAAACAGAAATGCTGTAAATGTGGAAACACAAATGTTGCTGGTTGACGCTGAAACCGAAATACTTGTCTCATACAAATTGTTCTCCTTGTACCTTAGACAATGTAGCAACAACGGCGACGCTAGAAACACCAAGTTTTGCCGACAAGCATATATGTAGACCATTATGTATAGATGCATTATTACTATCATCTGTTGATTGATGTAGATTTTTATGTGATTATGAGATGAGTCTACAACAAGACACATGACTGTGGTTTAGGACAGAGCAAATGGTGGTTCCTCTCTCTATAACACAGTAACTTATAAGCTAGATAGCAATATGAGCCAAGCATATTAGCTGTTATTACCTGTTAACTGTTAACTATTAGCTGTTGATAACTGCATGTTAAACGAGAAATGTAGAAATGACGAGCATGCGTATTGACCTGTCCAGGGGCATATCGCATTCATTTTGCAATATTTAAATAGTCATTGGGTTAGCAATCATTTCATTGACGTGCACTTCGTCTTTCTGTCTATATTTCGATACAACTGGGCTCCGTAGAAATGCTCTTGAATATAACTTGCGGCGCCACAAACGAACAGCAAATTATTAACTTGGAAGATTTAAAAAAATTACCATCCCTACCAATTTGATCCTGGCGCCTTAGCACTACTGATCCACCTGGATGACAGAGACAATATCCACCTGTTGCTGTCTTGCAAGTGCTCTGTATAAACAGAAGTAAAATATGGCTTCGAAGGGTTATATTCTAAAGTTTAGCAATATAACCGCCTTCCAAATAACAAAATTGCACTGTCGGTTATATACTTATATAATAATGAGCTTTTTGGTTACGGAATTAATGCTAATAACAATATTTGAATCCTATAAAGAGGATTAAATCTGCTGCATATAATCTTATATGGACGCCATGCGCCTCCCTCGGGCATGCTTATGTGCCTCACGATATGTGGGTTCCAACAGTGCACAAAGCAATGTCTTTTACTACTCCCGAGGGGAACACATATCTTGGAATACAGCAAATCTAGTTTCCCTCGTTAAGTCATGATAAGCGCTATCTACTTAAAGGGTCAAAGGGCAGCTAACGGTTAGTTGAGGTCATACGCCCATGCGCTTTACAATCCGCGAATATGTTGATTTATCTCTCCTCTTTTGTTCTGATTGAAGTCTCCAAATAACAGCCTTAGGCATTCACAAATTTTATGTATCGTTGTAAGATAAATGATGACAGCTGATTAGCATAGCAAATCTTCATAGCAGCAATTAAGATATGACGTTATGACAGGTGGTACGAGTACGAATTATCATGTGCGTGTTAGACATCTTAGAGTAAAGCACATACGTGTTAGACATCTTAGAGTAAAGCACATACGTGAGTATGAAACCTTGTGACATCGTATCAGTGAACATTATAAATGATGTAGTTTTGCGCGTAGATTCCAATTGTGTCATGCTACATAGATGTTGCATTTGTGACCATTTATGTGAATCTTGAGGTTTATAACCATTGCCTCTCACTAACTTTCAATCCTATCTATCGAGAAACTGATTCGTGCAACTGATCCTGGCGCCTTAGCACTACTGATCCACCTGGATGACAGAGACAATATAAACTGACGCATTCCGAATCATGTGGTTAATACTCAGTGATATTCACTCGGGATCAATAAATTTTAGAATCATTATCCAGGCAATACAGGGAATGCTATTCCATTAAGATGGGCATCCACATTACATGACAATCGATCGAAAGATCTCGCCTTGTCTCCTGCACTCAGTATTCACAAACAAGTCATCAATGAACAGGGCAAATCCCTATGCTACGCACGCTTAAAGCATTGCGCATTACGCACGTCTCTCTCACGGTCACAGCGTTATGTTTGCTGAGTGTATTAGTTACGGGCAACATATATGATCAATGGCTCCAGTTTCTATTGCACTCATAGTCTGTGTTTACTCGATGTTGTACCAGAAGGCTGTTGTACGTGTGATCTCTTGATACACGGAATGTAATACGCATAAGGAACGCAGCAGCTGTATCAGTATGTTTTCTGTTCTTCAGGGAGATAAAGTGTGCATTGAAACAGAAGCCTCTTCTGTCATAGTTGACCCAGACATGGAACTGTGTATATGATCAGTATCGGTCGATATTAATCGTTGATATTACCAGTGCGTAGTCTGAAGTCTGATTCTAACTTGCTAACCAATCATAATAAAAGACGCCGAATCTACTTTGCAGGCTGATATTTCCAATGACCGTTGTGGCATTCATTCGCTAAATTCATGGAACAACATTGAACGAACGGAAATTGGTCATTAATTATACTAGTGTAAGTGGATAACGAGTTCAGATGATTACCAAAACTGTTGTTCTGCTGCGATAGTGCATGTTTGCCCTATTCATTTGTATCCTGTGCTAACTGACATTTCCTAAAGCATGCGATCTAGGGTGTTACAATCCGTTTTCCATATAGAACATATGCAATAAAAATATGGCTTCAACATGGCGTAGTAATGCAACCACCGGTGAAACTATGCAAGCTGAAATTAACCGTCACTTTGTGGGTGTACATTGCGTATTGCACTATTGCTAAGAGTAGATGAAGAGTTCAATACTTTACCCATCTAAGCAATGAATATCTAGGAGCCTTGGGCTATCTGTTAGAAACTCGTATGATTGGGGCGTATCGTGCATTGGGTTATATCTATATACTCGTCTGACGCAGTGTAGCACACACCGACGTATTCACCTGCGATTGAACATTATATAGTCACTTCATTGATGCTTTCCACTCAATAATGGTTTGAGTTTCCACCCATAGTTGGGACATTGCGTTGTTAAGAACTATAAGCCACCATCACATAAGCTAGGTCAAATGGCGATTGCGTCATATATTTGCAAGGACAAATATGCAACGTGCTTTGTGTCAATGAAAACTGAATTTAATACACCGGAATCCCAAGCAGGGCGCTCTCACTTGTCGAGTAAATATTGTGTGGCGGATAGATTGACAGATGATCAGAGGGCCAATGTCGCGCCGATTAATAACCGTCACTGTGTTATCTAGGTTCAACTGATTGCATGATTTATAGTTAAGCGTACTGACTATCAGTTGTTTTGGGAGTACTACATTTGTCTTCATACTTCCAATGCCTTTGCATTTTGTGTCACGTGTGTTGATTGAAAAACTGCCAATGATTGCAAGAGCATTCCTGCTTTGTTTACATTAAGCGAGAAATTAGTATTCACACCATTGTAAATAATGCGTTGCATTCAAACCAAATGTTGACCTGTGTAGCATACTCCCCTATGCAATGCAAATTGCGATGGTTTGTTCAGGGCATCCGTAAACTCCTTTCTAAGCCTGGCATTCATTCCCAGTCTATCATATAGACGTTATAGCCGCTGAAAAAGCCTTGTTAATCCTCCGTGTTTCATGTTAGTGCATTTAGAAAGCAGAACACGTTGTTATCCCACTGTGGTGCTTATCGCTAAATTGCTGCATACTTTGATCATTATGCTGCTTTTAATTGACTCCTTGTGTCTTGCTGCAGTATCAATATGCAATATGCATTCTTGTACAAAAGTATGAGTGAACACTGAGCACATATACCATAGCTTAGGAAACGTTAGGGCGCTGGTTAGGTGTAGGTTTTACCTATTTGAATATTACTATGATAAATAAGAATTTCCGCATCTGGTTTTTTTGCTATCACCATGTTTCCTGCATTGTGCGATGTTTAGACAATAAGGTTCTTTATATTAATCAGCGAATGCTTACTTCGCATTTCCATGGTAATCGCATCACCTATGGTGTCAGTTCTCTGTGGAACGTTGCTGTCTTCTGCATCTAGCATACAGTTATGTGTACGCTAAACATATTAAGACATATTTCTCTATCTTATACCTGGTAAATATACAAGTACCTCAATCTCTCTTGTAGTCTCTCTGTCTGAATTGCGCTTTTACGTGTTGTATAACAGTCGATTGTGTTATCAGTGATGTGACGGTTCCATTGGGTGCTTTTGCAATTGTTTATAATCGCCTTGCATGAATGAAAGTACAAAAACATTCTGCAAATTGAATATGATCGTAAGGCGTGCCCATATATAAGCATAAGCGCAGCCGCGAGCTTTTAAAATTCGTACCCATAAACAATACAGACTATATAGTCTATCGATATCTTAGGTATTCAGCTGATCAGGGGCAGTACGACGATAAATGCACTAGTGTATGACACTTTCATTTACAGCGTTCTCCAACTCGTATTTACGTACATCAAGCAATTCAATGTAACGATTCACAATGAGGCAAAATACATCCCTTTGACCGTAAGGCGCTGTACAATGTGCAGCCGTGCATTGCCTTTGAGTTGGAACTGGTATTCTCAGGGTAATCATCAACTTACATCAAGTACTTTCTGCTCTTTGAATAGGGATGTTAAATAACACTGCACCGACGAGCCCCTGCTTACTCATCCACACGACAAGGGAATCCGCTGGGTATCAGCGTTATTGGTGAGCTCGATGGTAATCCATCATGGCTATAAGCCTTTGATACAGAGCGCATGCATTGCATCTAACGCGATTGGAAATGATAGTACTTGCCTGCGGACATAAACCTTTTATCGTTTCAGCAAGCCCATACAAAAGTCATGAAACTCAATGTGGTATGATAATATAGTATTCGAGCCCAACTATTAATGTTTTATTATCGCTCTATTCAAGTAGTTATCGATGCCAGATTATTGCAGTAAGAGATTTGCTGTTTACATATCGATTTAGACTTTGAGACAAATGCTTACTTTACACCATGTAATGTATTCCTGATTAAACTATATAGAGGTTATCAATGTATTTTCAGTCATTAATGAACTCCTGATTAAACTCTACTGGGATATTCAGTGTAGCCTAATCACACACATGTAGAAACAGTTAAAGCAATGTTAGCTTGTTCGAGCATTTACTTATGAATAATGATGCATGCTGCATATGTACGCTCAGTAAGTTTAATTGCAAGATGCTACGTTTTTTTTGTGCCCAGTAATTGTCTCCTGGCTAACATGATAGAGTTACGACAGAACATGCTTGAGATACGAACAATGCTTGATGGTGCAGATTGTCCTCGGGATGTGCTCCTGACCCTGGTATCGAGCGGTATATTGATTTAAAATTTTGAAATGATTGTCGTTTATGATTGTTCTTTGACTCACACGCTAGGTGTCCAATTTCAAAGAGACCCTGTCTTGGACAGGTGATCACGATCTATATGTTGCTGCTCCGCATAGAAGTGCATTATATATTCATTATAGCAATCCTTTGGTTCCCTCTTGTCCGTGAACGTGACAAGGATGACCAGTTTGTTGTAATTTAGCATATGTTGAGTAAAGCAGCTACACAGAATTACTCTTTGCCTCGTTTGTGCATGTGAGAGATTAGCGTATCAAACAATCAAACCTTACATTAATGTTAAATTGATAACCTCAGTTCAGTTATTAAAGCACAAGCAATTGTCATTGGGTATATAGTTTGAACAATAATCACCATGTCATCTACATGATAATTTTTGCTCGCACTTAAGTGATCCTGATGGTTATGCAGAATATTATAAAACATTCAACGCAGCAATTCTTGCTTTTGAGTTTTGTTCGTGAACATTAATTGGAAGAAACCAAATATTCGGTACTGCATGTGCGTTGTAGTGCCGTAGAACCCACAATGCCTTTCTAGGGATAATATACCAAAATAAATCACTCGAAGTACATGGTGTTACTGACAAAAAGATTATTAATGGGAATCTATTGGAGCATACGGTGACGTTGTGCACACCAACGTCGAAATGCCCGTAACCTCAGTGTCGCAAGCTAGTTTTGCATGGATTACTGATAAGAATTATACCCTTGTTGTGCAGGTTTCCTGGCTACATGCTGAATTAGTATCTTGTGTGATAAAAGATGACTTAGTCTGAGTACCGTTGTCAAAAAAAAAATTGCAACCTTCGGCTCATCCATGTCTCGCGGTAAGCGCTTCATCTTTGTTAGAGATTTGGTTAATGCCGGAGCTCTATCTGCGCGAAAGCATCCGTTCTATAGCCGTTACAAATTTGATCCTTATAACAGGACAAATACTCTTTTGGCTTATCTCATTTGCAACAAATCAATCTAATGCTCCCTGACCGCCTGACACAAGAGCGACTTTGGCTGTGAATGATGCAGTCATTTTAAACTCTTTCATGACTGTGTGGCATCTGATGGCGAGAAATAGGTCCATGGGGCTTTCAATAAATTGCCTCTGCTTGGGAGATATCAAGATAAAAAGTCATTTATAAACGTAGCAGACATGATTTTGGTTATAACAAAACCCAAAGCATGACCCATTGCGCAATGTGGTACCTATAATATACTAAATATATGTTCGTTGCGATATGTTCGTCAGGCATTCCCGTCGAAAATTTGATCATTACAGCGATAAAAGACCAATATTTGACATTCAGATACTGTTTGGTCAGATTACAAACCTGAATGATAATATCATATGCGTCAGGTGCGAGGTAAACATTATCCACCTTTGATGATATGTAACAGTCAATGATGTTGAAAGAGGGTCTGGTTCATTTACAGCATCAATGTGTTTGTGGCACCAGCGCGATGCATAATCGATTTGCTTGCAAACGTGTATTGCAGTTGCCCAATAATAGTCGATAGAACGAACCACCGTCAAACATTACACTTATCCGTGATGTGTGTTCTATCATAACGCTCGTTCGTGATCAACACATTGGAATAAAACACACCCTCCCATTCCTCAGGTGGAAACATTCACACGTAAGTATAAGAACTTGTACCACACGTTGTATGATTCAATATTGATTTTCACGCCGTCGGATTTGAAATGCCATCCAGGTAATAAGAGGTTTCAAGCAAACATTCATCTGAACATGCTTTTACGCAATAGCTAAGCTCAGTCACGGTGGAATTTTTGTAATGCATGCTAACATAACAAATGCGACACAGTGGTGGGACTCACTTTACAGTGTGAAGGCACTTGCGAAACGCCCACCGCAAGTTGCTTTTCTGAACCTTGAGCAATAACTACGCTGACAAGGCATCCGGACAGTCCATGCAGGATAAATCCCAGCACGTTCTGTTGTGTGAATAGGGATCTCAATTGTCACTACACAGACAAACCGCCACCAAAGAGCTGTAAAAGGATGGATGCAGCGGCGAACTTCAAACAGAAATCCGTTTGGAATATTACTTGATTCCGAAATACGGAGCTACGCGGTGTGCCGTTATGCCGTTCAACAATCGAAATCGCTGTTATCCATAGCAAACCATTCTGTATGCGGATTGTGAAATATTTGGCATGAAACCATTAGCAACCAGACGTAGCTATTAACCGTACGCGGCAAGAAAAAACCTCCTCACGCTTGTGGTGTGTATTTAGAGGGAATTACACTGATGCATTTACGCACATCAAGGAGAGATGCATGCCGCTACTTGTAACTCAAGTTACACATTCGTAAATTATTGCAATACTGTAGTAGATCATTTTTCTAAATGCTAGGAATTAATCACCAAATACTCTAAACATTACTGTTTCATGACCATTCTGGCGCTGAAGATTTTGGTAGTATTTAAAACAAGTCATTGATGGATAGTGCACAAAGTAACTATGAACACTTACATACAATGAATATAGAAAATTGTTATGATAATCGAGTTATATTCTGTGAGTGACAGAGATGCATGTTGAACTACCACAATAAACGCTGTGGGTATTCGAAATATAGTAAAGCGTCTTGTGAAATGGTCGACACTCGTGTTACGCTTCTTCAATATTGCCACAAACCATTATGAACCATTCTGGTGATGCACCCGAGGTCCACGCAGAGTGTTTGCATTGAACCAATGCGTGTAAGGCACTAGATTGGTCATGAATACCATAGATAGTTAAGCGGTCAACTTATAACCGTCAATGCATAGCAAAGCCCAATGCTTTAATGTTAACCATGAGTACGCTTTATACTTATATATCGTTCGAATTGGGATCCAAAGTGACGCGTGATCATTTCGACTAAGAAACTTAAATCCGATAAGCCCGATTTCCGATAATGCATTGCTTACGTCTACGGTCCGATTAACTAGCGCTTTATATATGTATTTGAACATATAAGTCCCCGAAAGGCAGGAAAGATCTGATTAAAGCGTGTCCGGCACCGATGTCTCGGTGACGATGTCAGTTTTGTCAATGACTGACCTGGCGTTGCCATAATTGACCTATTCTTAATAAACCAACACTAGGCATGTGGAGAAGTGAGAAATGAGATCTAATGCTCTCAGACCCAGCAGGCATAACGCTGAATGGCGTGTTTGACGATAAGGTTATCTACATGGATTGCCTTGTCAGCTTAGTTATGCGCGAGGTTCAAAAAGGCCACTTGCGGTAGGTATTTCGCAAGTGCCTTCACATTGTGAAGTAAGTCCCATTACTGTATCTCAACTGATATGTTAGCATGCAGTGCAGTAATTGCACCTTTTTGTCGTTTGGCTGTTGTGTTTAAGTTAGTCTATATGGACGTTTGCTAGCAGTCTCCAATAAATGTGATGCCATTTCAAATACGACGACATGAAAATCAATTGATTTAATGTGTGGAACAAGTTCTTATACTTATGTGTGTATGATTCCACCTGAGGAATGGGAGGCTGTGTTTTATTCCAAGCGTGGATTACCGGGAGAAACAATGATGCACAATCATCATACATCATGCTGTGTTGTGTTGTGATTGGATCTACATTCAGCTCAGTAAAGTCAACAAATACCCTTCTATTATTCCCTTACACCGAACGTACTCAGTAATGTGACAACATTCGCAGCCATTTTGAACGCATATCTGTTTATGGTTTAGGGGTGGGTTTTTCTGCAGCGATTTTCTATTCATACGCTATGCTAGGCATGGTTATATGAAAAATCATAATGCTGCTTGGCGCTTTCAGTATTCATAACATGTTACTTGCAATACTGCCACTGCTGAGTGCAAATTGCTGAAGTTATTATCATGGTGTTCAGAAGGTAAGGGGTTACAAGGAATGGGATACGGCTGTCAGCCAATTATAACATGTTTTTCACATGTTGTCGTAGGTATTGTCGCAGATACTTATATTATTAGGTATTTGGTTATAACATTGGTTTTGTTTTAATCCGTTCTAGCACTAGGGAGAATGAAGCCCTTGCATTCGGGTTGATTTAAGGTAAACAATTGTTCCTTATCCACTAAAATCAGCAGCATGTTGTAATTTAATTCCCAAACAATACTCTACTTACTATTATCTTTGGCAAGACAAGGGCCATATAAAACGCAAACCCGTCTGACAGATCCTGTTGAATGGTCAAATGGTAAATCAATAAGCTTGGATTTCGATGAAGCAGAATTTGGTCGTGACTAAGACACTCTCTCGACCCTTTCAATTTGATATGATTATCATAGCAAATATAATAGCCACATGGATATATATATTATAACAGTTAAATATGGTAAATGCTATGGTAAATAAATGATTGTAAGACATAAGTAAAATGTGGTGGCACCACTTAGTAGTCTCCACAAATGAACAGGGTTAATTTCACTTCTGTTATGAAGAACAATCACTGGCAGGTGCGTACCACTCTCCGGTGTAGCTTCGCTTCCATCACGCTAGGCATGTCAAGAGAGGTGTATTCATTTTGCGCACATGACTATCCTACTGTTATACCTAGTAGATTTGCATGCTGGACCGACACATTTATACTTCTCATGCGTGCAAATACAGAATACTGCCAAACATGTCAATTAAATGTGCGTGTTCAAGATATATGATATGCTTGGTTTTGGAAAATGAGTTTCAATTCGGGACAATATATCTTTAAATATTTTTTACTTGTCCAGTAGTTGGGTCAAATATTACCCAATAATACAATGATTGCCGCTTGCACTTCAAATACAAACACACTCATACACATACACACACACACATGCGCACAGTTAGGCGTCATTATGTGTACAACAAGCAGCTGGAAACATTAAATGATGACACAATGACTAATCCCTTCTATTGGACCAACCATATCGCTGGGTGTGTTCAACAAAACCGCCGTTAACTAAACGAACTATAACAATTCCCGTTACGGCGGTGAATGCTCACCAACTAACCAGTGGGAAAATATAACGGCCTTGGAGATAACACAGTTAATACTAGTTCATTCAGCGCACTTGTGCTAATTTGTTTCAATTGAAAAGCGACGACAATTGCGTACGTAATACTTTAAAACACAAAAGACAAAGCTGTTGTTAAGCAGTTCATGTGAGCCAACACAGAGTAATCAGCTAATCAATGAGATTACCCTTAACTGTCTACTTGGAGAAAGCTGGCATTCAAAACGGTATCTAGATAAAAACAATTTGTAACTCGTTTTGAAACAAATGCATGCTCAGCTATCCCCAGCTTATATACTATTGATTGTTGTACGCTATTGTATTTTAGGATTTAATGGAAAATTTATGACTTACCTTATAATGTTATGATTCTCGACAATAGCAATTATGTACTACGTAATAGCAACTTGATACGTGATAAGTCGATAAGAGTCGTTTTTTGCAAGCACTGTGTCAGGACAAAACATTTATTTCATATTACGTACATTTGATACTGTACATTAGGCCGCATATTGTTACCATAATTGGCCCGATCTGGATCTAAGAAAAGTGGGTCTCAAGATAATGATCCCAAATAACCTTGCTGACGCATGAACGTTGTCAGCTATATATTTGAACTTCATAATCCAGAGATATGTGAATAATAATGCCTTACATTCTACACATTACATGATTTATAGATCTTGAGACACTTCATAAATGTAGGTCATTAAGTTGCATAAAATATATATTTATAGCAGGTAATTCTACACATACAAATCCAAACATGCGAATCAACCTAGTCGCCTGCTCAGAGACCGCTGCCACATTCGTTTATATCGGTCTTTTTTTGGTTTACTGCTACAGTTTAAACACCTATCAATATTTCTTGCTATTATATGATACCTCGCCATAACATAGACGGCGTATATCATATCAGTAACTATTAAATAGATATTGCTCTCTTGTGCAGTATCACATGATTGGTGACCGGCAGTGATTTGGACACCTGAAACACAGATACAATTGCATGCGATTTTCATGAAAGCAGTTAAAATAACATGGCGCATCATTGCCATGATATAGAGAGTATGATGCTAGTCTCCTAAAACTAAGCAGCATTTTTCGGTTCGGTGCGCCAATTGCTTGCAAAAAAGAGCAGGACCGATTAAACCATTGTGAGCAACCTGGTGTGCATTTAGATTACCGAAGAATCCTGTTTAATGGATCTCAGAGTGGCGCGTTGTACGCTGTGCCAGCACTAGAAATGAAGGTTTTAGAATACAACGCACTTTGATGGCATTCTCAGAAATTGTTTGGGAATAAAAAAAAAAGGCTACATAGATCAGCACAGATCGTCATAGGTTGCCTTGATACACGATGTTAATTTGTGTGCTTGACGCACTTGTCCAAAATACAATTGCCAAGGGAAATAAGTTTCGATTATAATTAATATTGGGTTTTTCACAAATTGTCATGAGGGTAAATCTGCCATACATAGTGGCAACAAATAGAAACGTTCATGTGTGTCTATCAGTGAGTGACCAAAAGAGGTTAGACCGGATATTGCTTCTTACGCCCTTGCGTTGTATTCCGCCTACCCCGTTAATAGAGCAGACAGAACATTGTGACGTAGTGTTGTCCAAGCAAACCTGCTCATGGTAACATTGGTTCAAACTGTCGCCGTTGTCTATAATGCTGTTTTTCGTAGCCGCCTGGCGAAAGTTTGACGCTGCAGATAAGTAGACCGATGAGCTGACAGTCAGGTGAACTATTGAATATCTTCCTCATATAAGCATATATATGACCAGGTGGAACGCTTGAAAATCGTAAAATTATTATGCTGCAGCCTGTGTGAAATTTCTTCTACTACTGTAGATAAGTCACTGTGTAAATTTTGTTGTTGTATATTCGGTTTGTACAGCTTTTACTGCTAGAATTATTTCGGTGCTGATTAGATGAACCTTATCACACCAATGCAATAACGTCCTCTCAGAGATTACCTCTGCTGAGCGTAATTTGCTTATGGTGCCTATGAAAAATCCATGAGGTATTATAAGAGTCAGAACGAAAGCCTGCTGTGGTTGATGTACACATATACATAATACAGAATTGATTTATCCATTATAAAACTGTATGGGCATATGATGAAAATACATTTCTAATTTACTCTTAAACTTGCCGGATGCAAGTCAGGCATGGTGTAAGAAAGGGTTCATGACGATTGAGAAATGGTGAACAGCCATTCAAGAGGCATCTTTGAAACGTTGTCGAAGGTCTCCAGACGTATCACTTACATGACGCCTAACAGTCCATCAAAAGAACATATTCTCATACAGAATGGAAATGATTGCTAATTATGCTACTCTCTAATTTACGATAATGTTACATTATTTAATGGTACCAAAGAGATTTGCTGGTATGTTATTATTGACGCTATCTTTGGAAATATGACCGTTTAAGGTAACATTCTTGGCAGATGTCAGTGCATTGGCCACTATTAATGGGCGTTGATGGATGCCGGTCGTCGTCAAAGGAGAAGCACACAGAGCAGCGTTGTGGTAACCAGAGCGTCAATGTCTCCATCGCGTCTTTGAACGTCAAACTGTTGCCGTTCATTATTCGCCATTACAAAGTGTTAAAGAGATGGTTACTGCGATATTATGTAAGTGATAGCATTATGAATGACGAGGTGTGTTACATTGTTATATACGAAGTCGATATCATTACACATTGTTTACCTTCCTTGCCTCGGTGATGAAAACCATGCCACCGCCTTAAAGAGGAAACGTTTTTCGACGACTTTAAGAGGCAGTATTCTAGCACTTGGTGAGGACCAGATTAACTTACTTGTCAGCGTTCGACAACATTACTCTCTATATCTCTCTCTCTCGTTCAGAGAAAACATTGCTTAATTACTTTTGTTAAAGGAACGGCGATGCTACGGATGAATAGAATGTAACTGCTTTTAAGATTTTTGATTACTCGATTGTCGACATTAAGAGCTCCCAAAACGCTACTGGTCTCGCTTGAGTCGGGTTATTGTCGTGATGAACTTCAAAAAAACCATAGGCTTAGCCTTTATAGGACTTTACGTAGTGAATTAGCCAAGGTTCATGTTGATCCAATAGCTCGATATTGTACAAAGCATATTACTATCGTTGTAACAAATCGGACCTCATACACTCCATTATATGCCCTGCTTAATTCGATACAATGCGCTATAAATATCAAAGACATACCTGTGGTAAATTAAAGATCTCAATACCTCCTGGGTTAACTAACGGGGTAGATGATAAATATTGATCCACACATCTCAGGGGTCAATACATTGTTACTCCGGCTTCTTTAGTTGGTGACACCTGACAAAATTACATTTGTTAACACCAACGATGGACAAACCTGAGATGAAGCAATGCTACTTCTACAGACAGGGTGTCTTAAGAGCTGACATGTACATTTTGAGATATCTTGTAATCGGTCGATGATACCTTGATATAACAAATACTGAAAACGGCAGTTAGCGAAGCCCTCTAGTAGATTGTTGTTGTGATGACCATAGAAATATGATCCGAGCGCAAATATTTAAATATGTACACTTAAGTGAATGGCAAACATTGCCATGCACACTTAGCGGATATTAGTTAACTCGCGTTTACCAATTAGTTCGATCGAATCCGGCGAGTAGAACCTAATAGGGTATGCAAGCGGGTGCACCATTCCTTTTGCCGTGCTGTTGGTCGGCTACCACACTGTCATGAATCCAATCTTCATCTTTCTGTGAGGTAACCAGTGACACCTGTTTGATTCGGTCTCTTACTAATGATGACCGTGTCATTATATAATCATCAATAGCTGTAGAATGCATTTAACGTATTTCCGATATAAGTGAACATTTCGCATAACTGAATGCAATTGATATTCTCCCAGTTAGTCATGTACATATTACTTGTTCATAATTGCGTATAAGCAGGTCATCGCAGAATGGTGGCTGAGGCTGATCACACTTTGAACCACGTTGTTATATAGTGAGCTACGTGAGTAAAATTTCCAACACTAGCATGTATATACTCTTAATTCAAAGAACCATCATTAATGTATTCCATTGGGTGTACTTTACAAGCCACTGTGGAAATCCCTAAAAACGGAATATCAAACATTTTCCAGCCCAATTTTCTCCAACCACCCCCATCCCGTTTGCTAATATTCAACCACTCGTTGAGTGCAATGAATAAGAAAAAGCGATGCACCCTGGCATGGGAGCGGAAAATGAACGAAAATCGAGGACAGTGTTTTTTTAATAGGAGACAAAAATAATATCGGGATATTCGATTCTCAACATGTATTAATCAATCAATTTCGCTGTCTGCTATCCCAGCCATCTTCATTGCAGTCAAGATAAAAACAGCCCATGAATCATATTCCGCTGATCACTTACACGCCTGCCAACCACAGAAAGCAAACACTCTTTATATATAGAACCGCATTATTTATTGATCGTGGTTTTATTGTTAGGCGAGAACCACAACAAAGTGAGCACAAACCGCGAAGAGATGCTAGTGCATTGAGATAGCATATTCCCACTTGTAGGAATAACATTTGTAGCAAAATTACATCTTTAAACCTGTACGTCAATTTTGTCGCGCAGTCTTTATAATTACACACCAAACCCGAATTATCTTGGGTGAACCGAGAAATAATAGCATGTTTTTTATACTCTTAAAATCTAAAAGCTCAGAATTATCAAAAGAAATTTGATCATTATACGTTCGCTTTTATGGTGAGATGGCCTTGACCTACAACTAATGATATAACGCATGGGTAAGATTTTAAAGCTTTCAAGAGCTGCAGCATAAACTCATTATACGATGGAACTTTGGCAGTAATTTTTGAGGCTATCTTATTTCAGCCACTTTAGGCCGCGCCTAATAACCATATCGGATTACAGCTCTTAAGAAGTACCCCTCAATGTCACGTTCGAAATAACTCCGCCTACTTACCCACACAGAGTTATTTCCTTGTATGCGGTTAGATTATTTTTCCAATTTAGATCGTTTAGCATTTGTATTGTCGTTAAATTATATTGTCTGAATATTATTCTGATTTAATAAACCTTGATCTTACCCTGGAGAAAAAAAGTTTCCTGTAATACATTCTACCATTTCTCTATTATGATGTGATATAGATCGCCGTTGAGGTCACCGTCAAGAGATGCACTACTGCAAGATCTGCATTCCACAATGGTTCCGTCAAGCAAACGAGCTAATGGCATGATTATTATCGAATACCTTATAATATCATTGAGCAATATTAGGTTGAAGCGAATTGAATGAAGTTTGAATGCTTTTATTTGCCCTGCCTCAGAATACTGAATGATATTTAATCCATCGAATGGTGCGTTGTTCGCTTCCTCAATATAGTTTCCGTTTTTCTCGTTTGTTTTACAAAATGGTGATTTATTATAATCGGAATGATATTATTTCGTGTTTAATATCAGACTTAATGGTGTTAAGCCTGATATCAAACATTCATTTAAGGAATCCGAATTGTGATTAATTCAACGTCTCTGGTCGTCGTAGAACAATGGAATTGGAAGCCATGTATAGATACAATAGCATGTTTAACCAGCAAGTAATATTGGCAATGATGTATCAGGTCGCAACCTGCTTAGTAAAATTAACTATGTATGAATTAAAGGTCACAGGTAACAGTGCTTATGATATGTGACTGGACTGTGACAGCGATGGTGTGTGCCCTGTATCCTGCTTCATCGTTCCAATCGTGTGCTATGAAATCTTTGAATGACCTCTGACCTGTTTAATCCTAACTCAGTAGCTGCTGTTGGTAGTAAGGTAATCGCCGAGGGGAATGTTACCACAAAATGATAAATATAATTAAACATCGCTCATATTTCTATGTGATCTGCAAGATTTGAGCCTCAGTGTTTGCGGAGGATTGCATCACAACTGGAACTCGCCCTATCACACGGGCAGTAATGCACGCAGCGGTGCTAAAGTAAAATTGACAGTAAATATACATCACCGATGTCGATAATGAATGAGTGATCTAACACCGTATATGGCGTCTGAGATCAATATTCAGCCAACCTTAACTGATTAAATGCCTTAAAGATGGGAAATAAAACATGGTAATTAAAGGAATAGACGCATGTCGTAAAAAATTTCGTTGAATAATAGCCTACCATTTGACAATTATGTGCGATTACCTGAAGGTTTGAATGGATAATACAGATACGTGAATCGTCACTTGAAAACATGCCATATTAGAAGATGTTGACTCTCATTAACACGCAGAGAGAATACTGGATCCGTTAAGCAGGAGAAACCGTAGCGATATAAAATTTGACGTAAATTCAAAGAATGGGTCGATGGAGGTTTGATTACATTATGGGCACTAACCGATTGTTTGGGTTCCCCGAATTGTCCCGAAATGTCACATTCATTGTTGAATAGGTTAAAATTGACGGCAGCTCTGCGTTTTTTCAATTTGGCATTCTAGTAATGTTTTGCTAGCATTTCCTTTTTAAGATTTTAAATGAAGCAGACATATAACCAAATGATACAAATATCTTAGACAATAATATTCTAAGACATAATAACACCTACTTGATAACGCTTCTTTACTAACCCGTCAGGGATCAACATTCTACCCTATTACGTCTAAATAATGCCGTGCATTGGACCGCATTGTTACCATTATGGCCACGATCTGGTTCTAGAAGAAGCAGGTCTCACGGATAGGCCATCCGAATGAATCTACTTGCTGACGCATGAACACCATTTCAACGTTAGAAATGTAACGGGGTCTGTGCTTGATTAGCCTCTGTACTGTAGATAATAACAGTCGACAGAGTCATAAAATGTGTCATCGTTTTTCCCCTTAGTCATCACATGGACAAACGCTATCGATTTTCTAAACTGACTAATGTATCTTTGGTTTATTTCATTACACAAATATCGTTGGAAAGACTCATGGAGATTGAGCGTATACACACACAGTATCGCTGGTGATTGGTTGTGCTGCGCTCTCACTAATCGTTATGCCTTATCGTGATTTGAATGGTGATTCCCTGTGATTGTTGATGCTGATTTTATGTCGGAGCAATAATCCAAATGGCTGCTAGCAAGCGCCAGATAGTGGCTGATGCTTTTTAATGATACCAGTTACATGGTCCTGTGTTCTGAAGTGCATCAAGCCGCCAAGGTGAGTTTTGCCGATCGATTATGATTATGGATGATACAAGGGTAACACAATGCATATGTCTCTATGGAATCTTGACTATTTGCAAAAATAGCAACGTGCTTTGGGGTAATCGGTATTTATCGGATGTAACTGATCATGCCATTGCCATAGCGTCGGTGTCCAATTTGCGGAAGAGTAATATTGCATTATGGCACTTTAGAGTAACTAATATGGTACAAGAAGAGTCATTATGAACTCCAACTGCACCTTAGATGCACATAAATGCAATACATAATTAGAATAATCACTTACCACTCAAAACTTCTTCTAAGATCAATTTGCGGAAGACTTATATTGCATTATGGCACATTACAGTAACTTATATGGTATAAGAAGAGTCATTATATGTATATATATATAAATCCAACTGCACCTTAGATACACATAAATGCAATAAATAATTAGAATAATCACTTACAACTGTATTTATCCAAAATATTACAGTGTTTCCTGCCGGTACACCATTACTGTTTTGTTTTAATGAATGGATGCCGAAGAGCCGTTACGAATGACTACAACTAATACTAGTATCTGAAAGAAAGGGCTCAGGAAGTTGGTCAGCCATTGATGAGGCTTTTTTAAATCGTTGTTGAAGGCATCTAAGCAATACACATCCACACATATATGCAAGGAATAAGTGGTATATTTACTCAAAACTGCACATTCTCAAAACAATTCCAGTGTTTGCTGCCTAATAAAAAAGACCTAACAAGGTAACGGGCCTGGTTGAAATCAGCACACTGACAGTCATTATGGGTGACGATGGATGTTGGTCAAGATCGAGGAATATTATACAGAGCAGTATAACGGTAACAAACGCGACGTTGCATTATTCGTGGCCTTTGACCTACAGCACTTGCCGTTTATTATTGTTCACTTGTGTTTGCACTGTTAAGCCATATTGAGATGGTTACTGTTAGAACATGTAAGTGATAGCAATGTGAATTGCGGGGACAGTTACATTTGTATAGTTAGCGTTTATTTCCTTACGTATAAGTTACAAACATGCTTATCAGCCTTAAACCCAACCTTGGATTTGTGTTAAATTATTTGACCTGTATTCATATATGGGAAGAGGATGGGTACAATGTTCGGCTCTTCGTGAATTTCTTGCTACTAGCGCCGTACATGGCCCAGTTGGTCCTTTTGCATTTGTAAGTGCAATAATCATCCTTCGAAACATTCTTTACCAACTGAATTTTATAAAATATTGATTTTAAGATTGCGCAAAGATGGGAATCATGCTACAGCCATAAAGACGAAACATTTTGCAGAAATCTTGGTATTGTTTCCATTTTAAAATACTGGCCTGCGCCATCCAAACAAATGCGAAAGCGCAACAGATTGGCGTGATATAGTCAATATTGAATGCGGTTTCGTTTGTAGTGGATATTAGTTCTTCATACAGCTCCTCGATCGGTTTTCTTGGTTAATTTTGTCACATGGTTGTGCAGATTAGCAGTGAAGCTCAATGCAAGGACGACAGTAAAGGTGAGCCAATGTCAAAATCATGAAATAGGTGATAGTATTGCACGTGGTTGTCAAAATGATAGGACTCTTCAGGCAATGAGAAACTGTCAGGTACGGGATGTCGTGCTCATATTTCTGTTCGATAGGATAAGATGTCAAAAGATACCATAAATAGCAGGTCTGTGGTGTTAAACTTTCATAATTACAAATGTGCGTTAATTTAAGCACTCGTCTACTTATACCGCCGCAAATGAACTTTCGCCTGGCTGTGATATCGAAGACTTAGGAATTTGAATAAGTGTGCGGTCCCTCTTCTACCATTACCTGCTAAGATTTATTTTAAGGTGCCTCTTATGACAGCACCGACAATTATATCAGTTGAAATGTGATGTATGTGACTTCATTTATATTCCCCCTGTCGATCCTCTTATGACATGCTTCTAATGATCAGTTACTGTATGATGATATACCACCAGGCAATGCTTCTCCTGTTGACAACTATTGCGCAGAACCGGCAGCTATATCATCACGATGCAATCATCATAGCGTTTCTCTCCGGCGGAGATGGAGAAGTGGTTCAGGGCAGTGACGGCAGCTTGCTCCAATTAAGCGAAATCATGAAAGTATTTAGCGAGAAAGAATGCTTGGCTCTATATGGTAAACCAAAGGCGATTTTCGCGCACAGATGTCCCGGAGGTAAGGCTGATAAATGAGGAATGTTTCAATAAGCTTGTGTGTTTGAAGCTGTCAAAACAGATGTCGTGTCGAAGGAGATCATGGGTGTGTATTATACAAAGTACGCCAACCTCATGCATGTGTGAAGTTCACGTATTTGTACCTCCTTCACATCTACTTCAGTTAACGCTGACCCGGATCTATAACCGGATATTCAACAGCATATATAAACGACCAATGCGCTATGATCATTAACTTGGTGAATGATACTATTGTACGAAACTTTAAACCCACTAGAACATTCAGGGCAAACCGATCTGTTAGAGGAACGAAATCCGATAACATTGAACATACCGCCGGGCAGACTAAAAGACGGTGGTGAAAATATGATTCCTTGGGAGATATGATAACATCCATCTTCTTGTTAATGGTGAATGTGACAGTCACGGTGCTCTCATTGATCATATCCTTGACAGGCTTGGTTTCATTCCACCAGTCTAGCTCGCATCGCACGATGTACAGTAGGCTAACGTCTCGTTTTAATGTATACTTCTTTTACAAACTGCTTCAGGTTTTAATGTTCAGTTACTTGTGGACAGCGATATTCAGCGAGGCTCGGCGGACAACCAACAAACGGCCCAACACGGCTAGACAAATGAAGGAAGCATGAAGCCACACCTTTGTCCAAGCGAGGATTACGTAGTTTGCTGCCAAATGACTGAGTCTCTTCATTCACCGAGCGCATCGCCCACTCCTCCGCCAATCCCACCAGACCTGTTTGTTGTTATACTGCGATGGAAACCACCACGCACCTGGCCGTCATGATCTCTGAGGTAACTATCCTATTGTCACCTGCTGTCATTCACATTTTTAATTCGACCAGGCCCTTAAACATTATGACTTTCTTGGCATTCCGACGCGTTTCGATTTTATTCGATGGTATGATTCGTTCAAATGCATTGCCTTCATGGCTCTATGGCCCTTCACACGTATGTGATGAATCATCAGTTTGAATTTAGAGAACATTGATGCGCAAGGGCGGTGATGGAACCTGCATATCAAGGCTTTTATGCTTGAATGATTCCGACAGCCAAGGACCATTATCAGGCATAAAATGGCACAGATCCAATGATTCATACTCATATCGATAATTTAATGCTGGTGCTTGTGTTTGCGTACTTACCAATAACACTTGCATAGTACGCCACGCCTTATGGCTTTATAGTTCTATCATAAATTACACCTGGCCAGTATACGTTAACCGCAGTCACCCACGCTCCCCGTCACTGTCATCAATTTAGCTGGCAGCAGTTGGCCTTGCCCTGTAGTATTCATTTTTCATAAATGTACTGTTGCTACATGCAAAACGTAAGGAAACGACTCCAGGCGACCAATCACGTGTAACTCAAATTAATTGCAGGTGGTTTTATTATTTGACTAATACAAAGCTAGTACAGAAAACGTGAATAGAGGAAGTGATTGTGATTACATTGGAAGGCTTCATACATGTACTAACCCATAATGCAGCTCAAAACAACAATGACCCTGTAATGATGTTGGAAATCGGTGATGTTGAACGTTAACAGAGTGAAAGAAGGGTAATACTGTGGTGTATTGCATTGTCAGTCTTAATCTATTAGTAAAACCAGATCACGATCAGAAGATCACGTTTATAGCAAGCATTGATCTGGACTGTTTCGAAATGGATAGTAATGTTTTCGTCTCATTTTCAATGTACCCAACATTATCGAACTCACATATTAATTAAGCGAGGAATCGACATCGATTGCAGTCGATATAGTTAGTTTCCTTCTGCACCATTATTGTTATGGATTGTAATATTCCGATACAGAATACATACATAGCAATGTTTAGGACTTACAAACAGTTCTCGTTGTGCGCGACATTCACTGAGCATGCTGCATGGTACGCTTTAATGGCGTTACTATTCTAGCACGGTACACGCAGTAAGAGGTGATACAAAATGTAGAATCGTCACTGTACTGCAATCCATCGGGTCCTTAACGATACAGCCAATACACGAGTGCATTGTCAAATGGAACCGAATGTGTAGCAAATGATAGTTATCTTTACAATAGATTCACAAAAGTATGAAATGGCACATTGCAGACTATAGGAGCTATTTGCAGATTGATTCTGTCACAGCGTAATGAAAATAAGGGAGCATAGCCGATGGTTAGCCCAGAAAAATACGTGCGTAGGGCAAAGTTCCATTAAGTCCGTTTTTTTTTACATTCACTAAGTGGTTTGAATTTAAATCGTATTGCATGCCATATTGACATACAATTGATTGATGAATCGCGTTATCGACAGGAGACTTGATAAATATACATAAGGATGTGATGATTAACACCAACACTTTCTCATTTGCAGCATGGAGGAGCCCACATTGCATAGTCAAGATGTAAACATAGTGCCTTCATGAATGTCGTTAGATCATCAGCTGGAAACGGATATTGAGCATCGATCGGTTTACGTTGATATAAGTATTAGGTCATTGATCGACTTCCATTTATCGCTTCTACCATTTGCTCGACCGAGTCAAACCGCAAAGTAAGGAGCCCCCATAACACTCTCCTTTTGCCTTACAACGCTTTATCCAAGAATTGAGGATTGCGAATGGGGCAATGTTATGATTGGGAAAGTTTCGATCTCAAATAAATTTATCGCAATACTGCCTTGGCTATGCTTTTGTGTATTGATATTGTACGCCCATAGTCCTACATAAGATGAGGTTGAGTTGGTCTGTCAAGGGAACACAAGCTAGCAGAAAAGACAGATTGCAACGCATGCTTCGTGTAATATTACGCTGCTTCGAATCGTCACCTGAACTAACTGCATAAATGAATCAATGAGCAGGCCACTAAAAAGGGGTAGCTCGTTTTAATCATAAAGTTACTAAATAAGGTCACACCACACGTGTATATGCTGTTCCATATGCTTATCATGTAGATAGCCAACAACGCCTGCGACAGATGTATATTTGTTAATACAATTCAAATCGAGTCGTGCCGAGCGTCAACACAGATGACAACGGCACAAGAAACAGGACCAGGGTTAAGCCAAGCACAGCCATGTCAGAGCTTGTTCTTATTGTCGGTACTTCCTTATTCCTTTAATGGGACCAGCGTCACTTGCATCTATGATTTATGCTTCACTGAATCACTCATATAACCTCATTCTCTTATATGATCGTGAGAATGACCCAAATCAATTTCAACAGACCTATTTTGCGTGTCAACACAGATGACAACGGCACAAGAAACAGGACCAGGGTTAAGCCAAGCACAGCCATGTCAGAGCTTGTTCTTATTGTCCGTACTTCCTTATTCCTTTAATGGGACCAGCGTCACTTGCATCTATGATTTATGCTTCACTAAATCACTCATATAACCTCATTCTCTTATATGATCGTGAGAATGACCCAAATCAATTTCAACAGACCTATTTTGCGTGTTTGTTCCGGAAGATAAATATTAAGGAATTATGATTGGATGAGATTGACTGATGAAGATGAAGCAGACTGGGCTGGTTTTGTGACCGAGTAGGATACTATCTGCGGTCGGTACATTGGCTTTATTCAGTATAAATTAAACCAGGTGAGAAATCCTATGCAAAGTCCTACTAAGCGTCGATGTAAGCAAATATAAACCACAATCGTCATAAGTTCATGAACAGTATATTGTATTTTGTAACAATTGCAGGTAGGACTATTGAATACGGTGCAGTTTACAAGGTTATAGCACCACATACTTTTGCATCGATTGTTAAAAACATTGTTTGTTGAAAATTAGCATTGCTTGCGATGCACATAGCTCATTTGATGTCCATTATGACTCATGTGTGAATGCATGTCACAAGCAATGACAGGATTACGCGTATTGATGTTATTACCTTTATTCATCATCAACAGACGCGTATGCCAGGAACATATTTTTTATTAGACGTTTTGTAATATGTTTTTGTGGTTTGGTGCGTGCGAGGATCTCTTTAATGGCTCCATATTATCAGAGTATGTAGTTCGCAGTTGCATCTGGCATCGCAACAGGTGGTAATTTGTCACGCATTAAACAACAAATATGCGAGGTGAATGAAGGTATCGGCGGTATTGTTATTTTGTCCCATCGTTTATCCGCATGCGTCCCACTCAGAATCGTAACTTATTAAGACAACACAGCAGTTGCTGCAACAATTTCACAATCATTATATATAGACAAAGACAATATATGACTATCCCGCAATCATAACTCATATAACATTCTTAGTTTGTTCCCCGATGCTGAAGCTTAACTAAGGGATTTGATATTCAAGTGAATTACGGTACTGCAAACAGCATCAGTTGTTTCCTAAGATGCCGCCCCAATTAGTCATAACTTACAAGATGCTAAACGAATACAGCAGGTTACAATATTTCGTCCTACAGCAGTGAAAGTAAAGACCAAAATAGGTGCCTTGATGTGCCCATATGGTTACATGTGCCTTGTAAGTGTGATTCCTTTGTTATGATACATAGCGGTTGACCCAAGGATGTATTGTGATTAATAAATGTTGACTTATATGTTGTCGCTATGGTTTATAGGTTTAGTATGGACTTAATGAGATTCTGACAAATTGATCGTATCAAACGTAGGGGACCAAAATGTGGGGAGTTATTGTTGAAAAAGATATTGAAACCTCGATACCCAGATTTGATATCGCAAAACAATAACCTCCAGCACAATATATCGGACGTTACTAAGAATCGGTTATATCGCGAAATCCATGGAACTCAAATTCATGACCGTGCGACATATATATTTTATATGTTTGGGATATTTAATTTTTCGCCGGGGTCAAGACACAAACGCCGCGATCTGACGCAGCATCAACGGATGAGGATGTGCCAATCAGATGCTCTTGTTTGTCAAGGTTCTTGAAGTCGTCGTCTCTGATTGGACAATGACTCATTTCAAGACAATTTCTCGCTATTTTTGTTTGTTATCCTCTTCACAGCAAGTAAAGCTATAGTTTCGACAGAACTAAAGTAAATGCTAGGAATTTGAAATGACGCAAAAAGAATTCCACAATACCCGCAACACCATTATGTCGTGACAGTGGAAGACTTTTGCAAAAAATGGTGCACTCATCTGCTCTGCGGATCATGACTGCTTCGTGAACGTTCCTTTTGGGGATAGGTAGTACTTAACAAAAGAAAATAAGGAAGACTGATCGACACCATGAAGACCCTCCGAAACGAGCCGGATCAGTTGGTTGATTCATAATAAAAAATACATGTGATGCAGTATGAATATTACAAATGACGGGCGGGTACAACAACACAGCGTCATAACCTGATGACATGGGCTAGCGCAGCAGAGGTCGAATCGGGTTCGGACTTGATTGGACGCGAAGATTTGTGAACAGCGTAGATTATACTGGGGTATGATGTAATCGATTTCTCTTTAATATAACAATGCTTTGATGTGACTTATCAGATACAAAAGGGCATTATCATTGTCATGAAACGATCGAAGAGGATGATACATCTTCATTGCAGCTGTCATTTTCGACACATGGCTAGACATATGTTGACCCTTTATCCCGATACATATTTTAGCCTTTTGCTTGGAATGTTAAAAACAAAGATCCGAAAAATGCAAATCGCTCTCATTGCAACAGAGCATTTCATTAGTGTTAATCCTGAATGTGATGAATCTGTAATTATATAAAGTTTACTTGCTATGTATTCATCCAGTATACTTCATGGTCTATTGTGGACGTTAATCGGGATTGTTAAAACATGTCTGACTTTGACGCTTACTAAGAGCACTATGTGTGACGGTGAAGCAGCGGCCTATAAGGAAAAACAACAACCGCCTGTGATTGGACCATTTAATTAGTTGTAATGAGTTGGCTAATTCTTATCTCTGTCATGAATTATGAATGCAAACATCACGCTAAGCCATCGACAGTTGATTAAAGGGAGGGATCAAACCGCATAAACCCAGAAGCAACATCGGCTCAAAAACGCGATTTCAAGTGTGACGTTGAAAACTGCCATCTTCATTGTTAAATTTTTATAAGTAATAAGTTCATAGGCTATTTTCAGAACATTAGATGCCATATCTTTTTTCTGTCGACGGCGGTTGCATGGTAAGTTGTAAAATTACAGGTTCCTTAAATTTTTTGTGAAGGGATTACATCGACCGTTTATTGTAATAGTTGTCCAATAAGGTGTCTGTCCATAAACAATAATTGTGTTCATAGTGATAAGTTTACGCACGATCACATAAAAAGTATTTGCTCAGTCGCTCTAAATACACATAGATGTGACATGCATTATTCATGCAACTATTTATGTTTTGTAAATTACCGGCGGACTGCTGACAACTTATGATCACGTAGGCTATGCATCCGAGCGAGATCAAACATCGACCATGTCACTCACATGTAG
Source organism: Urechis unicinctus (assembly GCA_034190875.2). Classification (NCBI taxonomy): domain Eukaryota; kingdom Metazoa; phylum Annelida; class Polychaeta; order Xenopneusta; family Urechidae; genus Urechis; species Urechis unicinctus. The sequence continues at coordinate 19,138,733 of CM067353.1, forward strand.
TTTGCCACTTTCATCTGTCAGTACCCAGTAGGTTAATCTTACATGATACGACATTGATGGATACAATGCGTTAGTGGGCTCCAAATTGAACTGTGGATGGTTTGCGAAATATCACTTGATAGTTTTAAGTTGCGCTTAAATGTCTTGTTCGAGTTTATAAGCTTGTTTGTCCATGAGATAATCATTGCTGAATTATTGGAGTTATTGATTAGGTTGCCACTCTTTTGTATTACACTGTTGGTGAGGCAACACAAATAGATGGTAATGTTTACAAGCGCCTAAACGAAGGGCTGTGTGGTGTAAAGTAGGAGGCACGTTGTATTATAAGATATGATAGGATGATGGCCGGTTTCCTCTGCCAATTAACGTTACTGCCATGCATAACCAAGTCTAGTTCCTGATGTTCAATAGGAACTGAACGCGATTAATGCATGCGTACCATATTGGTTAACGATATGTTGGTGTAATAGCAGCTTAGAGAATCAATCCTACTAAAATATGTTTAACAACGTGCAAATTATGTATAAGTTCAGTTGTATTCTATGCCGTTAATTGTCACGTTAATTGGCAATGCACTTACAAATACAATTTCAGGCCCAATCATGATTTGAACTTTGAACACTTTTACATCCTAAAGATGCTGCTAGGGTGAGTAAATTCGCAACGAATATCTACAATTGGTCGATTAGGTAGGCTTGTTTAAGTACGCTTATTCCCTGATTGCGGAATATTTGCTTAATAATGCAATCAAGGGCAATATGAATGCAAACACTATCATCACAAAGATGAACCAATGCCCTGTGTATGTATCTATCATCCCACTAGAATACGAGGAATATTCGCTATGGTCTGCGATTTCCTACGCTTAACACCATTAGGTAATCTGGTTTTGCAGTTTCCAAAGGTACTTATTATTTGGGAATATCTTCTACAACAACGCTGTACTACTATTACATAGTTTCATCACTTATTATTGACTACAAACTAATAACATGGCACGAAATATGACATATCTCCTCTTCTTGCAAGTAAAAGGACAAAAATGAGCTTGCACCACTTCTGAACATTATTTGATTACTCAGAGCAACTCACCATTTTAATAACTGCTAAAAACCACCTAAGCATCAATCGCATTTTATTCCGTGTGGACTGTGACGCCTGGCGTTATTTTGCTGAGAAAGTATCGGACTAATTGATAAACAAGTCTGTGGGGATTTATCATCCTCAAATAGTTTGAGGGAGGCTGTCCCCAAATCGATCGCTGAGGGTTGCGTTGGAGTGTTAAGACCGCCTCTTATCCAAGTCCCAACGTGTAAGCTAAGGATGCGCCGCGTTGAATACGAAGGATGCAACGAGCAATTCAAAATGCTTCAATGTTAAAATCCGGCCTAATCAAACTGCCATTTATTTTGGCAGCCCAAAAATATTAGTTTTGTTTAGGAGCAGGCAAACCACTATAACCTCGTTTGCTATAACATCGTTTTATTGAAGAAATAGATAAGTCATACACAAAATACGATATATCGGCGGAAGACACACTTCAGTGCTTCTCAAGATCCAAGTGGCAGAAACATCGGATTCGGCTAAGAGGAAAGACCAGATTGAGCCATCTGTTTTTGTCAATTATACCCGTGAAATCATAAAATAAATGTCAAAATATTGGTTAGAATGCACTGCCATCCGCGCATACTGTTTGAAATTATATATATATATATATATATATATATATATATATATATATATATATATATATATATATATATATATATATATATATTATATGTATATGCATTTTTATATATGAATACACATATATATATGTATATATATGTATATATATATATTTATATATATATATAATATATATATATAGAGATATATATAGATACCTATATATATATATATATATTTACTATATATATATATATATGTTATATATATATATATATATCTAGCTATCTATATATATATCTCTATCTATCTATCTATATATATATATATATATATATATATATATATATATATATACAGATATACAGATATACAGATATACTTTTTATGTCTAAGGTCAGGATCAGAAAATGAGCTTGTATCTAACGACTTATGTAAGGCTATATGGTGAATATGGCAAAACCATATGGCAGCTAAGGCGATATACACATCCGGATTGAAATCAATGTTGTGACCAATGTAATACCAGGTAACTTAATTATGTGTTTAATGGCCAGTGAGGACCGTAAGCTCCAAACATAGCCATTGGACTAACACATGTATCTTTGCTGCAGACAGGTGCTCACTTTTTACACAAGATTACACACAAGACGTTGAATCGGCTGATCCATCATTTTTGTTTGCGGTCGTCGATGACGAAGCTTGATATATCTGATATATAGTTAGGGCATGAAATAGTATACATGACAAGCCCAACGATCGTCCGATAGTAGAAAGACTTAACGTGGTTTTTAAAAGGTAATGGTAATTTTGGGGTTTTAGCGTTACTTTCAACAACGAGGTGATATCGCGACGGTGATTGATGAGGGTAATTGTGATGTAGGACGGCTCCGCTTAAGCGCCAGCGCCCACTTGCCGCAAATCTGCCTTCCAGACCGTGCTGCAAGAACCAAGCCGCCGGGACGAAGGTTCAGCACGGTACTATTGAGCTACCGTGTCGGGTGCATCCCTTTTCAGATTAAGGACCGGCATCATTTCAGGCTGGATTTCACACTTTGCTATCACACCCACGACCTGTGGGTTAAAAGGCGACGCAGTTGACCACTACGTCACGGGAACCTGGTTGTTTTTTTAAAGCGAGTTGAATTGGAAACGAAATGCACATTTCGCTTGTTTAATCGTAAATATACACTCAAAAGTCATACAAATGGGGTCATTACTTTCATTAACAGCGTCAGCCGTGTCGAGGGATCATAAAATTATCAATGACGTCATTTGTTGCACATAACGCATTTAACTAATCACTCAATTAGAATAGGAAGTTAACGCCTGGCATCTTCATCGTTGATGGCTGTATCTTAGTAATGTTTGTAATTAAGGGGAGCCAATTCGATTAGGGCCAGTGAATAAATAAGTTTTTTCTCATAAGCATAGCTGAAAAGAAGAATGCTAGCACGACAATTTAAAAGAATCAAAACTTATTTAGACGAGAATTGATCACCGACTCCGTGCATGGCAGGGGAAAGCGCACCGCTTCTCCTCGCGGTCTCAACTATATATAATAATCTCTTGGCGAATGCAGACAAAGAGGGCAGAGGGTTGTTTGGATCTGCCGTTAAGGTATTCACAAATGGAAGTAAGTCTCTTGGATCTTCTGTGATATGTCGGGATAAATGAATAAAAGGCTCACAAGGCTCATCTGTTCCATGCAGGATAATACGTCGTTCTCAATCAACGGCAATTCCCTATATCGGTGTCCCCCGAAAGGCATCATCCATTCCTAACGAAATGATGGGGCCGCGCGACAAATACAGTATATTAAAACCCGATGTCCCATCCCATACTGTTATAAGTCTTATACTAGCGAAGTCGACGTGCATGTCCATTTATACAGTAACTAGCTCAAAAGACTATTGGTTGCATAAAATTACGCTTTGACAATGTACAGTTATACATAATAGTGTACGGTTATACATAACAGACGTGTGATACTTACGCCACCTCTGTGACAATATAAACAGCCTGTTTCTGGAATGCACTATCCTTGCGATAACAATATTGTTAGCTTCGTTGATAAACTTACATAATTACGGAGATTGTTTGTGATGACAAAGTATTTCCCATCATCTCACACATTCTGCCTACACGTTGTTATAATGCTATGAGAGATACAAGCATTTATGAAATGCTATTAGACGAGTACTTCTTACAAATGCAATCGATCAAGTACAAACTTGCACCCAAAATATGGCTTGTTTAGGTGTATATTGTTATCGCCAGGATAATGCCTTCCAGAAACTTGCTATTTATAAGCATTATTAACGGAACTAGCTCAATCGTTCAATCTGATCCTTCATTATAGATTGCACTATCGGGTCAACACCTTGTTTTGTCGAGGATCATGCATTGTTGCACTCAATAGTTTCATTAAACGTACATGTAGTAATTTCAATGCCATTTGATCGAAAGATGCATAGTGACCAAAGTTGTCAGTGAAATCGACCTTTTGCATTTCTGAAGCATATGATGATTTGCTTCGCCTTTAATTGAAGCAGAATGGTATTAAGCTGAGCTGATTATTCAAATAAATTGGTGCAGGACTACAACCCTATGTGGGGTATGCCCCATTGCATCCGCACATAGGGCCGAATAGCCTGAAAGGCAGATTGGTACTTTAACGAAGTTAGCATACACTTCATAATCATTCTCAATATATGTTGCTAACGCAAATACTGACATCGGATATGGTAAGCCGGGTCATTATCATATGATGGGGTACCGGTTCAAGAAAATCGCTGGTTGTAGTATCGTGGAATCATGTCCAACTGTGGCACCAAACAAGGCCATTGGTTGTTGAACGACGAAAAAGGCTGGGTGAATTCGCACATTGTTTATGGTTATGATTCATGCATTAGTGAATCAGACGCATAAACAGATGCTGCAGCTTAAAACACCTTTTACACGACTGAGTAAAGATGCAACTCCTTTTATACAGAGCTAATGAGGAGCTTAATTGGAAGTAAGTGTTAGGTAATTAGGTAATTGTGCAACAAATGTTTCTTGAGCAAGCCATGGCAAGCGTCTAGCAGGCAAATATATGACGATTATTTTCGATCATGGCATTCAGTGGAACAGTGGCTAGTAGCAAATATAATTTTAATCATGTGTAGCTTTAGCGGGTGTCGTAGAGTATAATGATTGGTTTTTTTCTAAATTGTCTTGTTCTTAGAATCATTTGCAGAGAGCTAGGGGCGGATGGCAACGAAACAAGATTCAAGAGCAAGACTTGATCAGAAGTTCAAAATTTCCCATGATTGACTTAGGCATCATACCAAAAAGTGAGAATTAGCGCCGACACCTCTGGAGGTGAGGTACGCTTCCCTCTTCGGCCACAATGAGTAACAAAAGCGACTGGCATCTTACGTGAGGAGGAAACACACCGCATTATAATAGAATATATCTTCAATGTCTCAACATGGAAATGCACACAACAAAGTCGAAAATGTTTCAGAATCTAATTCGTATCAGGTATGTATTTATATGGTGATGCTCACTGCTCAGACCATACGTATAAATTATCCCGGCGTGAGCAATATTTTCGACGCATCAATAACACAAGACACCATGAGAGCAATTAAACATCCCAATTGTGGAAAATGTTCCACTCGAGTACTTCTGATGCAAAGACCATTCCGTTCTGGCTTGTTCATTCAAATATATAATTATGCTCACTATAAAAAAAGTCTCAATGGTTATATATCATTGCCTGCTCTGTAACCTTGCATTGTGCATAACAAATATAAAAAAGTTATATACATCGATACATTGAAAGTGCTCAGGAAGGTAAGCTCAGTAGATTGAATTCGGCCTGTAAATCAATGCAGCATGCTTGTTGTTAAGGCGTTGAGTACCTTTTTAACATACGATGTAATTGTAATTGCGCACATGTACATGCTTAACAATTTCAAAAATCACGCAAAAGATGGTAAATGTTCTGACAGGAAGTTGACTGTGGATGATGTACTGCGCACGGTTGCAAGTAATAACCATGCAATCTACAACACATCGCATTTGCAACCATTTCACTTATTAGCATGTTTTTTGATCTATGCTAGTTGGTGGGGGGTCATAAAAATGAAACAATGTTTGGCATTGTTTAATTTAAGTTGCCCAACTTGTCTTGATCATGACTGAGCGGATACATTCAGTATCAAACACGTGTGTCTCAGCAATCAGCCTCTGCAAAACGTCTAACCACCTGGTCGCATTTGATTGTTCCAAGTTATTCATCGCAAATCAACGGTATATTTAGACACTCCTATTGCGTGTATATATATATATATATGTTTGATTATTGTATAATAGTGTTTATATTGACAATAACGGTACTAATTGTAATATTAATAATTATAACTGAGGCAAGGGAGGTGAAAATAGAGAAAATATGACGAAAGGGTTCGGCCGGTTCGGCCAAGGTTGTGATATAGCTCATATGCATACCCACTCATTGTAAAGTCACACTTCCAGTGTATTTGTCTCTGCCTTTAGCTTAGCATAGACTGCGGGCATTCAATCGACGTTTACATTATTCGCTATGTCGTACTAACTGATCTGTTTAACTCCCCGCTTACCTTGATTCTATTATAAATGCCAGGCAGATACTGATCAAATCAAAATCCATTTCACATTGCGGTGTGAATTTGGCCTAAAAAGCTTGCACTCAGTGACAGCTGGTTTATTTTATAAAAATGCATGACAATAAGTTTTACCCCAAATTGATTACATTAATGGAAGATGTAGCAATTATGTCACTCCTCTTAAGTTACCCGAAAGCATCGTCTTCTTACCATCAATCTTGTAATGTGAATAGCGCGTTTTGTACCAAATAATCGCTACATTGATTTCCTACACGCTTTCCGGCCTAATCCATACATCAATAGCAGCCGAGCGTTCAGAGTACAAGTCATCGGTGGCAAGGGAATGAGTGTGCGCTCTCTTCCCTCACATTCTATCAAATAAACCGATTTGGTAATGGAGGGAGGCCAACAAGCAACGTGACTCGTCAGGGCTCTTTGAATGGATCATAAAACCGGGATAACGCAAACAAGCCCTTACCCAAGGTATCACGTCTGTCCAGGTAATGGTAGAATAACCAACCATTCATCATCCGTATGAGGGCGGTTTTGTTCAAACCCGGCGCTGCTCCTGACTTTCACCATCCACACCTCTCTTTGTTCCTTGCATGATATAACGCCTGTTTTATCCCTCAAGTAGAGTATGACGATAACTCTTGTCTTAACAACCGATGTAATTAATGGAAGTAAAAATAGCGATAGCTGATCTGTAAAGCTGTTTATACTATATTGCTTTAGTCATATGCATTTAAACTATGATATGCAGTACCTGGTCATATCATATTACTAATAGACATATTCACGTGATATTCAATCCAAGCGACTTATCGCGGTGCGCATCTTTGTCAAAGAATGAGATTAATGTGATTGCTTCCTTGCATTTTACAAATGTTTGATGCAAAGCAGAATTATAACGCGCCCGATTTAAGAACGGAGTGTTTGGTTGTGCAACAACCAATCTTGCTGGAGTTACATTCGTCTCTTTCGAAACCCTGAGTAGTAACAGTCAGTGGGCCCTCACGAGATGGGAAAATATCATCTTACGCGATATTTCACTCCATTGGTTTGTTAAATCTTGAAATGTGAGCAGTTGTAACCCATACATTAATAGTAGCCGAGCGTTCATAGTCCAAGTCATCCATGGGATGGGAATGAATTCGCACTTTGGATTTCCCAAGTGCCCAGGTATCGTGGTATCAGTGAAAATGTATTTATTCACCACATTTTGCCATTGCTTATAAAATCGACGATATAAGATCGATGGTGATAAACATCGGGTAAAATGTTGCAAAGGGCAATAGCTATCGAATGGTTAGTTTGCATGGATGTTGCCGGCGCCACTTACGGTTACGAGTCGAAAAAGTTAAATCAGCAGTTTAATCGGAAGTTAACGCCTAGATTCTAAGTTGTTAATAGTCGTATCGGTAACTTTGTTTACGCTCGATGATAACGCAAGCAATTTTAAACATATTATTGATTTGTGAATTCGCAGCAGTTTTCTTGCAAACTAATCGCAAAGCACAAAAAGTCTTCATTTATACTTGTAGATTAATCTTAGGGAATATTCCGTCAGTGGCATGTCAGCATGACTTAGGCGTAGTTTTCCAATTAATCGCAAGTAACATTTCTGAAAACAGCTACAGTAGGCCAGAATAATTCGGTCTCTTACAAAATTGACAATATCCATTCGACGGTCTTAAATAGTCGGTCAAATGTTTTCATGTACAACGTCAACTGATTTTTTAAGATTTTATGGATGTCACTGGCGTCACTTTCGATTACAAACGAATGTAAGTTAAAACAGGACTGAAGTCAACGTGTCGTTTCTACGTCTTTAATAGTCTTATCGTAAATTGATTTTATCTTTAGTAAATTATCTATAGTTTTCTGACAAACAAAGCATGAAGTACAGGGAGTGTCATTTGTGCTTGATCTTCACTTGTTTGTTATCAGCCAACGTATCGCGCTGTTGAGTGGGAATACTTCTCAGACACTCAAGTCGCAAGTCTCTGCTGAAAGCATTGGAAGAACCGGTTAACATTTGTATTGGGTTGATTTATGCTGCTTATACAAACTTGCTCTCGCCAGAACAAAACTGGAGTAACACAACCTCTATTGAAATTTGATCCAATAGCATATAGGTTACGCTAGGAAGGCTCACTCGCGAGTTCGCCCAACACAATATGCTAACACGCCCCCTATTTAGTTGCGTGCTCATGGGTCACTCCATAGCCAAAAGGTAATTAACAGTTAGTAAATAACTGTAGTTCTTAGGTACTGGAAGTCAAATTTATTTCGACCAATGGTTCCCCGTCAACCACCAAATTGCAATTCGTCTATATATTTCATTTTGTAATATAACTGGAGCCGTTGTTTACCTGGTCAAATACATTCTAGCGATTAACGTTACCTGATACAAAATAACCCCCGCTAACATTGCTTTAAGATTAAAATCATTCATATATTGAGGTTACGTATATATATATATATATATATATATATATATATATATAGATAGAGATATATATATATATATAGATATATATATATATATATATATATATATATATATATATATATATATATATATATATATATATATATATATATATATATGCATATATATATATATACAGATATATATATCTATATATATATATAGATATATATATAGATATATATATATATATACCTATATATATATATATATATATAGGATATATATATATATATATATATATATATATATAATACTATATATATATGCATCTATATATAGATATATATATATAAATATATATATATATATAGATATATATACCATATATATATATCTAGATATCTATATCTATAAATATATATATATATATATATATATGGATATATATATATATATAAATAAATATATATATATTTATATATATATATATCTCTCTATATATATAATATATATATATATATATATATATATATATATATATATATATATTTATACATATATACATATATATATATATATATGTGTGTGTGTACATATGTGTAGAAATATGTACCTAATGGTTCTTGTGTGCATTATTGCTGTTATGGTGTGGCTTTCTTGATCCGCCATAAGCATTATGAAGTTCTTTGCATCCAGAGGCGGTATGGTTCATGATGCATTATCTATCGTTACCTTGTCAGATTCATTATTACCGCATTTGAATGCCTTGTCCTTCGGGCTCTTGGCACGACAGTGATGAAATATCATTTAACATGAAGGCGCAATTACAATGAGAGAATCTGCTGAATAAGGATTTTATACTTGTATGATTTCGACTCTCAAAGATAATCATCGAGGATAAATTCATACAGGTCCTACGATTCCTACTCATATCGATACATTAATGCTCGTCCTTGTTTTTTTAAACTCCTCGAAAGGCGAATAAGTGATCACCGCAGTTTCGTGATCATCGAGGGTAAAATATCTCACTTGAATCACCCAAAAATTGTAAGGTAAACGTAAATAGAGAACATGTTTGCGCTCAAGAGATAAATTCACCTAGCAGGATACCATACAAGCACAAACGTATCATGCGGCTCAAAAAATAACAACCGTATAACCAAAGTTGAAAATAGACCATGCTAGCAGTTAACATGAATTGAGAGGGGGTGGAGCGATGGGACGTTACATTGTCTGTCTGAATCGATCAATAAAACCAGATCGATTGAAATCACGTTTATAGCAGCCATTAATCTTGGTCTGTTCAAAACGAATGCGAATGTTTTAGTCACATTTTCTATGTACCCAACACTACTGAATTAATTAAGCGATGAATCGACATCGAATGCAATTGATATAAAGTTTGTTTCCTTCTGCATCATTATTAACATTAATATGAATATTAATTCCGATACAGAATACTCATCAATCTTTCATTTTCTAATGTTGTAGGGTACGCCTGAATTGTGATACTATTCGTGCGCGGTACACGCAGTAATATGTAGTTTACACGGTCTAGAATCCATAGGACAATAATGGCACAATCAATACCCGATTGTATTGGCTAATGGAGCCGATGATATGTTGCAAAAGTTATGAGCTGTTACAGTGGATTCACAAGAGAATGATGTATCCGATTGCAAGCAAAAGAAACGATTAGCAGATAGATCATGTTACAGTGTATTGAGACTACGGAAGAATACCCGGCTGCTGCGACTGGCTGCGAGTCACCCTGGTCAACGAATGTACAATCACATTTGTAGTTCCAAATACTAACAGCCAAGACGAATGCGTAAAACAGCTGTTGAAAACAATTCATAAATATCCTCAGTGTTGATCGTTGTTGACCCACCGCCTCTAGAAAGCCGTTATGTAGAATAATACAAGCATTTCTTGGCTTGCACGTGTTTGGCGAGGTCGAGTGTTTTATACCAATCAAATCAAGCCTCCCGAGTTTTATGTTCAGCTAAGCGCATAAAAAAATCAGATGCAACGTCTGATAATTGTTATCTGGGCGACAAATATTAATCATTGGTCCAAGGGCTACAAAGCAATCAGACAATGAACCTGTTCGACCTGGTGTTGCGTCTGCAAAATGGTGCAAAAGCATCTAGTCCGGGTCGCAAAAGTTAGACAGACTGCACTTTCAAGTCATAATCATGATGCCCATCCAGCGTTGGTGCCGATCTGATTAGTAAGCGTCGATGTAATGCACACATGACAGGGCCAGAAGGCATCCAGGACAAAACAGCAATGTACTTAGATAGCTTATTTCAATCCCCGATTTTATGCTTCCAGCACTCATTACGAAAATGGTTCGAGTTCGCTTAAAACTCCTGGTGCTAACGTGAATAGATACGTGTTTGAAGTCCAACCCCGAATTTGGTCTGACACTGACAATGATCGATGGGGCTCTGAACCAAGCTTATTTGTGGCGTGCAGATAAGTAGTTATTACCCAGCTCAAATTTGAAACAAGCTTTGAAATAAAATTCGACCTGAAAGAGTACCGACGAGAACAATCACTTCAATAAAGAGAAGAAATGGGGAAATGATGATAATAATTCGAATTGAATTTGCTGCAAAAATGACAATAGGTCTGCTGATTATGCGAAAAGTAACTCATAGAACTAGCCAATATCAGACGAATGTGTTTCGGTAACAAAAGTCACAATGGACGACATAGCTTGATGTTCCATTTTAATGTGTTCGCATATATATATATATATACATATATATATATATATATATATATATATATATATATATATATATAGAATATATATATATATAGATATTTATATATATATATATATTATATAGATATATATATATATATATATTTATATATATATCTCTATATTTATATATATATATATGTTCTCCTACATCTCTATATATATATGTTATAATACATTGCTACGAATCCTTACCTGAAACAAACCGTATAATTCAATCAATGGATAATGGAAAGTCGTTTCAATCATAAAGTTACCTAATAAAGTGACTCGAGACGTATGTATGCTGATCAACATACGTATGCGACAACGTGTATTTTTGTCACTCTTTGATAAGTTAATTCAAATCGAGTCGTACCCAGCGTTAACACGGATGACAGCAGTAATAGACACAGAACCACGGTTAAGACATGCACAGCCAGGTCCGAGCTTATTGGACAAGGCGATGAAGTAAGCGCCGACCAACTTGTTCCTCATCCCTTTAATGAGACAATCGTCACTTGCATCTATGGCTATGAATCATGGCTCACTGAATCATTCATATGAGCTTATTGCCTTATATGGCCGTGGATATGACGCAAACCAATTTCACCAAACCAATTTAGTGGGTTTGTTCCGGAAGATAAATAATAACGAATTAAGATCGGATGACTTGGACTGATGAAGATAGAGCAGACAGGGCTGGTGCTGCTACTGAATAGGATATTATCTGCGGTCGGTACATTGCCTTTATACAGGATGAATTAAACAAGGTGATACATCCGTTGCATGGTTCCACTGATAAGGGTCTATGTAAGCAACTATAAACCTCAATCATAATAAGTGCATGAACAGTACGTCATGAACCCTACCGAATGCAGAACGGTTTACTAGGATATAGAACAACATGCTTTCGCGTTGATTGTTTAAAATATTTATTCCTTAACTTGACCTTTTTTATCGCGAAGCATATCGCGGATTTTAGCTGTGGGCTGGATTCGCCGATGATGTCGTTTTTAGTTTATTTCGGGTTAAAAGGTACTGCTAATTAGAAACTAAACTGTCGTATGACGTCATGGCGTCAGTTGCCGAGCGAATAAAGATCTAAATAGCAATCAATGTCGTCAAGGCAATCAAATACATTTGGTCTCGCACCAACATGCTGTGGCGACAATCAACCAAAAAATCCAATATGCCAGCAGCACTACGCCGGTGGGATAACGGTATAGAGGGTATCAAGTTTCCATATAGAAATGCTGTAGCGCTTATATATAATATTCAAGAGGGTGGATGTAAAACCTGTTCAACATTATCAGCTATTCGGGGGCTGGTTCTGCATACGGAATATATGAGACATATTTTATATATAGAAGCGGCATAAGTTTGAAGCGGCGCGATGACTTTGCATTACAAAGCTTGGAAGGATAAATCCGCGGATTAAACTAAAATACAACTGCATACACTGGTTGTCTGTTGTCGCAGTGACAAATGCACAGAACAATAACACTCCATCATGGTCCAGCAAACATTATTGTCCTACCTTCACTTTAATCTTAGAAGCTATCCCTAAAAGTTAATGCACTTTTCGTAGACAAACTGCCGGTCGTTCTTGGTCCAAATGGCTACAATTAAAGGCGAGATGGCGCGCATGCTGTCTTGCAGTACTCAGCAGATAATGTATTCATGATAATGTATATTTAATGTATATATATGTATATATATATTTATATATATATATATATATATATATGTTGTTAAATATACATATATATATACACTAAAAAATATGTATATACATATATATATATGCACATATATTCGTATATATATATACATATGTATAAGTATATATATGTAAAGATACATATGTATTTTGATATATATATATGTATTATATATATATATATATATATATATATATATATATATATATATATATATATATATATATATATATATATATATTTATACTATAAGGATGTCGCATATTATCGTCAACTCGTGCTATCATAATGTCACGCATTTGTATATTTTGCATGCTTTTGTGGCCATGGCTAAATTATGCAATTGTGCCTTTAACACAGCCCGTTGTCAAACCGACAAATTGCCTCAGTCAGACAACCACCGACATTGTGTTGGTTTTTGTTCCTGTCATCTCCAAGGCCAAATCTAACAGCCATCCCATATGTGGGTCTATATATTGTCGTACATACAAAGTAACAAATATGCGAGGTGAATAAAGGTATCGATGATATTGCTATTTTGTCCCATCATTTGTCTCTAGTTGACCCCATTCATCTGTCCCACGCAGTGTCGCACTTGATCAGTCACTAGGACAATGCAGTAGTGGCTGTTCCAATTTCGCGGTAAGCTCCTTTCATTATTTCCTAAATGGGTCACTATTCGTGCTTTATGGTAATGGTAATATTGGGGTTTTACGACACTTTCAAGAACGTAAACGTGAAGCATTCTTAGCAGCAGAGAGCGCATTTGTTGTGTGAGGTAATGTATGTTGGTGCACATATTTGTTAAAGCAATTGCATTAACAGCGTTTGAAACCTCATTGAGATTCAATGTGTGAGCACATTTGATATGTATTATGACCAAAAACTTATAAGAGAAGAACGGTTATTGAACTGATGAATTAAGGAGTTGCTATCCCCACAGCTGATCAGATATCTAGAACTATATATTCAACGGTCAAACTATCCTGTCCAAGTTATCTATAGGTCAGATATGAAATGTTTATAGTGATATGTGACTATAGGCAGCAGCTTCTTAAGCAGCTACTGTATCGTTGCATTCGGTTTACGTTGATCTTGAATTTTTGTATCCAGTGCATAGGTAATGGGACGCGCTGATAAATATATTCTTGCCACTAAAATTAAATTGTTGGTCAAAATAAGAGTTTACATATGCATGTGAACATGATATGAATTGACTTGTCATCCGAATGCATCTTTCCAAGATATCCAACCACGGATTATATTGCACAACAGAGACACAGCAACGATTATCAACGCTACCTTTTAACACAATGCTATGATGGATTGTCTCCAATGTGCAAGAGAAGGGGAAACGCTAATTCGTAAAGGGGAATGGTCTAGATTGTTTCGCTAATATCATTGCTCTGATTGGCCAGCACAAGGTGGGTCCAGCACGGTAGCATGGCATGCACATATCTGCATTCCGACTTTATATACGGTATATGCTGCAATCTCAGGTGAACCATCTTCTGTGAAGCCTGAATCCCAAAGCAAAGCTTAATAAAAAGGAACATGATGGAACTATGAAGATTTGCGAAACGAATATCAATCTTAACAGTTGTGTTAATGAATTATTATTACAAAAACAGCACAATAAGCAAATTATTCTTGAACCTTTAGGCCCACATGCTTCTCGAAAAATATATGCTCACGCACTGCTCCGACGGAGAGGTCAATATTGTTTAAGGTTTTGCTGTTCAAGGACAAAGTTACCTCAATAATCCATATTTTGCAACAATCGCACAATTCTTGCATGATAAGGTTTTTAGCCATTTTAACTTGTTTAAGTAAGAGACCTTTTGTCATTTTCTCTTAACCATCAGCTGCTGTGAGAGACCACCTAAACGCCTATTTAAGTCAAGCATCAGGCGTCCTCGATATATGTCGTCATTTACGGAGAGAAAAGTTCAGATGTTTTACCAAAAAGTCGAAAACTAATCAAAGTTTACCTCCTGGAGTACATAACATTGTAGATAAGTAACACTAATCACGTTTAGTCGTGTTTAGAATGATGACTATAAGGCTAAATCTTGTGTATTGATTTGTCTTAAGGAATCACATATACGATACAGAATAACATGGCATTGACCTTTGTAGAGTTCACTATGCAGTGATAACAGTGACGCTGTTTATCCTGGATGACTTGATGTTGGCAGCTTAAGCCCTCCATGATGCTTTTCAGATTGTAACTGCGATGTGAAATTGAGTTTAGTCCTATTTCGGTGTAAGTAACAGCGATTATTGGTATTTTATATCGATCGTGAATTCTAAATGGCTCATTGGAATGAAACAACGCCGCAAATTGGCTAGATTATAATTAATTCCTCTAATGACCGGCGATGCATATTAATGATGCAGGTAATCAACACAGGTTGACCTCTTTTTTAGTACACACATGCGATTAGACATAGAAAACAACTGGATTTTGCATATGCTGCGTGGTTAGCTAATGGAACGATATACAATTTACTTACTAGTTAAACGCATAACAGGAGATACCTACCTGATAATTTAGAGTGTGCGGAATCGTAAAGATAATGGAATTAACGTTGTGGCACTAGAATTGGCTCTCAATTGAAGCTAACACTTTGATGTGTCAGCAAACCGCATATTGCAGCAAACTACTAAGTTCAATCATAATGCCACGGATCTAAACCTGATGGCATAAGGACTTATCGTATATATAAAGGAGTTTGAAGATAATTCCGTGTGGAAATGTACATGATGTCTCTGTAAACCTGCAGGTTTATGCCTCGTTTCTGCTATTTTGTGGTTAATGTGACCCTTTTCTTGCCACGATTTGACGAAA
>CM067353.1:19157307-19159807 GCA_034190875.2 Urechis unicinctus
ATTTATCAGGAGGAATCAATTAACCTAGGTATGAATCTTTCATCCATCACTTGCCGACCTAGTTAACTGACGATAGGCAAATTCAAGTGAAATCACAAGCACAGCAGGCGTTGCACATCCTGCATACAAATAACTTCAAATGGCTGCCGCTTTGGTGCGTTTTGCTGGGATACACATCAATTTACAAAACTTTTGCATGCAGTAATTCCGCATTACCATTCCGACAGTTTTAAAGTCAGTCAAGTATTTGTATCAGGATTCAGTGTCTTGAAAACGAACATGCAAGAAGCGAGCTGCTAGAACACGACAATGATATTTTGTTACGCTCTTTGCCACTTTAATGTGGCATTACTATAATAGCGTTGACCACATCCTTGTCATGGGGCACATTACCGTTTATGACCGAATATATTACGTAATTTTTGTGTATTTATTCTGCCCTCTGTCAATATCACTGCTGGCCGTAATGTATGTTGTCAAAAGTTGTTTCATTCTTGCAACATTACCTAACGGTAAGCAAACACAGCTCTACTATCGGTATACGTGCCTCATATCAACGCCTCGAGCCCATCACTTTGCGTCGAAATCTGAAATGTCCATGGGCCCTTAGCTAGAAAACATAATGCACTGTGTAGTTGGAACCCTTTCAATCAGGCGTGCACAAGCGTGTTTAATAAGGCAATAAGACTGAGGGAATATAACGTGTCCGTCTCTACTAAATTGACCAAATCAACAGAGCGCAGACAAACGCAAACGCTTTATGCATCACGGCATGGTGCATGAGAGAAGTCATTATACCAATCCCAAGCATTAGATGGAGCCGGTAGTAGAAAAATTCACTACCCTCTACAAATATTTGCAACATATCCTAGCAATTGTCCGCCAAACTTAAAATACCCGCGGGAGATTCTCCATGAGGTCAAGCAAAAACGCGGCATTTCTTTCACAGTGATTGCGTTTATCTGTAATTATAACAGCTTAGTGGGTTAAGCTGAGTGAGCCATGGCTATGTAAATCCTGGCAAAGCGGATAATAAACCACACTCACAGAAGATGATTGTCGATGTAAAACTGATTTTATGACAACGACGTATTGCAAACCCGATGCCTGTGCCACCATGCGATGTTACAGATTTATTGCCTGGTGCTTTATACGAATATTGAGCTTCACATTGTTATCAAGTATAAGGGCGTCCTCTCGAAAAAAAGTCATTTTTAAAGGATTATGATATTCTATGACGCTTAGTTATTGTTTGTAATTAATTAGAAGCCGCTATGACATAATATTCAATATTTGAAGTAACCTAATGCTAAAACTATGGGTGACAACGCATTTGCACAAATGAACATGTTGCTGATGGACGTTAAAACCAAATTTTATTTCTCATGCAAAATGCGACAACGGTAATGTTAGAAACATCAAATTAAACAGTTTCACGGACAAACACATCCGCACACCAATAATTAGGCCATGAAAAATGTAAAGATACAGTATCACTATCATCAGTTGATTGATCTAGATGATGATTATGTAATAATAAGGTGTACACATCTACAGCAAGGCACAATGATCGTGGTTTAGAGCAGAGCAATTTATCGTTCCTCTATCTGGCCAATGATGCAAAACCTATGCCAAGAATCTTTTGTATGCTGTCTTTAATGATATACCTTAATAATCTATAATCTAGATGATTAAAATATGAGCCAATCATGTTAGCTGTAATTCATAAAGTTAAGGATCATAGATTTGACTTCCTATTTCGGTGAATATTGTGAACTGTCTGGATTATATCATGCGTCGCCAAAAACCTTATAGCAAATAATTGACTTTTCAAGATTTAGAAATTGTACCATTATATAAAAAACGTAAGAAATACTGACGGTTCTTTGATCGATTTTGATCTGAGTCATTGGGATATTGCGCAAGAGACCCAACATATTTATTATAAGTTGACCATTTACATTAAAGGGTAGTGCTTGCGCATGGTTACTCGGTCCACAAAGCCTAACTGCCCCGCTTAAGTGGTTGCGTACTTTGATACGACCACCATTCCAAGGCGATAGTAACTGTATCGAAACGAAGTATTCATAGACGAGTGAATCAGCGACGCCGTCAATGTCGAACAATATTAGCTGATATTCATCTATTGTGCCATTACTGTTACAACCGGCGACAAATAATTAATCCATGCATGTACTTATAGCAGCGTATGGCAGGACAGTGTGGAAAATATTTGTTGAAGAAGAAAGTGCTGAAAACATAAGTTTATGCAACGAAACTTGCATAAAGCCAGGGCTGATTATATTTGGCCATGTGTGTTTTACTAATGTTTTTACATATACATGCAAGCAAGTAATGTTACTATCTTGCAAGTGCTTTGCATCACAACAAGGGTCCAAAGGTAGCTAAAGTGGCCCATGCGGTCAAGAATTTGCAAATATATTGATTTACCCTTCTCTTTGGACGATTGAAGCCTGCTTCAAACAGCCAGGCGCAGTGT
>CM067353.1:19164807-19392307 GCA_034190875.2 Urechis unicinctus
GCGCAGATTGTCCTCGGGATGTGCTCCTGGCCCTGGTATCGAGCGGTATATTGGATTATAATTTTGAAATGAATGTCATTTATGATTGATCTTTGACTCACACGCTAGGTGCCAATTTCAAAGAGACCCTATCTTGGAGAGGTGATCACGATCTATATGTTGCTGCTCCGCATAGAAGTGCATGATATATTCATGATAGCAATCCTTTGGTTCCCTCTTGTCCGTGAACGTGACAAGGATGACCAGTTTCTTGCTATTAAGCTTATGTTGAGTAAAGTAGTTACACAGAATTACTCGTTGCCTCGTTTGTACATGTGAGTGATTAGCATATATTACGCATCATACCTTACCTTAGTGTAACCGTCAGTAGTTTTATTTCTGGCGTTATTTACTCATATGAATGCTTTAGTTATATATGGCAATAACTAGAATGGGGCGGTCAGCATATCAGTCATTACAACATAAAGAATTGTCATTGAATATATAGTTTGCTCATAGATTACTATGCCATCTATATTATAATGTGATCTTGCGCATCAGTGTTCCTGATTGTTAAGCAGAAATATTGTAAAACATCAAACGCAGCAATTCTGCTTTCGACGAGTTTTGTTCGTATACATTAATTGGAAGAAACAAAATATTCGGCACTGCAAGTGCATTCTAGTGCCTTATAACCCTTAATCCCTTTCTAGGGTCATGTACCAAAATAAACAACTCAAAGTACCTGGTGTTACTGGCAAAAAGAATATGAATGGGAATCCATCGGACCAAAACGGTGATGTTGTACACACCGACGTCGAAATGCTAGTAACCTCAGTGTCGCAAGTTAATTTTGCATTGATTCCTGATACGAATTAGACCCTTGTGGGGAAGGTTGCCTGGCTACAGGCTGAATAAGTATCTTGTGGGATATAAGATGACCTAGCTAGTGTACCGCTGTTAAAAAGAATTGCGACCCTAGCCAATCCATGTTTCGCGGTATGCTATTCATCTTCGTTAAAGATTTGGTTGACGCCGGAGCTCTACCGGCGCGAAAGCATCCATTCTATTGCCGTTACAAACAGGACAAATAATCTTCTGGCTCATCTTATTTGCAACATATCTATCTATTGCTCCCTGACCGCCTAGCACAAGAGCCATTTGGCTGTAAATAATGCGGTCATTTTGAACTCCTTCAGGAATGTGTGGTATCTGTTGGTGAGAAATAGGTCCGTTGGGTCTTCAATAAATTGCCCAAAGCATAGCCCATTGCGCAATGTGGTAGCTATAATATATGTTCGTTGCGAAAATTTCCCAATGTACGATGCATAAGATGATTCGCATAAGGCACTATAATCCAATATAATCCCATAACAGCAATAACAGACTAATGTTTTACATTCGCATACTGTTTGGTTAGATAACAAGCATGAATGGTAGTGTCATATGAGACATAGCAGCAATAAGCTGGCGAGGAGCATTATCCAACTTTAATTATATGTAACAGTGTTTGAAATGTATGCTTGTTAAGAAAGGGTACTGGTACATTTACAGGTACAATGTGCTTGGTGCATCATAACACAGCGCGATGCATAATTGATTTGCTTGCAAACATGTAACCGAGTTACGCAATAATACACGGTAGTACGAACCACCGTCAAACATTACACTTATTCTTGATTGGTGTGCTATCATTACGCCCGTTCGTGATCAACACATTGAAATAAAACACCCTCCCATTCCTCAGGTGGAAATATTCACACGTAAGTATAAGAACTTGTACCACACATTAAATCAATTGATTTTCATGCCGTCGTATCTAAAATTCCATCCAAGTTCTTTGAGACTGATAGCAGACGTTTATTTAGACTAACTTAAACACAACAGCCAAACGACGAAAATGTTAAATTACTGCACTGCATACTAACATAACTAGTGAGATACAGTGATGGGACTTACTTTATAATGTGAAGGCACTTTCTGAACCTCGCTCAATAACCAAGCTAACAAGGCAATCCATATAGGAAAACCTTTTCGTCCAACATGCCATTCAGCGTTACGCCCGCTGGGTCTGAGAGCATAAGATACCATTTCTCACTTCTCTACATGCCTAGTGTAGGTTTATTTAATTAAGAATAGGTCAATTATGGCAATCCCAGGTCAATCATTGACAAAATTGACATCGTCAATGAGACATCGGTGCCGGACTTGAATTAGATCTTTTCTGCATTTCGGCAGGTGCCTTACAGTCTCCGGTGTAGCTTCGCTACCATCACGCTAGGCATGTCATTATTTGTACAAAAAGCAGTTTGAAACATTACATGATGACACAATCACTAATCTCTTCTATTGGACCAATCATATCGCCGTGAATATTCTAACAACACCGCAGTTAACTAAACAAACAATTACAGTTCCCGTTATGGCGGTGAATGCTAACCAAATAACCAGTGAGAAAATATAACGGCCTTTGAGATAACAGAGTTAATACTAGTTCATTCAGCGCACTTGTGCTAAGTAATACTTTCAAAGAAAAAAAGACAAAGCTGTGCTTAAGCAGTTTATGTTGGCCAAAATGGAGTGATCTGATAATCAATGAGATTTCCCTTAACTGTCTACTTAGAGAAAGCTGGCATTCACAATCATGTATAGATAAAAACAACTTTTAACCACTGCCCGTTTTGAAACAAATGCATGGTCAGCTATCACCAAGCTTATATTTTATAGGTTGTTGCAAGCTATTGTGTTTTAGGATTTAACGGAATATTAGCAAATAACCTTATAATGTTTAGATGCTCGACAATAGCAATTATGTACCACATAATAGCAACTTGATACGTGATAAGTCCATTAGGGTCGTTTTTTAGCAAGCACTGTTTTAGGACAAAACATTTCTATTATATTACGTATATTTGATACTGTGCATTAGGCCGCATATTGTTACCATAATGGGCACGACCTGAATCTAGGAGAAGCGGGTCTCATGATAATGGTCCCAAATGACCTTGCTGACGCATGAACGTTGTCAGATACATATTGTAACTTCTATTCCAGAGATATTTGAATTATAATGCCTTACGTTCTACACATTACATGATGTATAGACCTTGAGACACAACATAATTGTACCACATTCGTTTATATCGGTCATTTTTTACCTATCTTTGTTTCCTATTATTATATGATAACTAACAAAGCGCCATAATATAAACGGCGCATATCATATCAGTTACTATTGATATTGCTCGCCTGCGCAGTATCAAATGATTGGTGACCGGCAGTGATTTGGGCACCTGAAACACAGATACAATTGCATACGAGGCAGTTAAAAGAACCTGGCGCATCATTGCCATGGCATTGAGAGTATGGTGTTAGTGTCCTCAAAAAAGGCAGCATTTGTCTGTTTGGTGCGCCGATTGCTTGCAAAAAAGAGCAAGCCCGATTAAAACATTGCGAGCAACCTGGTGTGCATTTATATTGACTGAGAATCCTGTAGAACGGATCTCCGTGTGTTAGCACTAGAAATGAATCGAAAGGTTTTAGAATAAAACGCACTTTTGTGCCGTTTTCAGCAATTGTTAGGGAATGGAATAAAGGCTACATAGAAGACATTATTCATTCGCGTATCATTGGTTTTGCATTTTTTGCAAAATATCAGGGGGTTCACTGCCTTTTTATTGCCAGACTCTCACGCAGGCCATTTTAATTTCCTCAATAATAGCGCAGACAGAACATTGTGACGTTGTGTCGTCAAAGCAAACCTGCACATGGCAACATGGGTTCATTCTGTCGCCGTTGCCTGAAACAACACAATGCTGTTTCTCATGGCAAATAGGTAGGCCGATGAGCTGACAGTCTGGTGAACTTGTGAATATCTTCCTCATATAAGCATATATATGACCAGATGAAACGCATGACAATCGTAAAATTATTAAGCTGCAGCCTTTGTGAAGTTTCTTCGACTATTGTATATAAGTCATTGTGTATATTTTGCTGTTGTTTATTCGGTATGGACAGCTTTTATTGCTAGAATTCGTTCGTTGCTGTTTAGATGAACATTAGCACAGCAATGCAATAACGTCCTCTCGGAGAATAGCTCTAGAATAAACATAATGCAGAATTTAAATATCCAATATATACAACTGTATGATAAACCTACATTTCTAATTTGATCTAAAATTGCCGGATGCAAATGAGGCATGGTGAATGGCCATGTGTGCATAACGATACGTCCTAGAAAGAGTTCATGAAGACTGAGATATTGTGATCAGCCATTTGAGAGGCTTCTTTGAAACGTTGTCGAAGACCACCAGACGTATCACTTACATAACGCCATACAGTCAATCACAAGAACATATTCTCATACAGAATGAAAATGATGCTAGATATGCTACTCTCTTATTTACGGCAATGTTACACGAGATGAAACTTGTGAGCGACACCATCTCGCAGAGTGATTTTGATTAATGTTATTAATCACGCTATCTTTGGAATTTAATGCCGTTTTGAGGTAACGGGCCTGGTTGATGTCAGTGCACTGGCAGTCATTAATGGGCGTTGATGGATGCCGGTCGTCATCAAAGGAAAAGCAAGCAGAGCAGCGCGTCAATGCCTCAATCGTCTCTGTTGCCGTTCATTATTCCCAAGTACAAAGTGTCAATGAGATGGTTACCGTGATATCATGTAAGTGTTAGCAATATGAATGGCGAGTTGTGTTACACTGTTATATACGACGCTCATATCCCTACCCTGTGTGTACACTTCTTGCTTCCTGCTCGACCTTTACCTAACCTCAAAGATGAGAACCGTGCCACAACCTTAACGAGGAAACGTTTTTTACGGACTTTAAGAGGTAGCATTCCAGCACTTGGTGCGGACCAGAAATATCCCCATATGATTGCCTTACCTATACGAGATGTGTTATGATTGGCTTACCTATCAGAGATGTGTTATGAACACATGTTATGTACCAAGGCGCCTGCTGGTATGGTCACAGAGTGTACTTTTGGCGAATATCCTCGCAACTAGGGAATGGGAACATTACTCACAAAAAAATTAATGTGCCCTAACTATGTCGCAAACAGCAGACTGGGTCGCTGGAAATCTAATAAGCTGCAATCCATGAGCCAATGATGTTATTCCTACGCTCAGACAACAATTCGCCCTGTCACTTTTGGGCAGAGGAATGTTTAAATATACTTGCGGAGCCGAACACAGACACCGGAGCATTATCATCAAACGGTGAAAGATACACATTATCTGAACACAGAGGTATGTTTTACACCAGGGCGCTTCAGGCTTCCCGGCTGATAAGCTTGCTACTCTAAGTAAACATACCCGCTACAGAGGTACTCAGCACGCACTACGCACCATAGGATCATGTTACACGGTAATACCCTGTATAATACAACATTATTCCCTATCTCTCTCTCGTCCAGAGAAAACATTGTTTAATTACTTTTGTTAAAGGAAGGGCGATGCTACGGATGAACAGAATGTTTCTTTTAAGATTTTTAATTACTCGATTGTCGACATTAAGAGCTCCCAAAGCGCTGCTCGTCTCGCTTATGTCGGGTCATTGTCATGATGAACTTAACAAAGGCACAGGCTTATCCCTTTGTAGGACATTACGTAGCTAATTAGCCAAGGCTCATGTTGATGCAATAGCTCGATATTGTAAAAATCATATTCCTTTCTTTGTAACAAATCTGACCTCCAACACTCCATTATTTGCCCTGCTTAATTCGATACAATGCGCTATAATCATCAAAGACATCCCTGTGGTAAATAAAGATCTAAATACCTGCTAGGTAAACTGGCGGGGTAGATGATAAGTATGGATCCACACATCTCACCGGTCAATACATTCTTTCAGTGGGGACACTGGCTTCTTTAGTTGGTGAAACCTGACAAAATTACATTTTGTAACGCTAACGGTGCATAAACCTGAGATGAAGCAACGCTACTACACCAGCAAGGTGACTAATCACTGACATGTACAGTTTGGGATATCTTGTAATCGGTCGATAATACCTTGCTAATACAAACACCGAGAACGGCCATAAACGAAACCATCTAGCAGATTTATTGTTGTGTAGACCATGGAAATATGATCCGAGCGAAAATACTTAATTATGTACACTTATGTGAATGCCAAACATTGCCATGCACACCTAGCGGATATTAGTTAACTCGCGCTAACCAATTAACTCAATACAAATCCGGCGAGTAGAACCTAATCGGGTCGGAAAGCGGATGCACCATTCCTCTCTGTTTGCCGTGCTGTAGGTCGCTACCACACTGTCAAGACTCAAATCTCCATCTTAGTGTTTGGTGACCAGTGACACCTGTTTGATTCGGTCTCTTACTAATGATAACCGTGTCATTATAAAATCATCAAAAGCTGTAGAATGCATGATGCAACTGCAATGAGATAACATAATCCATATACGAGGAATGACATTTGTACCCAAATTACGTTCTTAAACCTATATGGTATAAAGAGCTAGTCAATTTTGTCGCGCATTCTTTATAATTACACACCAACCCCGAATTATCTTGGGTTAACCGAGAAATAATAGCATGTTTGTTATCATCTCATAATCCTATTGCTCAGAATTATCTAAAGAATGTGGATCATAATTCGTGCGCTTTTATGGTGTGATGGCCTTAACCTTCAACTGATGATATAATGCATGGTTAAGATTTCAAAGCTTTCAAGGGCTACAACGTAAACACATAATACGATGGAACTTTTTGCAGAAACTTTGAAGGCTATCCTATTTCAGCCACTTTAGGCCGCGCATAATAACCATATCGAAATACAGCTCTTAAGAAGTACCACCCCTCAATGTCACGTCCCAAATAACTCCGCCTACTTACCCACAGAGAGATATTTACTTGGATGCGTTTAGATTACTTTTCCAATTTAGATCATTTAGCATGTGTATGTTCGTCGAATTATATATTGTCTGAATATTATTCTGATTGAACAAACTTTGATTTTCCCACGCAAAACAGCAATATCCTGTAATACATTCTATCATGTATCTGTGGGGATGAAATATAGATCCCCGTTGACGTCACTGTCCCAAACAAGCGATGAGCTTCTGCAAAATCTGCATTCCACAATGGCTCCGTCAAGCCAACGAGCTAATTGCACAATAATATCATTGAGCAATATCAAGCTATAATTTGCCCTACCCAAGGATACTGAATGATATTTAATCCATCGAATGGTGCGTTGTTCGCTTCCTCAATATAGTGTCCGTTCTTCTCGTTTATTTAACAAAATGGTGTCTGAGATCAAAATTAACAAACCTAAACCGATTAAATGCCTTCAAGATGGGTAATAATGCATGGCAATTAAAAGATATTGACGCATTGATTAAGAAATGTTATTGAACAATAGCATTCCATTTGACAATTTTAGCCCGAAAGTTTTAATCGATAATAAAGATACGTGAACCACCACTTGAAAACATGTCATATTAGAAAATGTTGACTATCAATAACAGACTGAGTGAATACAGGATCCGTTAATCATGGGAAAGCGTAGCGATAAAAAATTGAAGGAAATTCAAAGAAAGGGTCGACGGAGATTTGATTACATTATGGGCACTAACCGATTGTTTGGGTTACCCAAATTGTCTTAAAATGTCACTGTCATTGTTGAATAGGTTGAAATTGACGGCAGCTCTGCGTTTCTTCATGTTTGTATTCCCGTAATGTTTTGCTAGCATTTCCATTGTAAGATTTTAAATGAAGCAGACATATAATAAAAAGATGTCATTATTTTAGACAATAATATTCTAAGACATAATAACAGCTACTTGATAACGCTTCTTTACTAACCAGTCTGGGATCAACATTCCACCCTATTACGTATGAATAATACTGTGCATAGTTACCGTAATGGCCACGATCTGGTTCTAGAAGAAGCAGGTCTCGCGGATAGGCATTTGAATAACATCTACTTACTGACGCATGAACACCATTTCAAAGTTAGAAATGTCATCTAGGCTGTGGCGGATAAGCCTTTCTACTGTAAATAGTAACAGTTGACAGAGTCATGAATAGTGTCATCTTTTCGCCCGCTAGTCATCACATGGACAAACGTTTTCGATTGTTTAAACAGACCGCATTTGCGCTAGTGTATATTTGGTTTATTTCATTACCCAAATATCGATGGCTAGACTCTCGGAGATTAAACTTATGCACCCACAACATCGCTGGTGATTGATTGTGCGGCGCTCTCACTAATCGTTATGCCTTATCGTGATTTGAATGGTGATTCACTGTGATTGTTTATGCTGATTTTAAGTCGGAGCAATAATCCAAATGGCTGCCAGCAAGCGCCAGAGAGTGGCTGATGCTTTTTACTAATACCAGTTGGATGGTACATGTTACTCTATGGAATCTTGCATATTTGCAAAAATAGCAACGTGTTTTTGGTGAAATCGGTGTTTATTGGATGAAACTGATCATGCCATGGCAATAGTGCGGTGCCCACTCAAAACTTCAATTTAAGTGCAATTTGCGGCACTTTTAAGCAACTACTATGGTATAAGAAGAGTCATTATGAACGACAACTGCACCTTCGATAAACATAAATGCAATAAATAATTAGAATAATCGCTTACAATGGTAAATTCCAAAAATATTACTGTGTTTCCTGCCAGTACATCATTACTGTTTTGTTTTAATGAATGGATGCCGAAGTACCATTACAAATAACCACATCAAATACTAGTATTTTCTAGAAGAGGCTCATGAAGGCTGAGATATGGCGGTCTGCCAATGATGAGGCTTCTTTAAAACGTTGTGGAAGGCATCTAAGCAATACACATGGTGGTTCGTCTTATAACTGTTTCCTCTACTCTCGTTGTTGTTCCTCTTATGACATTAACTGTGATGTACCGCAACAACCATCACCAATATGTCACTAACGCTAGCTTTCTGAGGATTTATGCCCTCACCTACATTCGCCGGTATATGTTGATATCACAAAGCTGTTTGTGTCGCCGTCAGAACCTGATTTGACATTGTAGTTGGTTTATATTCCTGCTTTCACATGTGAATTCATTCATCATGACGGTGTAATAAACGGCTGTTAGAGGTGACAATCATAGCGATGTAAGCGCTGAATGTCACCACGTTCTGTCACGTTATTCCCTCAGTCGTGTCCATGACTCAGACAGGTATCTCTCGCCACAAAAACCTTGTGCATAGGATAGGGTTGATGTAGTTCAATGATTGTTGCTGAAGGTACAGAAAAAGGGGTTCCTCTTGCTGAAAATAGGGTTCTTATTTTTCCTGATATGGACAGCCCGCTACTCATGTGCAGTTTGCTAATGTATGTGTCATTATAATAAACTCAGTGACTTAACTTCCATTAAACAAAGCCGATTGTGTTCGTCAATGCTGCAAAACACGTATACTGTCAATCTATGTTTGTGTTGGAATACAATTACGGTCGATATGCAGGTTCATCATCCTATGCCCATTATATCGATATGCAATAAGCTAGAACTGGTATCGGACATTGAGGTCGGCGTTAAGCTATTCTCGAGTGAAGCAAAATCAAGTATAAACATTTTAATGGTGATGTCTTCTTCCTCTTACCCTGACATTGGCCTACGTGGTTGTTGTTACACTGGGTCGTAGACTATTGAGCTCTGTCTGCGTGTAGACTGAGGACTGTAATCGGCCTGTGGAGAACGGTACGCGATGAATTTCTGGATACTGCAAATCAGCATCCGTCCCACGACCACAACAAGCCCCTTCATCTTTTCGGAAGATATTCCTTATGTGTATACAAAGAACACCACTTGATCTGCTTTGATTTCGGCGGACACGCCTCTCCGTCGAGGAGAGTTATGAGTAGTTAAACCGTTTATTGGAACCCACTGCAATAACGAGAGACACAAAGACATACAAATCGGAGGCTCAAAGACAGTAAATCGGTCAGCGTGAATATATAAGCCTATCGTTTTTCAGGACAAGGCAGGGGTCAAATAGGTTGTTTTGCTGGTGAAATGTTGATCAATATCAGATCATTAAGCGCTTAGTCCACCCATTCAGCAGTGTTTGTGTTTTGTCATCGAACTGTCAATTAATAATGTATATGTTTTATACATATATGTATAGTCCACAATATAGTCAACTGCTTGAGTCATGAACTTCCGGAAGGAAATAGAGAAGCTTGATCAGTGTGCTTATAACGTCAGCGTTCATGGCAATATTTTTGCCGCAAAGCGTCACTGTCTGCATCGATAAAACCCGATTGACCTGTAGCATATGAAAAGATATACATACATATATATATATATATATATATATATATATATATATATATATATATATATATATATATATATATATATATATATTTCATCCTGGTCGAATTGAAAATTTGAATGACACCAGGTGACAACAGGATAGTTACCTCAGAGATAATGTCGCCCAGGTGCGTGGTGGTTTCCATCCGGCAAATTACACAGACAATATAATCAACAATGTGACTTCCTGTGTCACAATGGTCAGCTGCAACAAATGTAATGGTCAACTGATAGAAAATACTTGTTTTGGCCAGAAGTACGTGCAACGAAATATTTGGTTTCTATTTCTAATCAAGCTGCACTTACAGTCAGTGCGCAGTATCACAACAAACCGGTCAGGTGGGATTGGCTGAGGCGTAGGCAAAGCGCTGGGTGAAGGAGGAGACTTAGTCGTTTGACAGGAAACTACGTCATTCTCGCGTGGACAAAGGAATGGCTTCGTGTTAGGCTGCATGTTGGTTATCCGCCGAGCCTCGCTGTAGTTCGCTTTTCACTAGTAACAGAACATTACGCCCGCTGGGTCTGAGAGCATAATATACCATTTCTCACTTCTCTACATGCCTAGTGTAGGTTTATTTAATTAAGAATAGGTCAATTATGGCAATCCCAGGTCAATCATTGACAAAATTGACATCGTCAATGAGACATCGGTGCCGGACTTGAATTAGATCTTTTCTGCTTTTCGGCAGGTGCCTTACAGTCTCCGGTGTAGCTTTGCTACCATCACGCTAGGCATGTCATTATTTGTACAAAAAGCAGTTTGAAACATTACATGATGACACAGTCACTAATCTCTTCTATTGGACCAATCATATCGCCGTGAATATTCTAACAACACCGCAGTTAACTAAACAAACAATTACAGTTCCCGTTATGGCGGTGAATGCTAACCAAATAACCAGTGAGAAAATATAACGGCCTTTGAGATAACAGAGTTAATACTAGTTCATTCAGCGCACTTGTGCTAAGTAATACTTTCAAAGAAAAAAAGACAAAGCTGTGTTTAAGCAGTTTATGTTGGCCAAAATGGAGTGATCTGATAATCAATGAGATTTCCCTTAACTGTCTACTTAGAGAAAGCTGGCATTCACAATCATGTATAGATAAAAACAATTTTTAACCACTGCCAGTTTTGAAACAAATGCATGGTCAGCTATCACCAAGCTTATATTTTATAGGTTGTTGCAAGCTATTGTGTTTTAGGATTTAACGGAATATTAGCAACTAACCTTATAATGTTAAGATGCTCGACAATAGCAATTATGTACCACATAATAGCAACTTGATACGTGATAAGTCCATTAGGGTCGTTTTTTAGCAAGCACTGTTTTAGGACAAAACATTTCTATTATATTACGTATATTTGATACTGTGCATTAGACCGCATATTGTTACCATAATGGGCACGACCTGAATCTAGGAGAAGCGGGTCTCAAGATAATGGTCCCAAATGACCTTGCTGACGCATGAACGTTGTCAGATACATATTGTAACTTCTATTCCAGAGATATGTGAATTATAATGCCTTACGTTCTACACATTACATGATGTATAGATCTTGAGACACAACATAATTGTGCCACATTCGTTTATATCGTTCTTTTTTTGTTTTTCTGCTAAAGGGAAAATACCTATCTATGTTTCTTATTATTATATGATAACTAACAAAGCGCCATAATATAAACGGCGCATATCATATCAGTTACTGTTGATATTGCTCGCCTGCGCAGTATCAAATGATTGGTGACCGGCAGTGATTTGGGCACCTGAAACACAGATACAATTGCATACGAGGCAGTTAAAAGATCCTGGCGCATCATTGCCATGGCATTGAGAGTATGGTGTTAGTGTCCTCAAAAAAGGCAGCATTTGTCTGTTTGGTGCGCCGATTGCTTGCAAAAAAGAGCAAGCCCGATTAAAACATTGCGAGCGACCTTGTGTGCATTTATATTGACTGAGAATCCTGTTGAACGGATCTCCGTATGTTAACACTAGAAATGAATCGAAAGGTTTTAGAATAAAACGCACTTTTGTGCCGTTTTCAGCAATTGTTAGGGAATGGAATAAAGGCTACATAGAAGACATTATTTATTCGCGTATCATTGGTTTTGCATTTTTGGCAAAGGATCAGGGGGTTCACTGCTTTTTTATTGCCAGACTCCCACGCAGGCCATTTTAATTTCCTCAATAATAGCGAAGACA
This sequence comes from Urechis unicinctus, assembly GCA_034190875.2. Classification (NCBI taxonomy): domain Eukaryota; kingdom Metazoa; phylum Annelida; class Polychaeta; order Xenopneusta; family Urechidae; genus Urechis; species Urechis unicinctus. Next base: position 19,177,329 of record CM067353.1, read on the forward strand.
GAACATTGTGACGTTGTGTCGTCAAAGCAAACCTGCACATGGCAACATGGGTTCATTCTGTCGCCGTTGCCTGAAACAACACAATGCTGTTTCTAATGGCAAATAGGTAGGCCGATGAGCTGACAGTCTGGTGAACTGGTGAATATCTTCCTCATATAAGCATATATATGACCAGTTTAAACGTATGACAATCGTAAAATTATTAAGCTGCAGACTTTGGGAAATTTCTTTGACTATTGTAGGTAAGTCATTGTGTATATTTTGCTGTTGTTTATTCGGTACAGACAGCTTTTCTGCTAGAATTCGTTCGTTGCTGATTAGATAAACACTCCAATATATAGAACTGTATGATAAACCTACATTTCTAATTTTGTCTTAAATTGCCGGATGCAAATGAGGCATGGTGAATGGCCATATGTGCATAAGGATACATCCAAGAAAGAGTTCATGAAGACTGAGATATGGTGATCAGCCATTTAAGAGGCTTCTTTGAAACGTTGTCGAAGGCCACCAGACGTATCACTTACATAACGCCATATAGTCAATCACAAGAACATATTCTCATGCAGAATGAAAATGATGCTAGATATGCTACTCTCTTATTTACGGCAATGTTACACGAGATGAAACTTGTGAGCGACACCATCTCGCAGAGTGATTTTGATTTATGTTATTAATCACGCTATCTTTGGAATTTAATGACTTTTTGAGGTAACGGGCCTGGTTTATGTCAGTGCACTGGCAGTCATTAATGGGCGTTGATGGATGCCGGTCGTCATCAAAGGAAAAGGAAGCAGAGCAGCGCGTCAATGCCTCAATCGTCTCTGTTGCCGTTCATTATTCCCACGTACAAAGTGTCAACGAGATGGTTACTGTGATATCATGTAAGTGTTAGCAATATGAATGGCGAGTTGTGTTACACTGTTATATACGACGCTCATATCCCTACCCTTTGTGTACACTTCTTGCTTCCTGCTCGACCTTTACCTAACCTCAAAGATGAGAACCGTGCCACAACCTTAATGGGGAAACGTTTTTTACGGACTTTAAGAGGTAGCATTCCAGCACTTGGTGCGGACCAGAAATATCCCCATATGATTGCCTTACCTATACGAGATGTGTTATGATTGGCTTACCTATCAGAGATGTGTTATGAACACATGTTATGTACCAAGGCGCCTGCTGGTATGGTCACAGAGTGTACTTTTGGCGAATATCCTCGCAACTAGGGAATGGGAACATTACTCATAAAAAAATTAATGTGCCCTAACTATGTCGCAAACAGCAGACTGGGTCGCTGGAAATCTAATAAGCTGCAATCCATGAGCCAATGATGTTATTCCTTACCCTCAGACAACAATTCGCCCTGTCACTTTTGGGCAGAGGAATGTTTAAATATACTTGCGGAGCCGAACACAGACACCGGAGCATTATCATCAAACGGTGAAAGATACACATTATCTGAACACAGAGGTATGTTTTACACCAGGGCGCTTCAGGCTTCCCGGCTGATAAGCTTGCTACTCTAAGTAAATATACCCGCTACAGAGGTACTCATCACGCACTACGCACCATAGGATTATGTTACACGGTAATACCCTGTATAATACAACATTATTCCCTATCTCTCTCTCGTCCAGAGAAAACATTGTTTAATTACTTTTGTTAAAGGAAGGGCTATGCTACGGATGAATAGAATGTTTCTTTTAAGATTTTTAATTACTCGATTGTCGACATTAAGAGCTCCCAAAGCGCTGCTCGTCTCGCTTATGTCGGGTCATTGTCATGATGAACTTAACAAAGGCACAGGCTTATCCCTTTGTAGGACATTACGTAGCTAATTAGCCAAGGTTCATGTTGATGCAATAGCTCGATATTGTAAAAATCATATTCCTTTCTTTGTAACAAATCTGACCTCCAACACTCCATTATTTGCCCTGCTTAATTCGATACAATGCGCTATAATCATCAAAGACATCCCTGTGGTAAATAAAGATCTAAATACCTGCTGGGTAAACTGGTGGGGTAGATGATAAGTATGGATCCACACATCTCACCGGTCAATACATTCTTTCAGTGGGGACACTGGCTTCTTTAGTTGGTGAAACCTGACAAAATCACATTTTGTAACGCTAACGGTGCATAAACCTGAGATGAAGCAACGCTACTACACCAGCAAGGTGACTAATCACTGACATGTACAGTTTGAGATATCTTGTAATCGGTCGATGATACCTTGCTAATACAAACACCGAGAACGATCGTAAACGAAACCATCTAGCAGATTTATTGTTGTGTAGACCATGGAAATGTGATCCGAGCGCAAATACTTAATTATGTACACTTATGTGAATGCCAAACATTGCCATGCACACCTAGCGGATATTAGTTAACTCGCGCTAACCAATTAACTCAATTCGAATCCGGCGAGTAGAACCTAATCGGGTCGGAAAGCAGATGCACCATTCCTCTCTGTTTGCCGTGCTGTAGGTCGGTACCACACTGTCATGACTCAAATCTCCGTCTTAGTGTTTGGTGACCAGTGACACCTGTTTGATTCGGTCTCTTACTAATGATAACCGTGTCATTATATAATCATCAAAAGCTGTAGAATGCATGATGCAACTGCATTGAGATAACATAATCCATATACGAGGAGTGACATTTGTACCCAAATTACGTTCTTAAACCTATATGGTATAAAGAGCTCGTCAATTTTGTCGCGCATTCTTTATAATTACACACCAACCCCAAATTATCTTGGGTTAACCGAGAAATAATAGCATGTTTGTTATCATCTCATAATCCTATTGCTCAGAATTATCTAAAGAATGTGGATCATAATTCGTGCGCTTTTATGGTGTGATGGCCTTAACCTTCAACTGATGATATAATGCATGGTTAAGATTTCAAAGCTTTCAAGGGCTACAACGTAAAGACATTATACGATGGAACTTTTTGCAGAAACTTTGAAGGCTATCATATTTCAGCCACTTTAGGCCGCGCATAATAACCATATCGAAATACAGCTCTTAAGAAGTACCACCCCTCAATGTCACGTCCCAAATAACTCCGCCCACTTGCCCACAGAGAGATATTTACTTGGATGCGTTTAGATTACTTTTCCAATTTAGATCATTTAGCATGTGTATGTTCGTCGAATTATATATTGTCTGAATATTATTCTGATTGAACAAACTTTGATTTTCCCACGCAAAACAGCAATATCCTGTAATACATTCTACCATGTATCTGTGGGGATGAAATATAGATCCCCGTTGACGTCACTGTCCCAAACAAGCGATGAGCTTCTGCAAAATCTGCATTCCACAATGGCTCCGTCAAGCCAACGAGCTAATTGCACAATAATATCATTGAGCAATATCAAGCTATAATTTGCCCTACCCCAGGATACTGAATGATATTTAATCCATCGAATGGTGCGTTGTTCGCTTCCTCAATATAGTGTCCGTTCTTCTCGTTTATTTAACAAAATGGTGTCTGAGATCACAATTAACAAACCTAAACCGATTAAATGCCTTCAAGATGGGTAATAATGCATGGCAATTAAAAGATATTGACGCATTGATTAAGAAATGTTATTGAACAATAGCATTCCATTTGACAATTTTAGCCCGAAAGTTTGAATCGATAATAAAGATACGTGAACCACCACTTGAAAACATGTCATATTAGAAAATGTTGACTATCAATAACAGACTGAGTGAATACAGGATCCGTTAATCATGACTCAGACAGGTATCTCGCGCCACAAAAACCTTGTGCATAGGATAGGGTTGATGTAGTTCAATGATTGTTGCTGAAGGTACAGAAAAAGGGGTTCCTCTTGCTGAAAATAGGGTTCTTATTTATCCTGATATGGACAGCCCGCTACTCATGTGCAGTTTGCTAATGCATGTGTCATTATAATAAACTCAGTGACTTAACTTTCATTAAACAAAGCCGATTGTGTTCGTCAATGCTGCAAAACACGTATACTGTCAATCTATGTTTGTGTTGGAATACAATTACGGTCGATATGCAGGTTCATCATCCTATGCCCACTATATCGATATGCAATAAGCTAGAACTGCTATCGGACATTGAGGTCGGCGTTAAGCTATTCTCGAGTGAAGCAAAATAAAGTATAAACATTTTAATGGTGATGTCTTCTTCCTCTTACCCTGACATTGGCCTACGTGGTTGTTGTTACACTGGGTCGTAGACATTTGAGCTCTGTCTGCGTGTAGACTGAGGACTGTAATCGGCCTGTGGGGAACGGTACGCGATGAATATCTGGATACTGCAAATCGACATCCGTCCCACGACCACAACAAGCCCCTTCATCTTTTCGGAAGATATTCCTTATGTGTATACAAAGAACACCACTTGATCTGCTTTGATTTCGGCGGACACGCCTCTCCGTCGAGGAGAGTTTTGAGTAGTTAAACCGTTTATTGGAACCCACTGCAATAACGAGAGGCACAAAGACATATAAATCGGAGGCTCAAAGACAGTAAATCGGTCAGCGTGAATATATAAGGCTATCGTTTTTCAGGACAAGGCAGGGGTCAAATAGGTTGTTTTGCAGGTGAAATGTTGATCAATATCAGATCATTGAGCGTTTAGTCCACCCATTCAGCAGTGTTTGTGTTTTGTCATCGAACTGTCAATTAATAATGTATATATTTTATACATATATGTATAGTCCACAATATAGTCAACTGCTTGAGTCATGAACTTGTCATTCCGGAAGGAAATAGAGAAGCTTGTTCAGTGTGCTTATAACGTCAGCGTTCATGGCAATATTTTTGCCGCAAAGCGTCACTGTCTGCATCGATACAACCCGATTGACCTGTAGCATATGAAATATATATATATATATATATATATATATATATATATATATATATATATATATATATATATATATATATATATATATATATATATATATATATATATATATATATATATATATATATATATATATATATATATATATATATATATATATATATATTCATCCTGGTCGAATTGGAAATGTGAGTGACACCAGGTGACGACAGGATAGTTACCTCAGAGATAATGTCGGCCAGGTGCGTGGTGGTTGCCATCCGGCAAATTACACAGACAATATAATCAACAATGTAACTTCCTGTGTCACAATGGTCAGCTGCAACAAATGTAATGGTCAACTGATAGAAAATACTTGTTTTGGCCAGAAGTACGTGCAAGGAAATATTTGGTTTCTATTTCTAATCAAGCTGCACTTACAGTCAGTGCGCAGTATCACAACAAACCGGTCAGGTGGGATTGGCTGAGGCGTAGGCGAAGCGCTGGGTGAAGGAGGAGACTTAGTCGTTTGACAGGAAACTACGTCATTCTCGCGTTGACAAAGGAATGGCTTCGTGTTAGGCTGCATGTTGGTTATCCGCCTCGCTGTAGTTCGCTTTTCACTAGTTACAGAACATAGGACAACAAAGAACATTAAAACCTGAAGCAGTTTGTAAAAGTATACATTAAAATGAGACGTGAGCCTACTGTACATCGCGTGATGCGAGCTAAACTGGCCATTCACCATTATCAACAAGATGGATGTTATCATATCTCCCAAGGAATCATGTTTGCACCTCCGTTTGTTTGCCTGCCTGGCGATATGCTCAATGTTATCTGATTGCGTTCCTCTAGCAGATCGGTTTGCCCTGAATGTTCTAGTGGACTTAAGTTTCGTACAAAAGTATCATTCTCCAAGTTAATGATCATAGAGCATTGGTCGTTTATATATGTTGTTGAATATCCGGTTGTAGATCCCGGTCAACGTAAACTGAAGTAGAAGGGAAGGAGGTGCAAATACATAAACATCACACATTAACGAGGATTGTGTTCTTTCTATGACTTTAGTATTCGTTGTATAATACACACCCATGATTTCCTTCGACAGCTTCAAACACATAAACTTAATAAACAATCCTCAAATACCAGCCTCACCTCCGGGACAATTGTGCGCGAAAATGACCAATGGTTTTCCAGCTAGACCCAAGCATTCTCTCTCGCTAAAACGTTCACGATATGGCCTAATAGGAGCAAGCTGCCACTTCTCCATCTCCGCCGGAGAGAAACGCAATGATTATTGCATCGTGATGATACAGCTGCCGGTTCTGTGCAATATATGTCAACTGAAGGAGCATAGCCTGGTGGTATATCATCATACAGTAACTGATCATAGAAGCATTAGCAACCTAGGGCCACAACAGAAAATGCTTGAACAAATAAATGAGGGCTTTTAGACTCATTATCAGAATATAAAGTCTATTGCGTCGGAACTTCGTGAACTGTATTGAATGACGAAAGCGTGCACAAACTTTGTCATGTACATCTTGCACTCGACCATCCATCTTCCAGTTGTTAAATGACAACAGCGAATCCTCTGGGCTCCTGGCTCATAGGATAGCATGGAAGGTGGCTTCGAGAAGATGACCAATTAATGACTTTATTGATATCTCACTGTTCAATTTAAAGATCAGATACAATAGGTGTACAATCAAGTTACCATGCTGATATAAACAAGCCTGACTCACGTATCGTCTCGCTTGGTTGCTGGTATGTCTGCGTCGTCTCCATTAGTGCTAAATGCGTTGAACTGTAATATATGTGGTCAAAACCTGATGATTACCAACAAAATGTAACACACCGTTGAACACACCGTTATGATTCCTTATGACAATATCGAAGCATGTCGCTGTGTTGGAAGCATTACCCCTGATGCAAAGACCACTCTGTTTTGGCTTGTTTATTCAAGAATATAATTATGCGCACCATAAAAAAGTCTCAACGATTTATATATGATCGTCTGCGCTCTAACCTTGCAATTATTATAACAAAATAGAAATGCTTATAATCTTAGATACATCGGTGGTTCGCAGGAGGGTGAGCTTAGTCGATTGAATTCATCTGGTGAATCAATGCAGTATGCTTGTTGTTATTCATTGATTACCTTTTTAACCTGTAATTGTAATTGCCCACATGTACAAGATTAACAATATCCAAAATCACACAGAAGATGGTAAATTGTCTACCAGGATGATGACTATGGATGATGTCCTGCGCTCGGTTGCTCGTAATAATCACGCAAGCTAAAACACATCGCTTTTACAACACTTCCACTTAATAGCAGCCACAACGGTTTAACGTACACGTTATCATATCGTTAGGGGGTGGGGGGGGGGCATGCTCATGCAACATTCTTTGGCACTGTTTAACTTACACTGCCTAACATGTCCTGGTCATGACTGAGCGGATAAGTTACAATAAATCAGCTTCCAAGACGTGTGCGCCAACAATCAGCCTCTGCTAATATATATATATATATATATATATATATATATATATATATATATATATATAGATATATATATATATATATATATATATATAGATATATATATATATATATATATATATATCTATATATATATATATATATATATATATATCTATATATATATCTATATATATCTCTATATATATATATATATATAGATATATATATATATATATATATATATATATACATATATATATATATATATCCGTATATATCTATATATAGATATTATATATATATATATATATATATATAATATATATTTATATATATATATATATACATATATATATATATATATCTATATATATATATATGCATATATATATATATGCATATATATATCTATATATATATATATCTATATATATATATATATATATATATATATATATATATATATATATCTCTATATATATATCTCTCTCTCTATCTATATATCTCTCTATATCTCTCTGTCTTGTGTGTGTGTGTGTGTGTGTGTTTGTGTTTGTCGTGCTAACTTACTGCTTACCCGTTTAACGCTCCGCTAACTTCGATTCTATTAAAAATGCAAGGCAGATACTAATCAAATCAAAATCCATTTCACATTGCGGTGTGAATTAGGATTGCTTACCATCAATCTTGTAATGTGAGCAGCGCGCTTGGTACCAAGTAATTGCTACTATATATATATATATATATATATATATATATATATATATATATATATATATATATAGATATATATATATATATAGATATATATAGAGATATATATATAGAGAGATAGATATATAGAGAGAGATATATAGAGATATATCTATCTCTCTATCTATCTATAGATATAGATCTATATAGAGATATCTCTCTCTCTATATCTCTATCTATCTCTCTCTCTATCTATCTCTATATATAGATCTCTCTCTCTCTCTCTCTCTCTATATATATATCTATATATATATATATCTCTATATATACATATAAACGTATGGTTCAGCAATCGTCCCGGCAACTAATTCCATCCCAATTGGTTAAGAAATTATCGATAAGGATAAATACAAATTGAAAGAATATTTGGACAGGCGTAAACGCCGGTAAGGGTACATATTTTGGTACTCATAGTTATATGACGGCTATATATATATATATATATATATATATATATATATATATATATATATATATATATATATATATATATAGATATATATATATATATATATATATATATATATATATATATATCTATATATATATATCTATATATATATATATACTATATATATATATATATAGATATATAAATATATAGATATCTCTATATATATCTCTGTATAGGTATGAATACATGTATAAATTTATATATATATATATATAAATATGTACATTCATATATGCATATATATAAATATATATAAATATATACATATATATCTATAAACCTGTATATATATATATATATATAATATATATATATATAAATATATATATATATACATATCTCTCTATATATATTTCTATATATATAAATACATGTATATATATGCATAATATATATATTTATATATATGTATGTATATATATATATATACATATAAATATATATATATATTGATGTATATGTGTGTGTGTGTGTGTGAGAGAGAGAGAGAGAGAGAGAGAGAGAGAGAGAGAGAGAGAGAGAGAGAGAGAGAGAGAGAGAGAGAGAGAGAGAGAGAGAGAGAGAGAGAGAGAGAGAGAGAGTTTCTGTGTGTGCCATTACGGTTTGGCTGTGGCTTAAGTGAGGCCGCTTAAACACTATGACTTTCATTGCATTCCGACGCCTGTCGATTTATGATGAATTATCGATGGTATGATTCGTTCAAATGCATTGCCTTCATTACTCGCTGACCCTTGACACGTAAGTAATCAATCATCAGTTTGAATTTAGAGAACATGGAGGCGCAAGGGAGGTGATGGAACCTGCATATCAAGGCATTTATGCTTGATTGATTCCGACAGTCAAGAACCATTATCGGGCATAAACTGGCACAGATCCAATGATTCCTACTCATATAGATAATTTAATGCTGGTCAAAGTATTTGCGTACCTCCCAATAACACTTGCAGAGCACGCCACGCCTTATGGCTCTATAGTTTTATCATAAATTTCACCTGACCAGTATGCGTTCACTGCAGTCACCCGCGCCCCTTTCACTATCATCAATTTAGCTGGCAGCATTTGGCCGTGCGCTGTAGTATTCATGTTATATAAATATACTGTTATTAAATGCAAACAATAGGGAAACTACTCCAGGCAACCAATCATGTGTAACTCAAAATGATTACAGGTGGTTTTATTATTCGACTAATGCAAAACTAGTACAGAAAACGTGAATAGAGAATGTGATTGCGATTGCACCGATTGCCTGTACTGACCCTTTATGCGGCCCAAAACAACAAAAGTCCTATAATTGAGGTTGGAAATCGGACATGTGATGTTGAACGTTAACAGAGTGAAAGAGGGGTAATACTGTGGTGTATTACATTGTCAGTCTTAATCAATTAGTAAAACCAGATCACCATCAGAAGATGACGTTTATAGCAAGCTTTGATCTGGATTCTTTCGAAACGGATGCGAATGTACCAAACATTATCGAACTCACATATTAATTAAGCGAGGAATCGACATATATTGCAGACGATATAGTTAGTTTCTTTCTGCACCATCATTGTTATTGATTATAATCTTCTGATACTGAATAAGTACATTGCAATGTTTGGGACTCGTAACCTGTTCTTTTGCGATCTTTCATATTTACCCATGGTATTTTTTCACAAATGTTAGCGTCATTAATAGTCAATGTCACATTGTAAAGATGTTTGTTTTGAAGTCATGCAAGGTAATAAGAACCGGATGATGTCAAGAACTGGACGGGTGTGCATTAATAGTTCACTTAAAAAAAGTTCTCGTTTTGCGCGACATTCACTGAGCATGCTGCATGGTACGCCTTAATGACGTTACTATTCCAGCGCGGTACACGCAGTAAGAGGTGATACAAAATGTAGAATCGTCAGTGTACTGCAATCCATCGGGTCCTTAACGATACAGCCAATACCCGAGTGCATTGTCAAATGGAACCGAAAATATGTCGCAAAGGATATCAACATTTACAATAGATTCACAAAAGTATGAAGTTGCAGATTGCAGGCTATAGGAGCTATTTGCAGATTGATCCTGTACCAGCGTAATGAGAACAAGGGAGCAAAGCCGATGGTTCGCCAAGAAACGTGCTGACCCGAAACTTCCATTAAGGGAAGAGAGTAACTGCGCTAGCCATTGCGTAAGGAAAAGTTCAAATAAATCCATTATTTTACATTCACTAAGTGGTTTGAATTTAAATCTTATTGCAAGCCATAGTGGGAGACAGCAGCTTAACTAAAAGACATACAATTGATTAATGAATCGCGTTATCGGCAGGAGACGTGATAAATATACATAAGGATGTGATGATGAACACCAACACTTTCTCATTTGCAGCATGGAGCCCACATTGCATAGTCAAGATGTAAACATAATGCCTTCATGAATATCAAATAAATTTACCACAATATTGCCTTTGCTATGCTTTTGTGTATTGATATTGTACGCCAATAGTCCACCATAAGATGGGGTTTCGTTGGTGTGTCAAGAGAACACAAGCTGGTAGGAAAGACAGATTGCAACGCATGCTTCGTGTAATATTACGCTGCTACGAATCGTCACCTGAAACAACTGCATAAATGAATCAATGAGCAGGCCACTGAAAAGTGGTAACTCGTTTCAATCATTAAGTTACTAAATAAAGTCACACCACACGTGTGTATGCTGATCCATATGCTTACCATGTAGATAGCCAACAACGCATGCGACAGATGTATATTGGTTAATAAATTCAAATCGAGTCGTGCCTAGCGTCAACACAGATGACAACGGCACAAGACACAGGACCAGGGTTAAGCCAAGCGCAGCCATGCCAGAGTTTGTCTGAAAAGGCGCTGAAGTAAGTGCTGACTAACTAATTCCTTATTCCTTTTATGTGACCAGCGTCACTTGCATCTATGATTTATGATTCATGGCTCACTGAATCACTCATATAACCTCATTGTCTTATATGACCGTGAAAATAACGCAAATCAATTTCAACAAACCTATTATGCGTGTTTGTTCCGGAAGATAAATATTAAGGAATTATGATTGGATGAGTTTGGCTGATGAAGATGAAGCAGACAGAGCTGGTTTTGTGACCGAATAGGATACTATCTGGGGTCGGTACATTGGCTTTATTAAGAATGAATTCAAACCAGGAGTGAAATCCTATGCATAGTCCTACTAAGGGTCGATGTAAGCAAATATAAACCTCAATCATCAAGTTCATGTACAGTATATTGTTTTTTGTAACAAGTGCAGGTAGGACTGTTGAATACGGTACAGTTTACAAGGTTATAGCACCACATGCGTTTGCATCGATTGTTAAAACATTTTTTGCTGAAAATTAGCATTGCTTGCGATTCATATAGCTCATTTGATGTCCATTATGACTCATGTGTGAATGCATGTCACAAGCAATAACAGGATTAAGCGCATTGATGTTATTACCTTTATTCATCTTCAACAGACGCGTATGCCAGCAACATATTTTTTATTAGACGTTTTGTAATATGTATTTGTGGTTTGGTGCGTGCGAGGATCTCTTAATGGCTCCATATTATCAGAGTATGTAGTTTGTAGCTGCATCTGACATCGCAACAGGGGGTAATTTGTCACGCATTAAACAACAAATATGCGAGGTGAATGAAGGTATCTGCGGTATTGCTATTTTGTCCCATCGTTTATCCGCATTGGTCCCACTCAGAATCGTAACTTATTAAGACAACACAGCAGATGCTGCAACAATTTCACTACCATTATATAGAGACAAAGACAATATATGACAATCCCTCAGATCATAACTCATCTGGACCTTCTTAGTTTGTTCCCCGATGCTGAAGCTTAACTAAGGGATTTGATATTCAAGTGAATTACAGTACTGCAAACAGCATCAGTTGTTTCCTCGGATGCTGCCCCATTCAGTCATAACTTACAAGATGCTAAATGAATTCAGCAAGTTACAGTATTTCGTCCTACAGCAGTGAAAGTAAAATCAAAATAGGTGCCTAGATGTGCTCATATTGTTACATGTACCTTGTAAGTGTGATGCCTTTGTTATGATACATAGCAGTTACCCAAGGATGTATTTGATTAATAAATGTTGACTTATATGTTGTCGCTATGGTTTATAGGTTTAGTGTGGACTTAATGAGATTCTGACAAATTGATCGTATCAAACGTAGGGGACCAAAATGTAGGGAGTTATTGTTGAAAAAGATATTGAAACCTCGATTCCCGGATTTGATATCGCAAAACAATAACGTCTAGCATAATATATCGGACGTTACTAACACTCGGTTGTATCCGCGAAATCCATGGAACCCTAATTCATGTCCGTGCGACACATATATTTTATATGTTTTGGATATTAAATTTTTCGCCAGGGTCAAAACACAAACGTGCCCTGATCTGACGCAGCGTCAACGAATGAGGATGTGCCAACCAGATGCTCTTGTTTGTCGAGGTTCTTGAAGTCGTCGTCTCTGATTAAACGATGACCCATTTCAAGACAATTTCTCGCTATTTTTGTTTGTTATCCTCTTCACAGCAAGTAAAGCTATAGTTTCAACAGAACTAAAGTAAATGCTTGGAATTTGAAATGACGCCAAAAAAATTCCACGATACCCGCAGCACCATTATGTCGTGGCAGTTGAAGACTTTTGCAAAAAATGTGATGCAGTATGAATATTACAAATGACGGTCGGGTACAACAACACAGCGTCATAACCTGATGAGCTAGCGCAGCAGAGGTCGAATCGGGTTCGGACTTGATTGGACGCGAAGATTTGTGAACAGCGTAGATTATACTGGGGTATGATGTAACCGATTTCTCTTTAATATAACAATGCTTTGATGTGACTTATCAGATACAAAAGAGCATTATCATTGTCATGAAACGATCGAAGAGGGTGATACGTCTTCATTAAGGCTGTCATTTTCAATACATGGCTAGACATATGTTGACCCTTTATCCAGATACATATTTTAGCATTTTGCTTGGAATGTTAAAAACAAAGATCCGAAAAATGTACTTTGCTCTCATTGCAACAGAGCATTTCACTAGTGTTAATCGTGAATGTGATGAATCTGTAATTATATAAAGTTTACTTGCTATGTATTCATCCAGTATACTTCATGGTCTATTGTGGACGTTAATCGGGATTGTTAAAACATGTCTGACGTTGACGCTTACTAAGAGCACTATGTGTGACGGTGAACCAGCGGCCTATAAGGAAAAACAACAACCGCCTGTGGTTGGACCATTTAATTAGTTATAATGAGCTGGCTAATGCTTAGCTCTGTCATGAATTGTGAATGCACACATCACGCTAAGCCATCGACAGTTGATTAAAGGGTGTTATCCAACCGCACACACCGAGAAGCAACATCGGCTCAAAAACGCGATTTCAAATGTGACGTTGAAAACTGCTCTCTTCATTGTAAATCTTTCAAACTAATATGGTCATAGGCTATTGTCAGAACGATAGAGGCCATATCTTTTCCGTCGTCGGCGGTTGCATGGTAACTTGTAAAATTACAGGTTCCTTAACTATTTTTTGAAGGGATTACATCGACCGTTTATTGCAACAGTTGTCTAATAAGGTGTTTGCCCATAAACAATAATTGTGTTCATAGTGATAAGTTTATGGTAATGTTTACAAACGCATAAACGAAGGGCTGTGTGGTGTGAAGTAGGGGGCACGTTGTATTTTAAGATATGATAGGATGATGGCCGGTTTCCTCTACCAATTAACGTTACTGCCATGCATAACCAAGTCTAGTTCCTGATGTTCAATAGGAACTGAACGCGATTAATGCATGCGTACCATATTGGTTAACGACACCCGATACAACTGGGGTCAGCGTATACTATAGGATACTGGGAGTCGCCGGTCATGCGTATGCCATAGGATGACAGTAGCGCCTTCTGGCTACTGGAAGCCACTCCTGTCAGCCTATTGATACGATGACAGATTCAGTGAGTAAATGGCCCGGGCGAACCAGCTGTCAATTTAATTATTGTCCATTTTTTTACGAAATAATGGATGTCATCGCTAAGTATAAGAACGTCAACAGAAAAACAGTGGTCGCGCACAAGAAATCACTTTTCTGATGACATGAACGGAAACGATAAACCTCTCTGGTATGGACAAACAATCCAGTTTCTTTTCATCATGTATAAAAAATTCTTATAAAAGTAGGCGTAAAATCATGTACATCAATGTGATTTCTATATCCCGCATAAATGCGGATAACAAATGCTTAAGATATGAAACAAAATAAGGATATAGAATATTATTCAAGAAGTTAATCTACTCTCATTGGGAATGATATGTGAAACGATAACCCCGTATGAGAGTTGATTGGCAGACAGTATAACGGATGAGTTAATCTGTGAATATTGAACTTAACAAATCCTATTATTTATTCAAAATCTCCTTTTAATAGGCATGATCGACTGATTAATCAAGATATATCGAATCCCATCGAGCACAAGTGGTACTATACGCTTCAACAAATATTAAAATACGTTTCAAGGGAGACAGAAGAGGTTTATATGTATGAAATTAATGCCATCTTGTCTTGGAATATGTGAAACAAAACTGGATGCTCACTGAGACATTGAGGGGATGCACGAACATGATAAAAGATTACAGTCGTGCCAAATATCCACAAGGCCCATGCAAGCGCCAATCTAACCAATCTATGGGTTTTTTTACATCTTGCAAGTTAAACTATCAGTAATTTATAATTTTACATTTCTCATGATTTCGAAATTCTACGAAGATTTTTAATTCAGGTAGTAGATCATTGCATCTAAGAGACATAAGCGGCAAGTCAACCTTAACCCCGAGCCAAGCGGCGTGTACATTTATGAGAGCGGAAGATGTGTGTGGTGTCCAGTTGAAACACCAGTGCTTAACCGCGACATGGGAGCTCCAGCCTCCAGGGCCAGGCCCAGCCACGATCGTGAAAACGAAAAGTCAAGTGTCAGCAGTGACAAGTCTCACACAGCCCCAGGACCCAATGACGGTATAGAAATTCAAACATATATTATTGTTTTCTTCAGAGAATCTTTTTCAATGGACTGTGCCATGAAGAAAGATAAACGTTCTATTCCCCAGATAGACAAAGACCTCTGACCAGCCATCTATGGACCAGCTGACAGCGTCCGCGCTATTTACCCTGTTTACTACTTTCGATCTCTCACATCCGCGCTGTAGCCTGTAGGTGGCATCAGATAATCAAAACACCAGGGGCAAGTGCCTTGCCTATTCCCCAGATAGTTTCCTAACGTTTACCCAAGTGAGAGTATCTCCTCGAATAATACCCGCGTTGTCGCATTTTGAGTTTCATGACAATTTGAGTCTGCCGTATTTCTCAAGCGATACGGGATGGAGAGAAGATAAGAGTTTCTAAACGATGCCGGTCACCAAGTTCATTGGGCTGTTCCAATAATCACTTCAGGGTTGAAAGGTTCAATGGGATGACAGTTTCACTCACACACCAATTGACTTGTGTATCAGTTTAATTCCATATTGCCAAACTTCCTAATACACAAATATTCAGTCTCGCTTCCCTTTGGCATAGTGGCAAGGACTATAGGACTAGGACCATTACCATGGAGACGTAGCTTTGGCGTTAAAAGATTTCACAAGGAAAGTCTCCTTGATATAGATGCTAGTGATAATTGAAAAGATGCATGTTTCAGAGGGTTATCCAGTTTTGATCAATTATCACTTGGATCTGCTTATCACTTTCATTCTTCCACATATTGGTGTAATCAAGAAGGCAACTGAATGAAGAATAAAGCAGTGTGACAATTCTTTCTTAGGTACATAAATCGTGACAATACTTTCATGGCCTCGAACTATAATTGTTACTATAAAATCCCCAAGGATAACAAAATGGCATTGAGCGAAAACACTATTCTTCATATGTAGTATATTAGAGGAACAAAATGTTTCATTGCATTTGATGCCAATGGTCATTTATATGAGACTACCAAACAGTCCAGAACGGCCCTGTCACAACGAGAAAGGTTTGCAATTGGCCACCCTTCCATGGTGCGCAGTAGGTCTGGCACCGGCCTATGACACATACCTAAAAATTGTGTGTAACAAATAGTCACTGCAAAAAACTGATTAGCATGCTTTGGTATGTATCTGATATAATCTATTGTCATTCCATGTCTACCGAGTTGTTGAGAATTTATTTTGCTTCTGTACAGGTATGGCCCATGACATATCTGACACAGCCCTGGACCCAGATGAAGCCGATTGCATGAGTAACCGATGAGTTACCACAGAACAATACTCATGCTTAAGTTGGAAAAATGGAATGCTGAGGTTTGTTCTCTCAAAAATTTAATAGCACAGGAGTGTTTACCTTGCACTTTGTAGCCTATTACAACTGGCTCTCAATTGAAATAAGTAGTGATGGTCAAGGTATTGTTTTGTAATGCGTATTAACCTGCTCATTCAGCCTACAAAACTCAGTCTTGAAACCCTAACATAAATATTGTTAAACTGAACTCAACTAGGCTGTGTTAATTAGCTTGTATTTTGAAATGGCAACCCAAGAACTTATGACAGTGGCTGGCCACAGCAAAAAGACACGGATTGAATGTGAGCCACTGTGAGCCACTGTGAGCAATTACTGGTCATTTTACTGGAATATGGACATTGGGCGTCAACGCCTTCTAGTCCAAGAGTGGCATTTACTCTTGATTTCATGCGTATACTGAGAACCATGGTGTTGGAAGGACAGATAAGCATCTATGACTTCTTCACTAGCATGCAAGAGTGCAAATCAGGAATTGGTAGACATGCTCATAGGGGGATGTGACATGTTTGAACTGATTCTTTGAATAATGCTTGGGTTTGCTTCTTTCAATAACTGTGATACGATTGATAATGCAAACCAAATATCAATATTTGTACAGAAGCATCGGCTCAGAATCAATCTTGAACTTTTGTTGGGTTGAGCAAAATTTTGGCACCTTGCCGTTCACTGGGCTAGGATTCCCAGATGGATCTCAGTGCCCTGTTTGCCCACAGGTAGACTCTTGAATGCAAAGACATGGCCCATTAATACCATTGCCATGATAAGCAATGAAAATAACCACTATGCACATAAAACAATCTACTTCTTTTAACGAAATCTGATTGAGTTGGCCGTCAAATAGCCATGGATGGCAACATGAATTTAGTTTGTGGGGCAAAAGCGGGACATACATGATGATTTCCCCATTATGATATATAATTTTGGTATCATAGGAGAAACATCACACCATTGTGAATGACTTTGGAGAATGGGCTTTCTGTTATGCTATAGTTATTGAAGAAGCATGTGAACAGTATTGTTGTTGTAGCTTTGGTTGTTGTTGGTTTGATATTTTAGATTTTACCCACAATTGTGATTCATCTGGATGGACATCTTTAACATACTGATAACCATGTGTCAGTTCTTAACAGCATGGCATACTGTATTTTCATGATGAAAAACTTGGAGAATGTGGACATCCTAACGTATGATTTGGGCTGTTTACTAAGCACTGTTGTCAAGGTATCCAAACACAATTTTTTATACTATGCAACCTAATGCTGAAAGTTGTTGCCAATTTTAGTTAAACAGTACTGTTAGTGTGCATATGCAGAGAAAAAGCATAAGTGCTGGAGTGACATTAGCCGTACCAATATTCAATGTGTATGGTCACAAGATGTCATGAATATTATATTGATTAATATACTTGCATAATAATGTATGATATTATATATTAAAAATATCCTCATTAGTAATTCCATTGCTACCAACAAAGGTCATGCTGAAACATCAAATAGTTTTTAATCGTAAATCCAGTATAGCCCAAGGTGCTGGGCTTTTTGATGGTGAAGGAACTGAGAGATGCTGGATCTATTTGGGCAAATTCAGCAAGATCACCAAAGAAATTACCTCAGAGAATAGGTCAGACCCTATTGTGGAATAACTCCTGAACTATGGACAGAAAATCACTTATAAAATATGCAAGTATAACTACCTGTACCTTACTTATTGTCTTTCTACTACTCAAATTATATCATCATTTAATAAATTGATTACTTGGTTTTGAAGGCCCTACATTGAATGACAGATTGTCATTGCTTATTAAAGATAGTACATCAAAGAAAATGGAGGAGTATCTTGCTTCATTACAAGGCATTGTCATTGGTATTCCTAGGCTGTGATAAGTTTAGTAACTTGTAATGTATCCTTGTTGTTGGGGTACCATACATGCTGTGAATATAGTTAATAAGCTTCATCTAACCAATATTATCTACAAATTTTATTGAATCATGTAATTGCAGTTGTGAATATTGTGAAAGCTGAAGTTATATGGTAAGCCCACACAATGTTATCAAAATGGCTTCAAACAGGAGCAACCATAGGTCAAGTACATGACTGGTGTTCAGAAGAGAACAAGGTGGTCTTGACTTACAAACAGAGCCATAATGGTAAATGGCTGTTCTGACAAAAATATGCAGTTTGATTTAATTAATTGTCATAGATTTCTGCCAAATGTGGATACACGCAATTTATTTAAACCTTTTTTTTGTGCGTACTCTATAGATGCTTGGGAATGCACGTATGCATTAATGTTGTACCTATACCATTCATTGAGGTAAACTCTCTTCTCACAATGTGTTGGGTCTTTGGATAATGTGGATTTTTATCAAATACACAAATGGTGCAGCGATGTATCTGTAACATTCCTGCCAGGAGAAGGAAGACCAATCCTGTTATTGGAGTGATATTAATTTCTTTATCTTTTTATTCTGGCTGCAGTGTTTGTGAAATTGATGATGCATTAAACACAGAGGATACTGAAGAGCAGCTAGCCAAGTAATTTGATAGTTACATACATAATTATAATAGATGCTTAGATATTGTTATATTTGCTAGCTCAGTCATACAGTATACCATAACATATATCTTTGCTGTGGAAAATGAATTGTCACTCCTAAACTTTAGATTAGCCCTTCATGACCTTTGAAAAGCTTATAAGATTCTCCAATGCCAAGTTAACCCAATAGGTTATTGAAAGTTTGATGTCACCTTTTGTAATACAGCAAGTAAGGACACTTGCCTGACCCGGCAAATGGTTTTTGTGGTTAGTGTTTTTCCCTGGTGTCTCATTGAATTCAATGTTATACCATTAACTTTTCCAAAATTTAATCTTGACATAACTTCTTATTAAAAATCGTGTCAACAGTAGCAGTTTCTTTCTTTTTAAATTAAACAATGAATATGACTAGATATGGAGAGAGCTGTTTTGCTACAAGCCATTGAAACTAAATTTTGTTATTCATCACTTTGTGTGCAGGCTAGATGCCTCCCTGAAAAGAATAGAGAGGCAGAAGAGAAAAAAAAGCCCCTTACCTCACGTTTATATAAGACTTCGTAAGCTGTTGGATGCACCCAGAGACGTCAGAGAAAACTGGAAGAGTTGAGAGATGCAGCGGTACTGTACAACTATTTTGTGACCATGATGTAAAAGTATGCAAGTGAGTTTTGAAGTCACCTTATTTTTATGTCGTTTTTCCAATAAACTAAATCTTTATGTCCGTCGGCCTAGGTCAGAATGGGATTATCATGAAATGCTGATGATTAATTACATTGTTGTGTCAACAGGGGGCCAGTCCTTGGCAAAGTGTATTACACACCAAATTCTGCTCACAAGCAAGAAACTGAACAAGGTTATCAACAGCTACAATAGTATCCCGACACATGGTTCTGGCCCCGAACCGCACCATCAACAACGCTCTGATGTTACAACGTTTGATGCAGATGTTTGGCAACACCTTTCACAACACTTTGATGTTACAGCGCTTGATGCAGATGTGTGGCAGCACCTTTCACCACTCAATTCTGTTTCCTCTGATGTGCCACTCCCCATGAAGCGCAAGCTTATTGACAACCCCAGACTACATGAAAGAGGTATTGAGGAAATAGACTTGGTGAACTGAGACATGGCATGCCTGCACAGGGCAACAGTGACAAGGGTGAAACAGCTGTCAAATACAATTGATGCCATAAAACAGCAAACTGACCAAACTAGCATTGATAAAGGAACTTTGTCAGTGGTTTCAAGAAATCTTAAGGAAACGAGGAACCGTTTTCACGCTGTAGAAACAATGATCAAAACATGCACGGACAGAGGGTGCTCAAATTTAGAGCAGTTTGTGCATAATCTTTTCAGTGTTAATGATATAGGAATAGATGGACTTTACGAGATTGTTGTCAATATGGAGGCATTTCCAGATAATGAGGAAATTTCCTGTGACGATGAAATTTAATAAGTTTACTTGTGCAGATATTTAGCTTGTGGTTTGTTATGTAAATAAAATTCTGCCTGTATTGAACCAATTTGTTTGTATCCACTTCTTACATTTATCAAACCAAGCAGACAACCCATTTACACAAGCATTCAACATCAGATAAGGGCAATTACTTTGGATTGGTTATGTATCACAGGCACTTGAGTTCCGACATCATGATTTGTTATCTCCATGATGTCTGAACTCAAGTGCCTGTGTTATGTAATATATATTAAAGAAAATTGTCAGTCTTTGTGTATGCTTGTCAATCTTCTCCAAAATATGCACCTACCCAATTGCAAGTATGCACAGATGTGCAATATTTCGATGAAAATAAGTCTTCAAGGTAAAAATGCCTTCAATGCTATTCTCACTAACGGCTAGATTGGGAATAATGTAAGATTAATGGCGGCGACTAATGTAGGGTAACGGCTGAGATTAGGGACAAGGCGGGCTGATCAGCTCAGGCTATGCCAAGTGATAGGCTAGTTAACAACATCTTTCATTTGTCAGCATCGGCTCATAAGACCGTGACCAAAACACAGTAAATCAAAACGATATGATAGTAAATTTTACAGTGATAACCCCACCCCCCCCATACTCTCCCTCCACAACCCGCAACCAACCCCCACCCCATTCCACACCTCCCCATCCCATGCAGACGAACCTCACATAAATACGTAATTTGCACTTCTCTACATTTGTTCTGGCATAAAATACCTGAGTGCACTTAATCAGTACCACGCATATTGTGCCGGGTACCAGGCACAGAGTTCAGGTTTCATGTACATGAAATAGAGCGCTAATGCGTCCAGATAGCATCGCATCATATGTCACATATTAACGTGTCCGCGTGGACCGCATTATATGCCACGTATTAACGTCGTCCGCGTGCACCACATTATTTGCCACATATTAACGTCATCCGCGTGCTCCGGATTGTATGCCACGTATCAACGTCGTCCGCGTGCACCGCATTATTTGCCACATATTAACGTCATCCGCGTGCTCCGGATTATATGCCACTTATTAACGTCGTCCGCGTGCACCGCATTATATGTCACGTATTAACGTCGTCCGCGTGCACCGCATTATTTGCCACATATTAACGTCGTCCGCGTGCACCGCATTATTTGCAACATATTAACGTCATCCGCTTGCTCTGGATTATATGCCACTTTTTAACGTCGTCCGCGTGCACCGCATTATATGTCACGTATTAACGTCGTCCATATGAATTATAACCACCAGAGTCAACACACTAATCTGTATGGCGTATCTGATTACCATTCACTTTTACCCAGGGGTAAAGTATTTTGTTTTTGGTGGGAGGACAATTTTTGAAGACCAAATATGATCGGGTCGTATTGGGCGATGGTGAATTTAAAAGACAGATCCAGCAGTTGTTGAATCACATTGGCAAATCAAACAAGCATCATTAACATTTCAAAAAACGTACGTATCTATATAGTTATATATATATATATATATATGGATATATATATATATATATATATATATATATATATATATATATATATATATATATATATATATATATATATATATATCATATATATATATATATGTATATATATATAAATATATATATATATATATAAATATATATATATATATATATATATGAATGTATGTATGTATGTATGTAAGTATGTATGTACGTATGTATGTGTGTGCGTGCGTGCATGCGTGGGTATTTATGTATGTATGTATGTATGTACATATATGTATGTATGTATGCATGTATGTATGTACGTATGAATGTACGTCAAAAATGTGAACTGACAGTATATGTTTAATAGTACATAAGTAAATCTCGCAGAAACGAATGACCAAGGGCAATATATTGATAGCCCGGTGGAGGGGGGGGGGTTGTTCTCACTATGTGGAGGTTAGTGGGGATGTGCCGACAATTTGGGTCGGTAATGGGGCATTTGGTATACAAATGGGTCGTTATTTCTTGAAGACAGGTATCGTAATGGGTCGGTTTTTTGGCAATGACCTAGTAAACTAATATGTACGTTTTTTTGACAGCGAGTATAGCACTGGATATTTGTTTTGTGATGGGTATCCAATATGATGCTCAATATTGGGTGTTGGAGCGCAAGTCCCCAGGGTCAATGGTGGCCAGCCCTATCAGCCAGCGTGGTTGAGTTGTTTTAAGACAAGTGTTATGGCATGATAAGCTAACAGAAATGTCAAGACTGAACGTTCTCCTTCCATTGTTTCCTGCAATATCGCCTACCTCATGGTCCGGACGCCCTGGGGCGCTCGTTGATAGCTTGCGGGCCCGAGTAACACATTTGTTTATTTAGTGGCCGCTATCTAATTAACTGCCTTGCCGTTACGAACCAGAGCATCGTTGGGACCAACCACGCTATTAGCAAATTATTTTTGGAGTTGCGAAGCTTAATGAACTTACTTTGTCATTCTGAATCGTAAGTTTGGTATATGGATGGGTCCCTTGTAGCTTCTCGAGAGGGTCTAGATATGTATTGGTGACCCTTTTAAAAAATGTGTTTATGAATGGGTCTGTTTTCAGAGGATTGTGCATGTAAATGGTTCCCTTTTCTCACTTTGGCTTGGTATAGATATGGTCCGGTTTTTGTTTCCCATGGCGGCTCACCCCTACCCTTTTCTAAGGAGAGAACCAACCCACCCCCAGGGATTGATAGCAACGGTCAGCACACCAACATCACCCATCGGAGTAGCATTAGCACATTCTCAATGTCTGCAGCACCTTCAACAGCCGAGATATTTAATTTACAAAGCGGTGATTTAAGGTGCAGCCAACACTCGGTAAGTTGTTTTGTAAACTAGTCTATACACTTTGTTGTCATTAACACCATTTTGTTAGGACACTATTTAAGTCAGTAAAGGATAAACTAAGGATATGAGCTTGCTCGCAATAGTTGAGTGCCATCAATTTTTACATTTAGCCACCATAAAGGGGGGCAAATAATGGGGACATCTTGACCTTAGTACGGCTTATGGGACTTGACTATAATTACCACCAACTCTTACATTAAGTATTTTAATTTATTGATATGCTGTTTCTGAGAGAGAAAAACAATATGTGTAGACAGAAAAAATACTCTTTATTGTAATCAGTTAAAAATAGCCAGCATGACCAAGATTAAACCATTTCATTCTAATTATATAAATGCCACATTGCCAAAAATACAGCTACACAACGGGTTTTGCAGCTTGGCGTTCAGTTCCAGCTGTATTGCTAGAAGCGCAGCTGCAATTGAAAAAGATATATACAGGAAGAATATTAGATAAGGTCAATTACAATGATTAACTGCTTGTTTTAAAAAGGAACATCACTGTTATAATTTAGAATACTCTGCATCAGGTATTTACCTTGATAGTTCCATTCCTTCGAAACTTCATGTAGTCTTTGAGTGATGAACGGTATATATTGTTCTTGAACTCAACTGTAACGGATCTCATTTGCACTTTCTTCACAATGCCTGATAATATATGAGGGAAACACTTAATAATCTTCAGAAAAAATATGCCATTACAAGTTTAACAGCTGAAAATATATCACTCATAGTATGCATACAAGTGTTGATAAGTTGGATACAATGTGCATCATACATTTGAAGTCAAAACAACAAAAACACAAGATTACATATTTGTATATATACCTCGGTGCCATCTTAATTCGTCAGATTCATCAAATTGCCATTCAGTCCTAAAAATTTACATACAAGGAAGGTTGCATAACATAACTGAGAGCTCTGAAAATATGCCGGCCTTGTATACCCTGTGCACCATGCAACTGGAATCATAAGACTGATCTAGGAGTCCAGGCCAAGGTCAGCTAATTAGGTCAAAGTTTTAATTGGATCCATACCAATTTATATGAAGCTATGTGTTATGTGTAAATTTGAGAAGAATTTAAATTTACCCTCCTTCTATGTTTTCAAAGATCAGGGCTCGTAGTATCCACAAATTAAATGACATAGACATGTTTTAGGCAACAGAAAGATGGACAGACAAATTAAAAGAGTTCAATTTACATACCATTTATCCATGCAGGAATGCACATGCATACCCAAGTTCATACATCAACCCATATAACTACCCGTTGTGTATGCTTACCTCTAGCTGCTTCATGTCAAGAGCATCGTGGGGTTCAGGGACATCAGTGCTCTCTACCTGAACATAGCAACATTTTGATTAATAAAGATCAGCTGCCAAAAGCATGAGGTACTGTGACCAATCACATTAGAAATAAGGTGAAGGTCATTTAAATATTTTGCCCTTAGTGAGTTAGATAAGATTGTTACTGACAGATATCCTTATCAATACATTACCGTTTGAGCAGAATAAAAAGAATTTCAAGCTAATCAACAAGTCAGGTGTAAGGCTTCTGTTTTTATATAGGCAATGTTTATTGTCCAATGAGTCACCCTTTATATATGGGGCGGCTAGTTTGACAAATATTACTTCAAAGAATAGGAATAGACCAGTGGATTATATGAAAGGTGACTCCTGGTATACAACTGAGCCAATAAGGCATATTAGCTTGCTAGCAGACACATAAATATATGAACAAATCCTAAATATTTAAATGACCTTGGATGCATACAAGTTTACATATACACAATGTTTATACTTTTATGCATTTAACAAACCATTTCATAATCTCCAACAATTGTGTATGCTTACCACTAGCTGCATTATGTCAATAGCATTGTGTGGTTCAGGGAGAGAGGTGTTCTCCACCTGCAGCGTTCAGTGAGTTTGAATCACACATGTTGGGTGCTAAGAGGTGTGTACATGTGCAGGGCTTTTCTAAAGCATTTTAAGAATGCAAGCAATCAAATGTGAAAATGAAAGTCAGAAGTTATGAATAATGTGCAACAACAATTTACAAATGAATGGATGAATAAACAGACTTGAGAGCAAAGTTATACAAAAAGCTCTACCAGACAGCATTAATATATATGAGTAAATACCAATTACCAATGTTTGACTAGAGGACAGTCTGTGCAAGATATCAACAGCTGACTCAGAGGACACCTCGTGTGGTATGGTATCTGTTCGTGTCTAAAAAACAAAGAATGAATTGTTGGTAATAATAAACCAACAGAAACTGGTTTTTCTATGCAAGCATAGTGCAATATCTTAAAGCCTTAATTAGTCTGCTCCATATGACATTTTTTACAGTTATAATTGGATGCTGTGCCTGACATGCAAATTAACTTTTAGCAATGTGCACTCACCATCATTTCGTCTGAAGTCACTTTAATTTCCTCTGCCTGACACAGATTGTCATTCGCTGACCTACACACATACACAAACATTTATCTGTATAACATATACCAACAACCATATAATTATAATGCAAAGAATATAAAAAGTGTTACAGAGTGGAACTGTTCTTGGGCAATTTAGTTGAAATATATAATAAACATTTAGCTGAAATGAAACGATCCTCACCAGCACACACAATTTATTTTTATACAAACTGAGGAGCACATCCACTTGGGCTCGGGTTTTGAGAACCGTTTATAATTATGTTCAACTGCCATTGTTTATCATTGGACTGGACAGGTGTGGTTTTTCGTTATGTCAGATTTAAATTACTCACAAATATGAGAGCAGATTTTAAACATATATGGGGAAATCTTAGAATCAATCGTATACACACCGTTCTACCAACACCCACAGCTACCATCGTCCAGACTGACTTTCTACACTGCAAAGGTACGGGGAAAATTGCCAAATAATCGCGCGAGTAACCAAGGATGTCAAGTGCATAAACGCACTCGGGGCGAAGAGCGGCTATGACGGGGAGCATAGCATTACCGGTAAATCACAATCAACCTGACTATATTCCCGCGCATTTGCAAAATTAGATGACTCTTTGTTTTAACAACATACGATACGTTACGGTTTATCGCCTCGGAAGGGCCGGGCAATGAAGTGGAGGGAATGGTGAAGAATATTTTGTAAAAAGTAGCTATGCGAGTTTAACGACTCATTGCTGATGATCACACTTTGTCAATGAATAGAGTCCGACATTTTCTACCCTTCCAATTCTCATATGTTTTGATGTTTATTCATTATAGGAAAGTGATGGCCTTATGTTTACAGTGAGAACACGTAATCGTATCGATACGCTGACAGAAGCGTCTCCCAATAGCCAGCAGTAGGCGTTTCTGTCGTCCGAACGAGCGAGTTTCTCTTTCTGACGTTATTGACACAATATTACTTCATACACTGTATGTGAATAGAGTCGGTCATTTTCTTCTTCCGATTGTCAAACGTATGGACGTTTATTCGTTGAAGTAAAGCGACGGACTAATGATAACAGGAAGAACACGTCATCGTATCGATACGCTGACAGAAGCGTCTCCCAATAGTCAGCAGTAGGCGTTTCTGTCGTCCGAACGAGCGAGTTTCTCTTTCTGACGTTATTGACACAATATTACTTTATAGACTGTATGTGAATAGAGTCGGTCATTTTCTTCTTCCGATTGTCATACGTATGGACGTTTATTCGTTGAAGTAAAGCGACGGACTAATGATAACAGTAAGAACACGTCATCGTATCGTTACGCTGACAGAAGCGTCTCCCAGTAGCCAGCAGTAGGCGTTTTAGTCATCCGAACGAGCGAGTTTCACGTTCCGACGTTAAGGACACAATATTACTTCATACACTGTATGTGAATAGAGTCTGCCATTTTCTTCTTCCGATTGTCATATGAATGGACGTTTATTCGTTATAGGAAAGTGATGGACTAATGATAACAGTAAGAACACGTCATTGTTTCGATACGCTGACAGAAGCATCTCCCAGTAGCCAATAGAAGGCGTTTCTATCACCGAACAAGCGAGTATCACCTTCTGACGTTATTGACACAATATTACTTCATACACTGTGAGTGAATAGAGTCCGCCATTTTCTACTTCAAAATTAGTTTTAATTCATACGCTAGTCCAATTTCCATAGACAAGGTGGCGTTTTCGCTGCATCTCCAAGTAACCAGTAGGCGATTCTATAATTTTTTGCCACATGATACCTATTTCTTTCGTCATTGGTTCATTATGTCTGTCTTAAGAATGGGTTTTTCGCCCGACATTCCCAATACGTCGCAGATTGGTTTGCCTCGCCTACTCGCATCCCCACTCCTGGTAGCTCATTTTGTCTTTGAATGAGTCAACTCTCAATAGGTGGTCTTGTACATTAATAACCAAGGCTGTTCACCTATATTCATTATGAAACTGAGCGATATATAAGAACAATTCATAAAACCAAAAATTCCCCGTCTCGAGAGGTAAATGCAGATGATGTGCACCACTTGATTCGTGAGCTGTCATCGTATCAATAGGCTGACAGGAGTGACTTCTAGTAGCCAGAGGGCGCTACTGTCGTCCTATGTCATACGCATGACCGGCGACTCCCAGTATCCTATAGTATACGCTGACCCCAGTTGTATCGTTAACGATATGCTGGTGTAATAGCAGCTTAGAGAATTAATCCTACTAAAATATGTTTAACAACGTGCAAATTATGTATATGTTCAGTTGTATTCTATGCCGTTAATTGTCACGTTAATTGGCAAAGCACTTACAAATACAATTTCAGGCCCAGTCATATTTTGAACTTTTAACGCATTTACACCTGAAAGATGCTGATAGGGTGAGTAAATTCGCAACGAATATCTAATATTGATCGATTAGGTAGGCTTGTTTAAGTACGCTTATTCCCTGATTGCGGTATATTTGCTTAATAATGCAATCAAGGGCAATATGAATGAAAACAATCTCATCATAAAGATGAGCCAATGCCCTGTGGATGTTTCTATCATCCAACTCGAATAAGAGGAACATTCGCTATGGTCTGCGATTTACTACACGTAAAACCATTAGGTAATCTGGTTTTGCAGTTTCCAAGGGTACTTATTATCTGGGAATATCTTCTACAACAACGCTGTACTACTATTATATTGTTTCATTACCTAATTATTGACTGCAAACAAATAATATGGCCTGAAATATGATATATCTCCTCTTCTTGCAAGTATTAGCTTGCACCGCTTCTGAACACTATTTGATTACTCAGAGCAACTCACCATTTTAATAACTGCTCCAAACCACCTAAGCATCACTCGCATTATATTACGTGTGAACTGTGACCCCTGGCATGATTATGCTGAGAAAGTATCGGACTAATTGATTAATTTCTGTTCAACACTGGACAAGGATAGACATAGCATAATTCACTCCTAGGGTGGACAAGAGGAATTATAAATGTATAAATTGCATAACTAAGGTAACAATACCCGCAATTATGCTTCGTTAGAGTGTGGGTGGTTAACCATATATTTATATTGATCTACTCTCCTTACCCAAGAAATCACTAACAATTGAATAGTGTAATGATTACATCGCAGTTTACCACTACGTCACGGGATCCGGAATTTTTTGGAGCGAGTTGAATTGGAAAAGTAATGCATATATCGCTTGTTTAATCGTATATATACGCTTAAAAGTCATACAAATAGGGTCATTGCTTTCATTACCAGCGTCGGCCGTGTCGAGGGATCATAACAATATCGATGACGTTATTTTTTGTTATAACCCAATAAACTAATCACTAAATTAAAATCGGAAGTTAACGCGCAGCATCTTCATCGTTAATGGCTGTATCTTAGTCATGTTTTTAATTAAGGTGAGATAATGCGATTATTGCCAGAAGAACTTTTACATAACCCAGTGATCTAATGTTTTTCTCATAAGCATAGCTGAGAAGTAGAATGCTAGCACGACAATTAAAAAAAATTGAAACTTATTTTGACGAGATTTGATCACCGGCTCCCAGCATGGTAGGGGAAAGCGTACCGCTTCCCCTCGCCATCTCAATTATATAAAATAATCTCTTGGAGAATACAGACAAAGAGGTCAGAGGGTTGTTTGGATCTGCCGTTAAGGTATTCGCAAATGGCAGTGAGTCATTTTGGTAAGTCCCTAGGGTCTTCTGTGACATGTCGGCATAAATGAATAAATGGCTCATGAGGCTCATCTGTTACATGCAAGATAATACGTCATTCTCAATCAACGGCAATTCTCTATATCCCTAAATAATAGTGGGGCCGCACGACAAATAGTAGGAAAACCTATTAAAACAATCGCTATTCTCCCCGAAAGGCATCATCCATTGGTAACGTAATGGGGTTAGATATCGATGACTGTTGGTATTTCAATATCACCATATGCACGCAGTCACATACTGTTATAGGTCTTATACCGGCGATGTCGACGTGCATGTCCATTTATACAGTAACTATCTCGCAAGACTATTGGTTGCAAAAAAATACGCTTTGATAATGTAAAGTTATACATAATAATGTACAGTAATACATAACAGACGTTTAATACTTACGCCATATCTGTTAGAATATAAATACACTGTTTTTGGAAGGCATTATCCATGCGATTGCAATATACACCTAAACAAGCCATTTTTGGGGTGCAAGTGCAAGTTTTTGCTTGATCGATTGCATTTGTAAGCAGTACTCGTCGAACAGCATTTCATGAAGATGTGATTAAATGCTTGTATTTCTTATAGCACTATATGAATATGTAGGCAGAATGTGCGAGATGATGGGAAATGATTTGTCACCACAAACAATCTCCTTAATTATGTAAATTTATCAAGCGCAAGAAAGCGAAGGAATCGGCCGGGCCTGATGTGATATATCTGTACACACAAGTATAGAGATATATATATATAGAGATAGATAGAGATATAGAGAGATATAGAGATAGAGAGAGAGAGAGAGAGAGAGAGAGAGATAGAGAGAGAGAGATAGAGAGAGAGAGAGAGAGAGAGAGAGAGAGAGAGAGAGAGAGAGAGAGAGAGAGAGAGAGAGAGAGAGAGAAAGAGAGAGAGAGAGAGAGAAAGAGAGAGAGAGTCTCTCTCTCTCTCCTCTCTCTCTCTCTCTCTCTTCTCTCTCTCTCTAAAGATATATATCTCTATCTATCTTTTCTATCTATATCTCCATTTGTATGTATGTCTGTCTCTCTATATCTATATATATCTCTCGATCTCTATATATATTTATATATTTTCCCTCTATATATATCTGTATATATATATAAATATATATATGCTTATATATATATGTATATATGTATATATATATATATATATATCTCTATATTTATATATATACATATATATAATATATATTAGCACGAACGCGAACTTTTGTAGACAAACCGCCAGCCTTTTGTAGACTTGGGTGTACGAACGGATATACCGCTATGTCCACATAAAATCCAAGCACATTTGTTTTCAAAATGTTTGAAAATATTTTGGTTTGAACATTTTGATATGATAGTCTAGTCTAAGTGAAATAGGAACATTGCCTTTCACGAATGATTTCATTGAATTTTTTATATATATATATATATATATATATATATATATATATATATATATATATATATATATATATATATATATATATATATATATATATATATATATATATATATATATATATATATATATATATATATAAGTCCCACCATTTTGGTACAATTCACCTACTATTTTGGCCCCTACTTACATTTTGGTCAAAATAGTCAGCGTCATCTCATAGTCTTACACAACTGCGCTTCCCAACTAAAGTGCAACATTGTTTGCTACTACTCCGCCTAAAGTTGCAATCTTATTATTCGGTGTAACTATCCAATTTTTTGGCGTTAAATGACTTTGCCTGAATATACATTTTGAATATATAAATCCGCAGTGTAACGCATAATGGGCGGCACACGCTCAAATATCTTTACGACGAATTTTAAAAAAATGGCGATTTACTGTGAAATCCGGTGTTGTAAGTCTTTGTCAGCTCATTTTAGGTGTTTTGTTTTTCAATATTTATCCGTCTGATAGAGTTTAATTTAAATAAATAAGAACAAATGCAGCACTTAGGCTGGGAATTGTAGACGCAGACCAGTGTTCAAAACTTTTATAGAATCTCACTGAAATGAGATACCGTTTTTCTCGATCTGTGATATGAAAAGTTTCAAGTAATACATTAAATCATATCGTATCAACGGACTGTTTTTAACAAGGGAGTAATTAGCCAGATTGTTTTGTGTTATCAGTTTGCACATGTCGTAATATGTAATTGTCCCCACGAACAGAACCGCGGGCTTAAGCTGATGGTATATTTCGGGATTGTAACAATTCCAGCTTTTCATACCGCGTGGAATTTCCGGTACACGAGCAGATATAAAAAAGGCGATCGGTTACGCTCTGAGATTGATTCATGTGACATCTTGTATGGATGATCAACCTAATCAGGTTGGTAAGAATTAATGTTGTGTAATGTTTTGCATCGACTTCCTTTAGTTCTTATGATATAAGACTGATTGGCAGTTTGACAAATTAATTTTATGTGTGTAACAGAATGTGCAACTATAGCTGGGGCACAGCAAGAGAATCATCATTTGCTGAATCTTTTAGACAAGCTGTTGTATGGATTTACTAATTGCGTCCATATGACTGGCTCTCTTAAAAGTCTATTACTGATAGTGTAAGATGCTGTTGTGGTAGTTCCTGTTGATCATTTTCAAATTGATCTGTGGATATGCTTTGCTTGATATCCTGATCATTGATTTCCTTATATTGTTAACCCTTATGAGATCAATACATTCAGTCCATTAAAGGCAATTTATTGAGCCGAATCAACTCTGAATGCCTATATTGTGGATACATGTTTGGTAGAATTTAAGTGACCCTAGATAGGCAAGTAAACAGCAATCATAGTTTAATCATCAACAAAACAAGTTCATCTTCTACCTTATCCTGACCTTAACAAATCGTTCAGCACATTGCCTACAGATGCTGCTGTTTTTTTCATTTTGTAACTACATGTTATTATGTTGCAAACTGAATAAAGGTGATATATTTAAAACTTAAAGATTGTTTAATCCATGTTTTAATCATAATGTTCTAAGGGGATTTATATCATTCACTCTGAAAGATGAGATTCAGTTAAATTCTCTAAATAAATCTCATGTAAGGCAAGACAATGATACTCAGTCCAATGTACGGATAACACATGTAATAAGGAATGCACAATTAATTAATTGGAGGTCAGTTTGACGCTCGATGAAGCAAATTGTGAATAGATGCATGAACATATGCAGTTGAACACACCATTATATGACATGCACATACTTTGAAAAGTGCCTTGTTGCCTAAACTTCTCGGCTGATTTGCATGATTTCAGTTAATATTTAACAATACGAAAATAAATTATTGAAACATCTATTATAAGAGCGAGGACGGGGTTCATAACGCTATGTGATGCTGCCTCCACTGCGCCGTGCGTACAACTAGCTGCTAAGAACTTAACAGAAGCCTGTCAACCCGACCGATTTGGGAGAGACCCAAATAGCTTCAGTCGAAAATTATTTGCTATCAAATTAACATATCTTATTTGCCTTTTATTTACTATATAAAAACACTTCTTCTTTCATTTAACTGTAACTGATTTAAGATTATCACCTTGTTGTTTTTGTTGCACTAAATTGAAGCGGATTTAGCAACTTTGGCCATGTGCGGCAAGACTGTCGCCATGTCGCACAAAGATAAATAGTGACAGCTGTTTGGACGAGGGATGTTGTCCAACATCGTTGACAGCCAGATTACAGTGTCCAGAGTGGTTATATAACATTAAGCTGCCCAAACCAATCAATATGTTTAATAGTTGCAGCATAACATCAATGATGGCAATTTGATTATCCATGAATCAGAATATAAATACGCTAAAATATATGAACTTCGTGCATTTTTAACTTGGAATCGTACGTGCTGCAACATTTGAGACGACAATCTTCAGAATGTTAAGTATTACTAATTCTTGTTCAAACTCGCAGTTCCTAACTATAAACTTGTATCCAAATTAATAACGGGTACGTTGAAGAACTCCCTTCCTTAAAAAAGTTGACTTTAATACATATTTTCTCCGTTCCTCCGGTACACCTGCCGCCCGGCAAGATTCGGAACTTTTCGGAGCAAGACATTTCGTCAGCATTTCGGGGAATTGCGCTGATAATTTAACTTCACTATTGTCTTTATGGCTCGTTGAATATTTTGAATGTATAGTTCGAAATATGTATAAACAATGAGAAATCGAAAAAAGTTTCTTTCGGTGCCCGAAAGACCAAAAACGCGCAATACTTTGTGTAAGCTTGTTTGTAGGAATTTAATTTAAGTCGTTTATGGTTTCAGGTTTGTAACCCAAGGTTGTATACACGATGGTCTGTCAGTACCAGGTTGGTTGGGATAATAATGGTTGTAATATCGGAAGGCAAAAATGGCTGGCCGGCTCATTAAATGGCCAATATGGTTGGATATATAAAATGGCCAAAATGGCTTGTTATATATAATGGCCAAAATGGTTGGTTTTATAAAAGGTCCAAAATGGGTGTTTTGTTGCCTGACAACACTATCATGACTTTTTGGGTACAACCATATTGGCCTAAAATTTTTATAATCTTCTAAAATAAGTTTTGAATGAAGATATTAACTGAATACTGTACAAGGCAGATGTATAAGGTTTTGCATCCGCGATATCACATAATTTGAGCTCCAAAAAGCGAAATAATCGAATGACCCAAAATGGTCAGTATTGTCGATATTGTCTAAAATGGTTGCAATTGTAAGTATTATCGTTGCCTGTTGTTTGTAGATGACGCCTGCCGTTGTGTGTGATCCTGTTAATGAGTTAGTCTTGCTTTGATTGTTTCATGTTATTCATCGCAAATGAACGGTTTATTTAGACACTTGTATTGCGTGTATACATATATTGGATTGTATAATAGTGTTTATATTGATAATAACGGTACTAGTTTTAATATTAATAATTATAACTGAGGCAAGAGAGGTGACATTAGAGAAAATATGACGAAAAGGCTCGGCCGGTTCTGCCAAGGTTGTGATAGCTCATATTCATACCCAGTCATTGTAAAGTCACACTTCTAGTGTATTTGTCTCTGCCTTTAGCTTAGCATAGACTGCGGGCATTCAATCGACGCTTACATTATTCTCTATGTCGTACTAACTGATCTGTTTAACGCCCCGATTACTTTGATTGTATCATAAATGCCAGGCAGATACTAATCAAATGAAAACACATTTCACATTGCGGTGTGAATTTGGCCTAAAAACTTGCACTTCGTGACCGCTGGTTTATTTGATAAAAATGCATTACAATAAGTTTTACCCCAAAGTGATTACATTAATGGTAATTGTAGCAATTTTGTCACTCCTCTTAAGCTACCCGAAAGCATCGTCTTCTTGCCATCAATCTTGTAATGTGAGCAGCGCGCTTTGTACCAAGTAATCGCTACATTGATTTCCTACACGCATTTGGGTCTAATCCATACATCAATAGCAGCCGAGCGTTCAGAGTACAAGTCATCGGTGATAAGGGAATGAGTGTGCGCTCCCTTTCCTCCCATTCTATCAAATAAAACGATTTGGTAATGGAGGGAGGCCAACAAGCAACGTGAATCGTCAGGGCTCTCTGAATGGATCATAAAACCGGGATAACGCAAACAAGCCCTTACCCAAGGTATCACGTCTGACCAGGTAATGGTAGAATAACCAACCATTCATCATCCGTGTGAGGGCGGTTTTGTTCAAACCCGGCGCTGCACCTGACGTTCACCATCCACACCTCTCTTTGTTCCTTGCATGATATAACACCTGGTTTGTCCCTCAAGTAGAGTATGACGATAACTCTAGTCTGAACATCCGATGTAATTGATGGAAGTAAAAATAGCGATAGCTGATCAGTAAAGCTGTTTATACTATATTGCATTAGTCATATGCATTTAAACTATGATATGCAGTACCTGGTCATATCATATTACTAATAGACATATTCGCGTGATATTCAATCCAAGCGACTTATCGCGGTGCGCATATTTGTCAAAGAATGAGATTCATGTGATTGCTTCCTTTGTATTTTACAAATGTTTGATACAAAGAAGAATTATAACGCGCCCGATTTAAGAACGGAGTGTTTGGTTGTGCAACAACCAATCTTGCTTGAGGTACATTCGTCTCTTCCGAAACCCTGAGTAGTAACAGTCAGTGTGCCCTCACGAGATGGGGAAATATCATCTTACGCGATATTTCACTCCATTGGTTTATTAATCGTGTAATGTGAGCAGGTCTAACCAATACATTAATAGTAGCCGAGCGTTCATAGTACAAGTCATCCATGGGATGGGAATGAATTCGCACTTTCGATTTCCCAGGAGCCCAGGTATCGTGGTATCAGTGAAAATGTATTTATTTACCACATTTTTCCATTGCTTATAAAATCGACAATATATGATCGATGGTGATAAACATTGGGTAAAATGTTGCAAAGGGCTATAGCTACCGAATGGTTGGTTTGCATGGATGTTGCCGGCGCCACTTATGGTTACGAGTCGAAAAAGTTAAATCAGCAGTTTAATCGGAAGTTAACGCCTAGGTTCTACGTTGTTAATGGTCGTATCGGTAACTTTGTTTACGCTCGATGATAACCCAAGCTATTTCAAACATATTATTGACTTGTGAATTCGCAACAGTTTTCTTGCAAACTAATCGTAAAGCACAAAAAGTCTTCATTTATACTTGTAGATTAATCTTAAGGGAATATTCCGTCAGTGGCATGTCCGCATGACTTATGCGTAGTTTTCCCATTAATCGCAAGTAACATTTCTGAAAACAGCTACAGTAGGCCAGAATAATTTGATCTCTTATAAAATTGACAATATGCAATCGACGGTCTTGAATAGTCGGTCAAATGTTTTCATGGACAGCGTCAACCGAATTTTAAGCTTTTGTGGATGTCACTTCCGATAGAAGATGGTTTTATCTTTAGTAAATTATCTATAGTTTTCTCACAAGTAAAGCATGAAGTACAGTGAGTGTGTTTTATGCTTGATCTTCTCTTGTTTGTTATCAGCCAACTTATCGCGCTGTTTGAGTGGTAATACTTCTCAGACACTCCAGTCGCAAGTCTCTACTGAAAGCATTGGAAGAACCGGTTAACATTTGTATTGGGTTGATTTATGCTGCTTATACAAACTTGCTCTCGCCAGAACAAAACTGGAGTAACAAAACCTCTATTGGAATTTGATCCAATAGCCTATAATTAAGCTAGGAAGGCTCACTCGCGAATTCGCCCAACACAATATGCTAACATGCCCCCTATTTATTTGCGTGCTCACGGGTCTCTCCATAGCTAAAAGGTAATTAACAGTTAGCAAATAACTGTAGTTCTAAAGTACTGGATGTCAGATATATTTCGTCGAATGGTTCCCCGTTACCCACCAAATTGCAATTCGTCGATATATTT
Source organism: Urechis unicinctus (assembly GCA_034190875.2). Classification (NCBI taxonomy): domain Eukaryota; kingdom Metazoa; phylum Annelida; class Polychaeta; order Xenopneusta; family Urechidae; genus Urechis; species Urechis unicinctus. The sequence goes on from CM067353.1 coordinate 19,214,646, forward strand.
CACTTTGCAATATAACTGGAGCCGTTGTTTACCTGTTGACAAGTTCATAATGTTTTAAACCGTTTGTTGGGACTCCTCTGGTTAAATACATTCTAGCGATCAACGCTACCTGATACAAAATAACCCCCCTATAATTGCTTTAATATTAAAATCATACATACTTTAAGGTTACGTATATATATATATATATATATATATATATATATATATATATATATATATAGATATAGATATATATATAGAGAGAGAGATATATAGATATATATATATATATATAGAGAGATATATATATATATATATATATATATATATATATATATATATATATATATATATATATATATATATATATATATATATCTCTATATCTCTCTATATATATATATATATATATATCTCTATATATATATATATATATATATATATATATATATAAACGATCCGCCATGAGCATTATGAAGTTCTTCGCAACCAGAGGCGATCTGGTTCATGATGCATTATCTATCGTTACCTTGTCAAATTCATTATGACCGCATTTGAATGTCTTGTCGTTCGGGCTCTTGGCACGACAGCGATCAATTATCATTTAACATGAAGGCGCAATTACAATGAGAGAATCTGCTGAATAAGGATTTTATACTTGCATGATTTCGACTCTCAAAGATGATCATCGAGGATAAATTAATACAGGTCCTACGATTCCTACTCATATCGATAACTTAATGCTCGTCTTTGTTTTTTCAAACTCCTCTAAAGGCCAATAAGTGATCACGGCAGTTTCGTGAACATCGAGGGTTAAATATCCCACTTGAATCACCCAAAAATTGTACGGTAAACCTAAGTAGAGAATGTGATTGCGCTCAAGAGATAAAATAACAATGTAGGATACCATATATGCGCAAACGCATCAAGGGGCTCAAAAAATAACGACCTTATAACTAACGTTGAAAATAGACCATCTTAGCAGTTACCATGAGTTGATTAAAAATCACGTTTATAGCAGCCATTAATCTTGGTCTGTTCAAAACGAATGCGAATGTTTTAGTCACATTTTCAATGTACCCAACACTACTGAATTAATTAAGCGATGAATCGACATCGAATGCAATGATATAGTTTGTTTCCTTCTGCATCATTATTAACATTAATATGAATATTAATTCCAATACAGAATACTCATCAATCTTTCATTTTCTAATATTGTAGGGTACGCCTGAATTGTGATACTATTCGTGCGCGGTACACGCAGTAATAAGTAGTTTACACGGTCTAGAATCGCAAATGCAACTTCCAATCCATAGGACAATAATGGTATAGTCAATACCCGATTGTATTGGCTAATGGAGCCGATAATATGTTGCAAACGATATGGGCTGTTACAGTGGATTCACAAGAGAATGATGTAACCGATTGCAAGCAAAAGAAACGATTTGCAGATAGATCCTGTTACAGTGTATTGAGAATACCTGGCTGCTGCGACTGGCTGCGAGTCACCCTGGTCAACGAATGTACAATCACATTTGTGGTTCCAAATACTTACAGCCAAGACGAATGCGTAAAACAGCAGTTGAAAACAATTCATAAATATCCTCAGTATTATTTTTATCTGCGTAAAGTACCGAAAAAGGTTTGTTTTCATCGAACCATATGCTTATTCGTCCAGGACAACCGGGAACCAGGGCTAATTGGTTCTTTCATTTTGGCTGCGGGTCTAACTTTGGGGCCAAGAGTGTTGATTGTTGTTGTCCCACCGGCTCTAGAAAACCGTTATGTAGAATAATACAAGCATTTCTGGGCTTGCACGTGTTTTTTTATACCAATCAAATCAAGCCTCCCGAGTTTTATGTTCAGCTAAGCGCTTAAACAAATCAGATGCAACGTCTGATAATTGTTATCTGGGCGACAAATATTAATCATTGGCGGGTCCAAGGGCTACAAAGCATGCAGAAAATAAACCTATTCGACCTGATGTGGCGTCTGGAAAATGGTGCAAAAGCATCCAGTCCGGGTCGCAAAAGGTAGACAGACTGCACTTTCATGTCATAATCATGATGCCCATCCAGCGTTGGTGTCGATCTGATTAGTAGGCGTCGATGTAATGCACACATAACACGGCCAGAAGGCATCCAGGACAAAACAGCAATGTACCTAGATAGCTTATTTCAATCCCCGATTTTATGCTTTCAGCACTCAGTACGAAAATGGTTCGAGTTCGCTTGAAACTCCTGGTGCAAACGTGAATAGATACGTGTTTGAAGTCAAACCCCGAATTTGGCCTGACATTGACAGTGATCGATGGGGCTCTGAACCAAGCTTATGTGTGGCGTGCAGATAAGTAGTTATTACCCAGCTCGAATTTGAAACAAGCCTTGAAATAAAATTCGACCAGATCTGCCCCGAAAGAGTACCAATGAGAACAATCACTTCAATAAACAGAAGAAATGGGAAAATGATGAAAATAATTGGCATTGAATTTGCTGCAAAAATGACAATATTTCAGCTTATTCTGCGACAAGTAACGCAGATAACTAGCCAATATCCGACGAATGTATTTAGGTAACAAAAGTCACTCTTGGATAAGTTTGATTTCCAATCGAGTGTGATCGCCATATATATATATACACGGATACAGCAGCAATAGACACAGAACCACGGTTAAGACATGCGCAGCCAGGTCCGAGCTTATTGGACAAGGCGATGAAGTAAGCGCCGACCAACTTATTCTTCATCCATTTAATTTGACAATCGTCACTTGCATCTATGGCTATGATTCATGGCTCACAAAATCACTCGTACAGGCTTATTGCCTTATATGACCGTGGATATGACGCAAACCAATTTCACCAAACCAATTTAGTGGGTTTGTTCCGGAAGATAAATAATAACGAATTATGATCGGATGAATTTGACTGATGAAGATAAAGCAGACAGGGCTGGTGTTGCTACTGAATAGGATATTATCTGCGGTCGGTACATTGCCTTTATGCATGTTGTATGGCAGTACTTAGCAGATAATGTTTGCATGTTGTATGTATATTTAATGTATATACAGGTATAGATATGTATATTAAAATATATAAATATGTTGTTATATATATTCATACATATATATTCATATATTTATGTATATATATGCATATATATACATATATGTATGAATATTTATATATATGTATATATATATTCATATATGAATATATATATATATAAAGTATATATATATTCGATATATATATATATTGATCATATATATATATATGTATGTAAGTGTGTGTGTGTGTGTGTGTCCTGTGTTTGTGTGTGTGTGTGTGTGTGTGTGTATCTGTGTGTGTGTGAACGCGACTATTTTGGACACATATCAAAGAAAGCTATTATGGGATATCCGATGTAATTACAGAAATTGTTGTAGCGTTTATCTTGTCCCGTTCATTAGGAGTATGAGAGTACCAGTTGTTGGTTGGGTAATTCTATATTCTGACCACCGACGGCGTTGAAGAACCACGGTAAAACGATGAAAGTAAGCGCCGACCAACTTATTCTTCATCCATTTAATTTGACAATCGTCACTTGCATCTATGGCTATGATTCATGGCTCACGACCACTTAAGAACACTTTTGAAACCGACCATATCTTTAGTTGAGGTAAAATCCAACAATTTAGGTACATCAGAAACGCAGCCACTTTATAGAGCGTAGTATGCACGATTTGTAATTTGATGATGTGGAATGGTCAGATCTAAGAACATCCGCAGGATTTGGGGATATTTAGTTTGTTTAGTTCGTCAACTCTGATGCCGCCAGACATGGGCTGCCGGCTTGAGAGGGCGCGCTTAGTGTCTGAACGGTAATTGACCAAATTATAAGGGCCCATAAAGGTTAAGAATAGTGAATAGATTTGAATGGGCAGCTACATTGATATATACTTCCATTTCCATATTAATAAGCGAGAAACACGTTGCTTCTCATGTTACGTGATACAGGCTGATCATCCTCACTAGTGGGTAAGTGCAACCCGACTCCTCCCAACCAAGTGTTTGCTTGCCAGCGTTATTGCTCGTGATCGATCGACTGCTCGTGGTTGGCTGCAGTTGCGAAGACATTTCCCGTAAATGAATCTGCCTCCCACTATCTTGTGGAGACAAGTACGATGCAAATATTGGCACATAGGCAAATGTAGATACACGAGCCGAGATCTGAGTTCCCTTCCATATATTTTCATGCTATATTTCCGTCAGGCTGATAAGATATTACTTTGATCGATATATGTCCTTGGTACCACTCGAATCGTCTGAGCAATATCTCAAAATCACTATATGTTCCAACGTTGTAATGTAGTGTCAGCCTAAGCAAGAGACTACCTGATCGACTTGAGTGTACAATTTTATTATGTTAATTATACTCTGTTCTTTGTAGCAGTCAACTTAGGAGTCAACAACTAGCAATGAAACAATGATGGTGGGCTGATTGCAAATGCAAAACGACATGGATGGAGTCAATGCATCTGTACATAATTGCTTTAAAACATTTAACTTTTTATATTTGTAAGATAATGAGTGGAATTAACAATTAGTTGATCCTTAAACATCCAGCTGTCTGACATTTCTGTTGTTCGATCACAAATGTTTTGTTCAGATATTCAAATAGGGAATGTCACATTCCCCTTTGAGTGTGACTCATTTTTTTCCTGAAGAAATCAATCAGTACATATATTAAGCAAACAGTGCATGTCATGTGATGCAATTATAACTAACGCAGTGTTTAATGACATTTTCGATCATCTATCAATTGATGACACATACGGTATTTGATATATAGACCTGGTCTTATGAATGACGCTCTTAATGGCCAGATATATCGTATGAAAACGTTGGACGAACACTGCAGGCACTATTAATGACTGCCCTTAAAAGAGACAAAGCTGGCCATCTGTCCTGTTTTAACTTACACTGGACCCACGGTATTCAATGTCTGATAATGGAACAAAAAACTTGATGGTGATTCACATCTTATATAAGGTGGCAGTTCGGTATTTCCACAATTTTCCGTGGCATTTATGCCTAAAAACTATTTTACAGCAACACTTCTGTATGACCAGTTTTTGAAAAATAAGGTCGGCTTTCTTTGAATCTACGCAAGTTATTCTGATGGTCATACCGATGATTCTAATGAACCTGGTTGAACCTACTGATGTCCATTATGTCTTATGTGTAACGGTATGTCACAAGCCATAACATGACGAGCATAACGAGCCTGTGCGAGCACTGTAAGGTAATATTATTACCTTCATTCATCATCAACACACGCTCGCAAACAAAATTATTTTATTATTGAAAATTTTATCTGATTAGCAGTGTTGGTTAATTAAACATCAGCCGGCCGTTTATTGGGCTATGACTCATTACTTCAGGATTTGTGTTATATTCAGACGTTTTGTGATATGTTTTTGTTGTTTTGGTGCGTGCGAGGATCTCTTAATTGCTCCATATTATCAGAGTATGAAGTTTGCAGCTGCATCTAAAATAATAATAGGTTGTAATTGGTGTTCCTTCGTCACGCATTAAACAAGTTGAAGGTTCTGCACAGTATATGCTATGTAATACGCATCAAAGCTGACTTGCATAGGTTATTGCCACTTAAGATCATACATCGAAATTAAGAAAACCAGAGCAAGTGTCAGCAACCTGAAATTCCTTCCATTCGGTACAAAACACCCTATCCAAACAACTCGATTGATCCTCGCGTCCGAGAGCTTTCGTCATGGTCGGCAAACATTCCCGGTTTTGAGCAGCTCATTAGCAGTTAATGGGTTCTTGACGTATCAAACAAAGGTTTGACTATCCAATTTGGTATTGATGCTTCAGGCAAATTTCAATCTAGCAAGCTCCTAAATGCGATACATGATACTATAAGGGTGTCGCATATTATCGTTAACTCGTGCTATCATAATGTCACGGATTTGTATATTTTGCATGCTTCTGTCACCATGGCTAAATTATGCAATTGTGAATTTTACACAGCCCGTTGTCAAACCGAAAAATTGCATCAGTCAAACAACCACTGCCATTGTGTTGGTTTTGGTTCCTGTCATCTCCAAGGCCAAACCTAACAGCCTTCCCATATAGAGTCGATATATTGTCGTACATACAAGATAACAAATATGCGAGGTGAATGAAGGTATCGATGATATTGCTATTTTGTCCCATCATTTGTCTCTAGTTGACCCCATTCATCTGTCCCACGCAGTGTCGCACCTGATCAGTCACTAAGACAATGCAGTAGTGGCTGTTCCGATTTCGCGGCCAGCTCATTTCATTATTGCCTAAATGGGTCACTATTCGTGCTTTATGGTAATGTTAATATTGGGATGTTACGACACTTTCAAGAACGTGGTATTATCACGACTGTGATAGATAAGGATGCGTGCGAGGCATGGGCAGCTCCCCTTAAGTGGCCGCGCTCACGTGACACAAACCCATTGCCCAGACCGGGCTGCGAAACACACGCCGATGGGACGATTGACCAGAAAGGAACTATTGAGTTACCGGGTCGGGTGCATCCCCCTTCTAAGATGGGACCGCCACTTAACGTGATCATCCGAGTCACGGGAAACCAGTCGGATTTTCCCACCTTAGTATCAAACTCACAATCTATGGATGGAAAGGGGACGCGGTATACCAATACGCCACGGGAACCGGCTCAAATTCGTACAAACTACAAAATGATACACCAAAAGACGTTAATGTCGCATGTACAGAATTTTTCGTAACAAAGCAGTTTTAATGCTATTTAATTCATATACACATCCATAATCCACCACTGCACGGTGACAAAGTAAATAACGATACAAAAACAATATCAGTTACTTCCTCAGATGCTGCTCCTTTCCAATAATTACCTACAAGATGCTAGACGAACACAGCATTTCACAATATTTCGTCCTCGCGCAGTGACAGTAATGGCTAAAAACAGATGCTTTCATGCGCGCATATGATTACTTATAATGCATTAGTAATGATTCATAGCGGTTAACCAATAGCTGTGCTTAATCATTGAATGTTGGCTAATATGATTTTGCTGTTAGTTAAATGTGTAGTGCGGGCTCTATACATGGCTACAAAAGCACCCGAAGTACTAGTTGTTCCAGGCAATGACGTCTGGCATGAAATGCTGGAAGTTACTAACCTTCAGCTATATTCCTAGAATTTACACAGGGGCCTCGAGACACATAAATGTTTCGGATATTCAATTTTGTGCCAATGGTCTGGGCACAAACATGTCCTGATCCTATGCCGGATATACTGTCAGGGAATATCCCAATCAGATGCTCTTGTTTTTCAGGGTTGCTTAAGTCGTCGTCTCTTACTGGACGATGACATATTCCTCAAAGATTTCTGGCCACTTTCGTTTCGATTCGCTTTGCAGCAAATTAAGCTGTATTTTCATCAGAACTGAAGTATATGCTGTACCATAAGCCGTTGAAATGATTCTATAAGAATCCCACAATCACCGCAGTAATTTTAAAGCGTGATATTGAAAGACATTCGAAAGAATTTTGCAGTAACCTGCTTAACAGGCCATGACTGCTAAGTGAAATGCTCGGGCGGGGAAATATTACGCAAACACATATGTGAACACTGATTAAAATTTTACAGGATATCGGCGGATTGAGTTATAATTACTCTACATTTAATAAAACTTGAATATAATAGAGGACATTTGTAAAAAAAAAAACGGAGGTCGCATATAACTAGTAACGGCATGGGTAAACGCGACAGAGGTCGATTCGGGCCCCGACCGCACATGTCTAATGAATATTCGTCATCGTAGACTATGGAGCGAGAAGCGAAGAGAGAGTCCTCAAGTCTTGGACGTAACCTATAACGGGGGACCCATGAGGCTTGACCATTATCATGAAACAATCGAAGAGCATGATAGAAATGGCATTATCATCATAAAGAAATAATCAAAGAGCATGATACATATTCCATGTAACTATCATTCCTGGCCCGTTGCAGTGCATACATTTGCCCTGATTCCATACATGTGTGGAGGTACACATGTGCGGAGGTGATGACCAATGTGGAGGTGACGACCAATGTAAAAGTGATGAGTGTGGGACTGCATGCAGCCTACTGGCTGCATATACATCCAGGAAGCTGGCAGTACTGCATTAACAAGTCCGGATATGGGTTTTATGATAAAGGTAACCACAAGCACTGTGTTTGACGACGATACACGCGCAAACATATTAGGAATGAAACCGACCGCTTAAGGTCGGATCGTTCCTTAAGTTATAATGAAATGGCTTACACTGTACTCTCTCATGAATTATGAATGCAAACATAACACTAAGCCAGCGACAGGTTAATAACTGGAAAGTGTCAAACCGGATAAACAGAGACGCCAAGCGCGAATGCCAACGTGACGTTACAAACAGATCTATTTACTGCAAATCTCTCCAATAAAGCGCGCCATGGGCTAATTTAAGACCAAAAGAGGAAACATCTGATTCGAAGCAACTACACTGCTCATCGATTGCATGGTTAGTTATTAAATTACCAGGCATTTGGAGTCATCCATTCGCTCCGGATTTCGTTAGCAGCTATATGCATTGATAACACCATTCGGCAGTATTACTCGTTTGTAATAGCCGCTGTATTTACCGTTAAATGTGCCCTAACTAGTTTGTGAAAGGATAACAAAGATCGTTCATTGTAATAGTTGTCCAATGAGGACTTTGATCATAACGAATAATTATGTTATCTCTGATTACTTTAGGCACGCCGACATAAAAACAAATTTGTCCAGTCATCTCATACACAGCCGTCTGGCTAGAGCTATGTGGGTATAACAACGCTCTCCGATTCATTATTCATGCAACTATATACTAATGATCGCTTGAATTACGGATGCTGACACCTTGCAGACTGCTGACATCTTGTATCCACGTAGGCAATGCAGCCTAGCTAGCTTCAATATCGACTATATCAAACACCTGTATTTAGTTAAGTTCATCGTTTAGTAATCATGCAGATTTGCTGTGGTATAACAATGCACATGGAGCCGGGAACGCAGGTACTAATTCAAGTGGATACCGTTATGCAATGAATTCCTTCATCATACAATGAGGTCAATTTTACATGGTATGGCATTTGATGTATACATCGCCTAAATGATGTACTGCATTAAACTGTGGTTGCTTCGCTCGAGTGTTAAAGCTTGTTTGTTTGCTTGGCAATCACTGCTGAGCAACGTATGATTAAGTTTGAAGCCTCATGTTCAATAGAAACTAAACACATTGGTAAATATCATATAGATAAGCAATATATGGGTGTAGTAGCGTTGTGGTTACCATACCCTCTAAATTATGATATACTAAGCAAGATATATATGCAAGTCCCGCTGTTTTCTAAGCCAGCACGCTAATCGGCATTGCACATACATATACCTTTTTCAAGTTCTGCCTAAATTTGAATTTTATCATATTTACAGCTTAAAGATGTTCCTAAATTAATATGTAACAAATGTGTACAATCGGTCGATTAGGTGGGCTATTAAACGTACGCTTAAAACATCCATATCATACAAACGCGCGTATATTTGAGGACTAAATGAGCAATAAATGTCCTCAGTTGTTGTGGGAAGTCATGCATATTAATATGACAAAGACTAGAGCAATCAGCATGTGTTATATGCTCTGAATAAAGCAATCAAGGGCCGTATGAATGCAAATAAGCAAATAACCGAGATGAACTAATGCCAAGTGGATTTAGATGTAATCTAGCCGTTGGCTATCTCTGCGATTAACTTCCCGTAAAACCATTAGGAATACTTGCTTTGCAATAACCAGAGTATCCCAGAGTTTCAGCAAAAATACGGAGCCAATAATTTTGCTCGATATGGGTGACTTTTATCCAAGAATATATTCTGCATCAACGCTGTTCTACTATCAGAGTTTTTTATCCCCTAGTTTGACTTCAAACAAATAATATGGCCTCAAATATGACATATGTCCTCTCCTTGCATGTTAAATGACGGCGATAAGCTATGCACACTATTCTGATCACTATTTGATTACTCAGAGAAACTTGCCATCCTAATAACTGTTGCTAACGACCTACGCAACCCTCATTGTTATTATATAGCCGAGGGAGTATTGGACAAATTAATAAACCTTTGTGCAACGCTATGCAAGGATTAACATAGCACAATTCACTCCCAGGGTGGACAAGAGGAATTATAATGAATAAATTGCATAATTGACGTAACTATACCCGCAATTATGCTTCTTTATGGTGTGGGTGGTTAACCACGTAGAATTTCGTTACTATTCGATCATTATGTCGTATGTAGTATCTGAAGAACCCTTTCAGTCTTTATGCTTTGTTATTCTGTGGATGCAGAATTTTGCTCATGAAGGCAAGTGGTTTGGTAAATCATAGAGCAAATTGGCATTTCGTATTCAGTCGAGTTTTCGGTCGAATGTAATACCTGAGCTTTTAGCAGCAAACCTGTTATACAATGGTAGATGTCGAGGTTGATGCACTCAGATAATCGAGTGCTGATGTGTGATGATAATGGTAGGTCTGAATGGGTGAATACGAAAATTGTATGAACAGGGAACCCGTTCGTCACATGACTAAATGCGTCATAACGATCCATGTGGCGTCTTTATTTCAATTATCGGTGCCAAGCGTATTCCGGTCCAAACGAGTATTATTTGATTATATTTCAGCACGCATTATATCTTTTCGACAGGTATTAAACATGTATTGATCACGGTTGTGTCTGAACAATGCTAGTGGATAGCGACAATATTGCCCGATGTGGCAATGCATCAATATTAAACTACGATGCAGCATGAATTCAGGATAATACTGTGCAGCCTAATCGAAATTTTCATCTTGATCTACTGTGGTTATCTAAGAGGTCATTAACAATCATATGAAGTTCTGGTTACATTCCGGTAGCGTCACGGCATGGCAATGAAATAATCTGCAGGATTCAATGATGACATCCAATGACACTGATAACAACTGCACGCAAAAAAACAAGACATGGATTATATTGCATCTAAGACAACTGCTGCTCAATCTAAAAGGAAGCATGCCAAAGCAACGTTAGCGTAATATTGTGAATATCATTGGTGAAACTGGCATTGCTCTTACAAGGTCCCATTATATTTCCATTATTTTCCTAATTAAGTAGCAACAGTTTAGCCTTGCAAAGGGTTCCTAGTAAAAATTTCCTTAAAACCTACCGACTATGAGAATACTCAATGTTCTAGGTAATTGGAAAAACGGTAGATTGCAAGATATACGATCTGTATGCAGCACCTATAAACCCACTAATTAATCCAGCAGTCAAATGGCAACACTTTTGTTAAAAACAGTGAAGCGAATGTCGCGTTCCGCATAAAACATCACATATAGCAATCATTGCCTCAAAGGATATCCTGCACAACCAATAGATATTCCATTCGTTGGTAGAAAAGTATTTATTTAGCCGTGCAAAGACTGGGTTCACCATAATTTCTAAATTTGTTTTGCAAAGCATGCGCTTCATGAATCATACTGGGTCCATGGATCATTCGAGAAGCCTGATTATTTTGAAACTGTTTGGGTTTTTAGCAGCCCCTGGTCGTTATTGTAGTGGTCCGCTTACCATGTCCAAACCATTCAATTCAAAATGTAGCGCAGCAACCTATAACGATGACTGGATTTAACTCAACTTTGACCGTGCTGCCCCACTGCACGCGCCACATTCTTGCAGTATTAATTTGCATATGTATCAAACTGAGATATTTAGTTTTAATGTATCATTGACAAGCTAAACTTTGATATTGACCTCTATTTCACGCTACATCAATGTGTAAAACGATTGCAGTAAGCAGTAAATTAGAATTGTGTTTTCGAGTGGTAAGTAGATTGCTTCATCGGTAAAATTCCTTCCAAATAGTGTTTAATGTTTATTATTGTGTGAGAAACTCATTGCCAAAATAAAAAGATAATTCAAGAACAAACAATTTTCGTTTTCTGGTTGATGTGACTGTCAGGGTCGACCATTCATTAGGTGTGATATTGAATAGCCTTCCCAACATATTATTGATTGCTCTGTGTGCCTGGTCAACTACGTTAAACGCCACAAGGAGCAATAACAATAATGAACACCGTTTGTTGCAGCGCCGCGCAATTCACACCCTGCATTATTGGTTTGCGATATATTCGATCCAAGAAATTCATTTACTGTTTGCTGCCGTACATTTGTCTCACAGCGTTATGAAGTGAAACGACTATCAGTCTTTGCCATGCGGTTTTTGACGTCATTACTTGCCATCGAAATGATGCCTATATCGATTGATGTTGTGTATCGTGGAATTCGTATGGTTTTATGTTGGTAATTAATACTAGTAAAATATGCCAATATGATCATTACCCGAGACTACTGAAAGACCTCAAATCTCCGGAATATCCGCGCTGGTCATATCTTTATAGACAAGCCATCAAGGGTAATCAAATAGGTAAGCCTTCTTAGCAGCAGGGAGCTTATTTGTGGTGTGAGGTAATGTATGTTGGTGCACATATCTGTAAAAGCAATTAAATAAACAGTGTTTAAAACTTCACTGAGATCTAAAGTGTGAGAAAAAACTTATAGAAGAAGAACGGTTATTGAACTGATGAATGAGGTGGTGTTATCCCCACATCTTTCCATGATATCCAACTACGGATTATATTGCATGACAGAGACAGGCAGCCACGATTATCAACACTACTTAATACTCTATGTTTGAGCTTAATATTTTACCACAAAGCTATGATGGATTTTCTCAAATGTGCAGGAGATTGGGAAACGCTCATTCGTAAAGGGGGATGGGTTAGATTGTTCGCTTATATCACTTGCTTGGCCAGCACAAGGTGGGACCAGCACGGTAACATGGCATGCACATAACTGCATTCCGCTTGAGTCCGACGTTATTTACGGTATAATCTCAGGTGCGCAATCTTCTGTGAAGCCTGAATCCCAATGCGAAGCTTCATAAAATGGAACATGATGACACTATCACCATTTGCGAAACGCCTATAAATCTAAACAGTTGTGTTAATGAATTATTCTTATAACAATAGGCCAATAAGCAAATTATCCTTCAACCTTTAGACTCACATGCTTCTCGAAAAATATAGGCTCACGCACTGCTCCGACGGAGAGGTCAGTATTGTTTAAGGTTTTGCTGTTTACGGACAAAATCACCTCAATAATCCATATTTTGCAACAATCGCACCATACTTGCATGATAACGTTTTTAGCCATTTTAACTTGTTTCAGTAAGAGGCCTTTTGTCATTTTCTCAAAACCATCACCTAAAGTGAGAGACACCTAAACGCCTATTTAAGTCAAGTTTCCGGCGCCTTCGATATATGTCGTCATTTACGGAGAGACGAGTTCAGATTATTTACCAGAAAACAGTCAAAACTGATCAAAGTTTACCTCCTGGAGACCATTACATTGTAGATAATTAACACTGATCACGTTCAGTCATGTTAAGAATGATTGTACAATGGCAGTTATGGATTATAGGTTTATTCTTGCATATACCATATTCAATACATGGCATTGACCTTTTTAGCGTTCACTATGCAGTGATAACATTGGCGCTGTTTATCCTGGATGACATGATGTTGGCAGCTTACGCCATCCGTCATGCTTTTTAGATTGTTACTGCGATGTGAAATCGAGTTTAGTCCTCTTTCTGAGTAAGTAACAGCGATTATCGGTATTTTACATAGATCGCACGTTTTAAAATGGCTCATTGGAATGATACAACGTCGCAAATTGGCTAGATTATAATTTAATCCCTCCAATGGCCGGCGATGCATTTTAATGATGCAGCCAATCAATACAGGTTGACCACTTTTTAGCACACACATGGGATTAGACACAGAAAAACAACCGATTGTTGCATATGCTGTGTGGTTAGCTAATGGACCGGTACGCTATTTACTTACTACTTAAACGCATAACGGGAGATACCTACTGAATCATTAAGAGGGTGCGGAATTGTAACGATTATAGAATATTAACGTTGTGGCAATAGCATTTGCTCCCAATTGAAGCTGAAACTTTGATGTGTCAGCAAACCGCATATTCCAGTAAACTACTTAGCTCAATCATAATGCCACGGATCTAAAGGACTTATCGTATATACAGAGGCGTTTGAAGATAATTCCGTGGGGAAATGTACATGCAGGCTCCTAAAACATGCAGGTTTATGCCTCGTTTCTGCTATGTTGTGGTTGATGTGACCATTTGTCTTGCCAAGATTTGACGAAAAACAATGCTTTTTAAACCGTGCATGAATATATATATATATATATATATATATATATATATATATATATATATATATATATAGATATATATATATATATATATATATATATATATATATATATATATATATATATATCTATATATATATATATATATATATATATATATATATATATATATATATATATATATATATATATATATATATATATATTTTTATAACCTCTACCTATATATAGTGTTAAAGTCACTGGGGGTAGCGGTTAACACGTGTGATTTACTCGATCTGCAGGCGCATGTCATGAACTTAAAATCGATTGTAAGCAACCATGGGGAATGCATGATAACCTTTTGGTCCGAATCCTATTCGAACATATGTGTTCACATGAAGTTCATCGGGGTTAATAACCTAAATGTGCGCACGTGCATACTAAATTGTTGCTTTTATCCAGGATGTCCAAAACCGTTGTTTTGTAGTGAGCTTTGTAACCACAGCATTCTCCGATGATACGAAACTTATCGAGTCACCGGGGACCCTAAATTATGTCCCTGCACAGTACACCTATCTACGTGCATGTTTTTCTGACCTAGAAGTTATGAATGTGGTTATATAAGCGATGAAAGCCTACAGAACGAGGGAGAGGAATTTTCAATGTAGTGATTTTGAAATGATGATATAAAGTCAATCATGTAGGAAAAGATGCCAAACTCGCCCGAATAGAAACTCATTTCTTGCAGTATGCAGATTTATTCAGGGTATCACAACGAAAGTGCCGATATCCGAATAGTATTACGGCAAATGTTTAGTAAATGAATTTGCGGACAAACATATGCCGCTAACTGTTCATACATCTATAAATTACTGCATGTGCAATACCAAATGGTTCCTCATGGTAATTAATCAGAGTAGCTTTAAAATGAACGAGTATATGCTTATTGAAGAAAGCCCATCAAAAGCGATATGTGTGACAACTAGTCATACATGTAAACTGTAACCGTGCCGTTCATATAAATAGCTAGAACTGACCTCTTGAATGAGTTTCGCGTGCAGCAATGAAAAGCGGCCATGACAGCGTACGATACTGGAAAGGTCCAAATTGCAAAAACAGAGATGGTACATAAGCTAAGCAATGCCACCCATATTATGTTACTGCTTAGTTGCCCTCGGTGTCATCAACCGCATATTAAACATCGTTATACATCGCACCAATATGGCACAATATGTTTAATGGCAAACATGTAGGCTACAATAGCCTTATATACGCAATGTCGTCTAAGTATATATGCAATGTGCTAGTACTTGTGCACCCGTGTTATCGGACAAAGACGAAATAAATCAAGTAGAAATATAGCATCCTTGACGTCCAGTATCTTCTGTATCTAACCAATATCAAGCATAATGATTTATTTTTATTGATTTCCTTTTATGTTCTTTTATAATTAGACTGAAATGCTATGATCTCTGATTGATTGGCCATCTGAGAATTTGGCGGAAACCTTTAATTGTCTGATTATATCTTTGAACCGAAGCATCAGTCATGTATCATTGATGTAGCTACATTGACGCATTCATAGTGAACACGTGGTATTATTCCTGTAACAATAAAATTAACAAGTTTAAGGCCATAATATAAGTACTGGCATTCTCCAGATTCTTTGACAGAGAGTGGATAAATCCTGAACAAAATATATAGAGGACAACAATGCCGCTGTCGTACTGCGTTGCTACAAGCTATGCCAATAAAGGAACGATGGCAGAGGTTATCCGTCGGTTATAATGCTTCATATTTTGCCTTGCTTATTTCGAATTGGTTCAATCAGCGTAGACTAGTGTTGTTTCGCTCATCTCATACATCCTAATGTTTCAAGATAATGTATGAGTTTAGTCATGGAGCTGTATTATTTGAATGGAGCAACATTATCGGACATTATTGCGCGAGGCCTAACGAAGTTATAGCTCGTTCAGTTCTAATCATTATACTATATATAACTTCCATTGACACACATCGTGAATAACCCACTAAATACACTGTTAGCTGGCGCAATTTAATTGTGGACCAATATTCATTATGCTGAATGTATAAAAAAATCGCATACAATAATCTATTGGAACGGAAACCTGTGTAACAGCCCTAACTTCACGGAGCAAAACATTATATTGCGATAGCTCTCTGATTGTACTCTATTGAATGTTTCAAATTTTGGTTTTCCAAATGTCACATACAGTTTGTTACATTACAAATTACTTCGTCTACTTCATCTCCCAGCCATCTTGAAGTAGACAAGATACCCTATCTAATTACAACAATTTGAATGCTTGATTTTTTGGTATCGCAAAAGATCTTATATTGAGTAGGATTTCAATACGTTCTCCATCTTATCAGCTGACGCAAATACGGACTTAAGTGTTAAATGTATCTAGCCTTAATAGCGCTGCGTAGTGGCACTCGACCCGTTAGATCAATGTGTTTGTGCTGCATTTTGTGGCCCAGTCTGGCAAGGTGGCGATGGCACATAAGATGATTCGTTAAAGAATGGTAATAATCCCTTATCAATCACAAAGGAGAATCTCTTCTCAAAATAGACATATGAAACACAGCTTTATTTTATGTGTGAGGTTGTGATTCATTGAATTGACATTATGATAACATACAAGGGATTGTGTGAGAATAAACAGTTTGTGTTATTACAGAACCTACCATAAAACTAAGCTCCATCAGTTCTAGATGTGGGAATTACTACAGCACAATTAACGAGTTAGCGTGTTATCATTCCCGGCTTATTCCTGGTGTAAGATATATCAATATTCGTATCTCCACTAGATTATCAATATGAAACAGCGTCTGATAATTTTGAAAATATCTGATTACTTCTTTTGACATTCAGAAATGCATGGCAGCCATTTGACTAGTACTTTCCTAACCAGGGTTTTCAGCCTGGCCATTGGTACGTGAGCCAGGCATAATTGTGCACTGGCCTCGCATCAGTGTAACACACTTACTGAATGAAGTGGTTATGCCTGACAGTTACTGTACAAGCCAATATCGGGCAGTTTCAAGCTTGAAAATCACCTAATGGAGAGCGAACCATCTTAGTCAATAAGATTCAAGTTGTTGAGTTTATGCCTTTGCTACAAAAACATCATATCCCGCGCAATGCTTACTTCACACTACGGATGAGTCAAAAACTCGTTTTTAATCTGTATATTATGCTTGCGTAGTTTGCATAAAAGATGTTAGATATATGCATTGAAAGGGAGAACGATATAAAAGGTTGATTCATAAATTCTGTGCAGGACTCCTTTTTTTAGGTGGTTCAATCAAAGAATTAATAGCTACGCTAATAGGGTTACTCAATCCTAAGAACGAGAAAAATGTTAAGATGCCACCTGTAAGCCACAGTGTGTTGCTTTTTCATAGCGTCGGTTAAAGCCGCGTTGAATTCTCTGATTAATAAGGAGCCGTGAAAGCCTCGACCAAACCGATTACTTCATGTCTACCCCAGACCAGTTCTCTCGATCTAGACGGCTGTTGACAATAAATAGAGAGGTTTTCAAGAACACGCCGTCTATCATAACGCGCCGATCCACGCTGAAAGAGATTTCGATACGACAACGGACACTCGTACGCGGGTAATTGATACGTAGTTACCGATGTCGTTACAAATGGACGACGACGACTTTGTTATTACTATAGATGCTCTCGATGGTAATGATGAAAGTGAAGCAGTTTTGATGCACATATATTTATGCGAAGATGAGGCAGAACATAAAAAGTGGAAGAGATTTAACTTGGAGAAAAGTGTATCACACGGTTTCGATCCGTAAATAATAATCTCTATACTTTGAAGAACACAAAAGATGGGCCAGTCTTGGAAAGGTAACAATGGCCTCCGCTGGTCGTCTTAGTTTTACTGTTTGGCAGGCCATCCATAGAGATCTTGTCCCATTCAACACGATGTTGAAGTATGTGCATGAAACATGCCACCATCTTTTGACCAATAATGATCAGCCATGGACGGATGAAGGAAGAGCAAATGATTGTCATTCGTCCACTTTCTAAAAGAATCAAATAATTGATATTAGTTTAGTCCACTTTAGATGTTTCTACGCACTTAATTATAGAAGTCAATCACCTCTTGAAGTAGCACCTCGTGCTCTCTCTCACCCTTCATCAGTGCCAAAACTGGAGGAATAGGCCATTAATAATTGAATTTTGCTGTTCATTGTACAACAATATATGTGGATATCTGTAAAATTTACATACAAAGTGAATTGAGATCTCTCAAATTTCACAACGGCATTTTAAAATGATTGATTCATGTTTATGCGTGACGATTTTTCGATAACAGCCAAGAAATCGAGCAATAATATATTTAGGTTTCCAGACAATATTGCTTAATTACCCAGTTAGCTGCTCCCCATCTCTGTGGTAATCTCTCAATCATCATAAAAAATGTTTGAAGGGATTGCATTATTGCCAATGACGTCATTGTTTCAATTGCAGGTTCATATAAAAGACCTGCTGATCGAACCACCAATAAGCACATTGGGCAATTTAAGTTATTTCTGATTAACTGTAAGATCGCGATGGGACACTCGGCCACCGGCTCAAATTCTAAATTTAATTCAAAATTCCATTGAATTCGTAATGTGATGCAAAGTCTGTTTAGACTACTTTGAATTTCGACCCTAGCACGTTTGATTGTGACAACCAATAGTCATAATCAGTCCATCGCTGATAGAGTGCAAAATATTGAATAGTGTCTATTTGATCAAGTTTTATCCAGTTTCTTTGTGCAGATAACAACACTATTGCATACTGCAATGAAACGATGTCTGTATATTCCGAAAATCTCGCATTTCTTCTTGTTTGATCTTTCATCAATTAGCAAACGCGAGGATAAACACTATGAGTGTTTGTATGGTACAAGCTGATATATCCAAACTTGACAACGATATCTTGCGTTAACGGCCTAAGCCGACTGATGTTGAAAACCAGGGAACATAATGCAAATTTAATGAATCGAGGTTTTCTTGAGATTATTATGCAACCATACAAATAAAAATATTCAACATTTATACGGCAATAACCAAGGTTACTAAGTGAAATATACGGATTACACTATCTCATGAAACAAGTAACCAACACTGCCAAATATAAATTGGCCCCAACAACGGATACATTTCACCTAGATAATTCCGATGTCCTCCCCGTAATAGTAGAGTCTGGCTAGTTTGCAGAACAATGAACATATCTCTTAATACTGATAGGATTGTGGAGAACAATTTGATTCCAAAACGGATGCAAATAGGATGTGTATGAAAAAATCATTAACTTCTCAGAACATTTTACTGAAACAGCCTACTTGAGAAACTATTAATCCTATTATTAGTAACCTTAGGCAGTCGATGAAGAGGTGATGGGCCATATGCATTTTGTTATTTTATTGATAGGTAGTTTGATTCGTGTTTTGGGAATTCCTTTTTTATGTTCAAGATAGAGAGCATTGAAAGTGAAAAAGCGTTCGATGTGTGAATCAATCTCCTTGTTTCGATTTCTCGGATTGTCAATAGCACATGAGCAGTTAAAATAGTTGACTTAATTGTGCCCAATTACTTATACGATAGAACATAGCACGCAAACCACATCACTTGGCCGACCACAGCGTTAATACTGCTGTTCCCTGAATCGCAGTCAAGTCGAATCTAATCATATAATAAGGAGATAGTCCATCCTTCGATAGATTATGATTATTCAGCTCATACAATCCATTTTTCGCAAGAATTACCCTTCTAAGGCTCAAAGGTGATACCGACTTTGCATGATGTGGCTTAGCGTGCAAGGATCAAATAAAGACCCAGGTCCCATTGAATCAGTAAAATGATTGAAATTGTGTGCTAAGTCAGACAGGGGGTACTACCAGGGGAGCCCCATTTCTATGGAGAAGAACTCACTACTGAAGTCATCTGCGTGTCCGTTGTCGCATAAGATGTTGCAACTCCTTACCCGGATCTATGTTCGTGCAGTATAGTAGATGCGGTTTCTAAACTCTCTGAATGTAAGAATGCATATCCACATTTACAAATATAAGGCAACACTTACAATGATTCATGCTTAATTGGTATGCATAGAAAGCGTCGCTTATCATTGTTTCAACAAGTTAAAAATGCGCTAACAATAACACGATGAAGCCATGAACGGCAGGTAACTCCCAATAGTAAATGTTAAACTGCTCGCCACAGTTAGTCCAGTGCTGCCATTGCGTAAGAATAGTAAACATTTAAGGTCAATAATAGTACCGCAAGCTAATAATTCGAAGCGCAACCAACTCAATGATTATATATCGGTAATCAAAGCAAAGAGAACTCGTGCTTGAATGATAATGCAGTCATTTATCAGGAGGAATCAATTAACCTAGGTATGAAGCTGTCATCCATCACTTGCCGACCAAGTAAACTTACGGTAGGCAAAATCACAAGCACAGCGAGCGTGGCACATCCTGCATACAAATAACTTCAAATGACTGCCGCTTTGGTGCGTTTTGCTGGGCTTCAGATCCATTTACAAAACTTTCGCATGCAATAGTTTCGGATTACAATTTCTACAGTTTTAATGTCTGTCAGGTATTTGTATCAGGATTCAGTGTCTTAAAAAAGGACATGCAAGAAGCGAGCTGCTTGTATACGACAATTATATTTTGTCACGCTCTTTGACACTTTACTGCGGCATTACGGTAATAGCGTTGACCATATGCTTCTCTTGGGACACATTGCCGTTTATATACTTCGCAGTTAGCGTGTATTTACAACTCAGGGGTCAGAATGGGTAACTGAAGTTCCGCTTATACCAATTTATTAGGTTGTTAATTACTTTTTGTGCTTCATTGTTTAGTTCATTGTTTGTTATCAATTATCTCATCGTTGATTGTATCAACTGTGTAGATGTGTAGGACCGAATTATGCATTTGCCCGGCCTCTAGGATGTATAGTCTTTGAGTGCTCTCTAAATGTAACAAACCAACCATCTTGCTTACAATCGATAAACTGCGTTATGCCCATGTTATTTATGTTACTTATCCGGCCATTTTGAAGATGAATTATCGAGTTGTAGTCATGCATGCATGCGGTGATCATGTTGATAGAAACCAGCCAACCCAACCAATATGTACTGTACTGTGTTGACATTAATAATGTAGAGAATATAAATTTGCATTTTGTGACAGTGTCAATATAATATAACGTGATCGTGATGGCATCTTCTTGCGTCCATGTACAGTAAGAAATATGTCGGTGCTATTAGTGTTTAGTCTGCCCTCTGTCAATATCACTGCTGGCAGGAATGTACGTTGTCAAAAGTTATTCTAGCAACATTACCTAACGCTGCTCAACTATCGGTATACGTGCCACATATCAACTTTCACTTTGCGTCCAAATCTGAAATGTCCATGGGCCCTTAGCTTGAAAAACTAATGCGCTGTGTAGTTGAAACCCTTTCAATGCAGGCGTGCACAAGCGTGTTTAATAAGGCAATAAGACCGAGGGAATGTAACGTATCCGACTCTACTAAATTGCTCAAATCAACAGAGCGCAGACAAACGCAAATGCTTTATGCATCACGGCATGGTGCACGAGAGAAGACATTATACCAATCCCGAGCATTAGATGGAGCCGATAGTAGAAAAATTCTCCATGAGGTCAAGCAAAAACGCGGTATTTCATTCGCAATGATTGCGTTTATCTGTAATTATAACAGCTTAGTGGGTTAAGCTGAGTGAACTATGGCTGTGTAAATCACGGCAAAGCGGATAATAAATCAAGCTCACAGCAGATGATTGTCGGTGTGCCTGTACTACCATGCGATGTTACAGATTTATTACCTGGTGCTCTACACGAATATTGAACTTTACATTGTTATCAAGTATAAAGGCGTCCTCTCGAAACAAAGTCATTTTGATATTCTACGACGCTTCGTTATTGTTTGTGATTAATTTGAAGCCGATATGACTTACATAATATTAAATATTAGAGTTACCTAATGCTAAAAATATGGGTGACAACGCATTTGCACAAATGAACATGTCGCTGATGGACGTTATAACCAAATTTCTTGTCTCACGCCAATTGCGACAACGGTAATGTTAGAAACATCAAATTAAACAAACACATCCGCAGACCAATAGTTATGCCATGAAATATGTAAAGATGCAGTATCACTATCATCAGTTGATTGATTTTGATGATGATTATTTGATAATAAGGTGTACACATCTACAGCAAGGCACAATGATCTTGTTGTAGAACAGTTCAATTTATCGTTCCTCTATCTGCCAAATGTATCTTTTGTATGCTGTCTTTAATTATATACCTTAATAATCTATAATCTAGATGATTAAAATATGCGCCAAGCATGTAAGCTGTGATTCACAACTGATATCTGATAATATGGCACGCTAGTATGCCGATGAAATGAGTAATGTAGAATTGTCGAGCGTGCGCATTTGACCTATTGATCGGCGCATCACATTTTTCAAGCATGCTCCTTTTTTTTAGTTCATAATGTAAAAGTCATAGGGTTAAGGATCATAGATTTGACTTCCTATTCGGTGAATATTGTGAACTGCCTGGATTATATCATGCGTCGCCAAAAACCCTTACAGCAAATAATTGAATTTTCAAGATTTAGAAATTGTACCATTATATCAAAAACGTATGAAATCCTGACGGTTCTTTGATCGATTTTGATTAGATTCATTGGAATATTGCGCACGGGACCCATCATATTCATTGGAAGCTGACCATTAACATTGGAGCAGGGTTACTCGGTACACAAAACCTGATTGCCCCGCTTAAGTGGTTGCGTACTTTGATACGACCACCATTCCAGGCGATAGTAACTGTACCGAAACGAAGTATTCATAGACGAGTGAATCAGCGACGCCGTCTATGTCGAACAATATTGGCTGATATTCATCTATTACGCCATTACTGTTACAAACGGCGACAAATCATTAATGCTTGCTTGTACTTATAACAGCGTATGACAGGATAGTGTGGACAAAATTTGTTGAAGAAGAAAGTGCTGAAAACATTACTTTATGCAACGAAACTTGCATACAACCAGGGCTATTATATTTGGCCATGCGTGTATTACTAGTTTTTTTTCACATATACATGTAAGCAAGTAATGTTACTATCTTGCAAGTGCTTTGCATCGCAATAAGGGTCAAATGGTAGCTAAAGTAGCCCTTTCGGTTAAGAGTTTGCAAAAATATTGATTTACCCTTCCCTTTCATGGCCGATTGAGGTCTGCCAATAACAGCTTGGCGCAGTGTCATAGTTTATGTGTCAATAGGAGATTCATCATAACAACCCCTGGCTTACTGATTAATAAATCCCTCATTATTGGTAAATATGTCCGTACATTCAATAAGGCACCTAACTGTTTCAATATAGAAGATGATGTCACAAATGGATCACGCCAATGTGGACACTTAGACAATCAAACCCTGTGTCGCATGCTAGATGTTTTGTAGATTTATCTCAACCCCACAAATGCAAATGACAGTAAAAGTAAACAGGTACACCGATGAATATTGCATTCAACTCGCCCTTTAAAAAATATATCCCCTCTCATCAACACCTCATGTGGATGCAAAGCTGTGAGTTGATACTGGCTCAGAGGGCGCCCAGGTAATGAATGTGGATGCTGAAATTGATTCCATTTGGATAGCAAACAGTAGTGGTCGGCACGGGATCATGTGATATTATTGTATCAAAAGACTTAATCCCAAAGCATCCATTGAGTCCGATCAAGTATTTCCCTTTTACTAGAACTTTCACATGTTATTCATTAAACAAGCCCTAGTTCTCTCATTCCGCGTACAAGATAGCCCACCATGATATTTTACGACATATATAATGATTGAATGCAAAAGCTTTGCCAGCTTGAAACGCGCGGTATGATAACATGCAGTGGACACTTTGTCGTTAATAACGTCTCATCAGTTATTTAACTTCTTAAGCTGGCATTGACGACAGCATGTTAGAAACATGCAGCACTAAAGAGCACCCGGCTTCGAGGAAAAATACTGAGTATCATATATAGCATCGGTTCAGGGTAAGCAAACTGTGTTTCATATGCAGATTAATTTAAACACGCAACTGGTATCATACGTTTGTTAAAGGAGTTTCACTTTAACATCCGACCTGCCTATCGGCCTTATGTTAGGAAACGTAAAGGATTGTGTAGTTAGCGCCACTTCAAACCAAGCTGCACTAGTGTGTTAATTAGTGTGTTAGTAAAGGAGATCGAGGGAATTAAATGAATCTGCCTTCGACAAATGGCTCAAAATCGATGCAGCTGCAAATCAACCTAGCCCGGACAACAGCACATGCTTTTTGCGTCAAGGTATCGTGCGTGTTAGAAGGCGATGTACCAAATCTCGAGTCTACCTTCAACAGACGTATGTGAGATATCCTAGCAATGGTCCACTCGTCTGAGATTCTCTTTGCGATCAAGCAAAAACACGAGAGTGATTGTGCTTATCTTAAATTATAACAGCTTAGTAGGTTAAGCTGACTGAACTATAGCTGTGTAAATCCTGGCAAAGCGGATGATAAAGCACGCTCACAGCAGATGAATGTCGGTGGAAAACGAGTTTTTATGACAACGAGGTTGTGCTTACCCGAGGCCCATGCGATCAAGCGAAATTACAGATGTATTCCTTTCTGCTCTTTGAGCACATTGGTTTGTACATTGTTATCACGTATGAAGCAAAGCCATTTACAAAGGATTATTATATTCCGTGATTAATTTGACGCTGCCATGACAAGATTACAACATTTGAATTTATCTAATGCTGTAAATGTTTAGACATAAATGTTGTTAGTTGACGCTAAAACCAACATACTTGTCTCATACAAATTGTTCTTCTTGTACCTTAGACAATGTAGCAACAACGGCAACGCTAGAAACACCAAGTAAGGCAGTTTCGCGGACAAGCATATATATAGACCAATATGTATAGATGCATTATTACTATCATCTGTTGATTGATGTAGATTATGATGTGATTATGAGTTGTGTCTACATCAACAACAAGACACAATGACTGTGGTTAAGGACAGATCAATTTGTCATTCCTCTCTCTATAACACAATAACTTATAAGCTAGATAGCAATATAAACCAAACATATTAACTGTTATTTACTGTTGATAACTGCTTGTTAAACAAGTAATGTAGAAATGACGAGCATGCGTATTGACCTGGGATATTTCACATTCATTTTGAAATAGTTAAGTAGTCATTGGGTTAGCAATCGTTGACGTGCACTTCGTATTTCTGTATATATTGTGATACAACTGAGCTGTGTAGAAATGCTCTTGGATAAAAACTTGCGGCGCCAAAATCGTACAGCAAATTATTAACTTGGAAGATTTGGAAATTGGACTATCCCTACAAAAACGGTATTAATCCTGACGGTTATTTGTACCATTCTGTTCTGATTCTCTTGCTGAAAGAGTTGACAAATCATCCTATTCATTTGAAGCTGACCGATAACATTAAAGGATAATGTTTGCGAAAGATGATTACCCAGTCCAAAAAGCCTAATTGCCCCGCTTGACTGGCTGTGTATTCTCAAACGACCAATATTGGGAGTCACCCGAAAAAGTTCCTAAAACATGGGACTTAACCAAAAGTGAGGGAAATGGATGGCTAATTTATGACCATGTAGGATGGTGACTGTAACGAAACGACATATTCAATGACGAGCAGATCAACAACGCCGTCAATGTCGAGCAATATTGGCTGATATAATTATTATTGCCTGCAGTTTTTACATGCGTGTTTTCAGGTTACTGCCATACAGATGTTATACATGCACAGAAATGGCAAGCATGTGGTGTTGCTGTCTTGCAAGTGCTCTGTATAACAACACGTGAAATATGGCTTCGAAGATTAAAGGATTAATTCTGCTGAATATAATCTTATATGGACGCCATGGGACTCCCTAGGGCATGCTTATGTGCCTCTCGCACGATAAGTGGGTTCCAACAGTGCACAAAGCAATGTCTTTTACTACTCTCGAGGGGAACACATATCTTGGAATACAGCAAATCTAGATTCCCTCGTTAAGTCATGATATGCCATATCTACTTAAAGGGTGAAAGGGCAGCTAAAGGTTAGCTGAGGTCATGTGACCCATGTGGTTTACAATCCACGGAATAATTGATTTATCTCTCACTTTTTGGTCCGATTGAACGGGTCCCACAGACAGACTTAGGCAGAACGCTAGAGACAACTCTGTTTATAAACGGCCTGACACTGTATGTATTAGGTGGGAGTCTCAAGCAGAGTTTCCGCAAATTAACAAGAAGAAACTCAATGTCGAACAATCACAAGAGGCATATAGCTGTGATGTGAAGTAATCATAATCTTTGAGTAAGCTAGGCCCTTTCTTTAACTTTTGCTGTCCATTTCTCGCGGTTAAGTAACATGCTTCAGTGCCAAAGTGCGCTTTTTACAAATGTAATCGTTTTAAATATGGATTTGACGATGGGTTACAGCGTTAAACGAATCTAAATAATGCTGCTAAGCACACTTACAACACACCTGGCATTCATCTCAGTCTATCATCTACACGATGTAGCCGCTGCAAAAGCCAAGTTAATCCTCCGTGTTTCATGACATTGCATTTAGAAAGCGGAATACGTTGTTATCCCACTGTGGCGCTTATCGCTTAATTGCTGCATACTTTGATCCTCAAGCTGCTTTTTATTGACTCTTGTGTCTTGCTGCAGTATCAAAATACAATATGCATTCTTGTACAAAAGTATGATTGAACACTGAGCACATATAACATAGCTTAGGAAACGTTAGGGCGCCGGTTTTACCTATTTGAATATTACTATGATAAATAAGAATTTCCTCGTTTGTTTTTTTCTTATCACCATGTTTCATATATATATATATATATATATATATATATATATATATATATATATATATATATATATATATATATATATATATATATATATATATATATATTATATATAGCGATATATATATATAGTTCTATATATATATATATAATATATATATATATATATCGCCTACATATATATATGTATATATATATATATATATATATATATATATATATATATATATATATCGTTTCCGTGGCGGTTTCCGTCTATTATATTTGACTCTTTATTCCATCAATAATACCGTTCGAATGTAATACATTTTGGTCAAGCACCTAAGAAGACCCGCGCCCGATGGTCGTAAAGCCAATGTCGCTGCGATTAATTACCGCCACTGTGTTATCTAGTATCAGTTGGTTGCATCATTTATAACTAAATGCTCGGAATATCAGTTTTTATAGGAGTAAATTCGGTTGTTTTGGAAGTACTTAAATTAGTCCGCCTAAGTCTAATGTCTTTGCATTCTGTGTCATGTGTGTTGTTAGAAAAAGTGCCAATGATTGCAAGAGCATTCCTGCTTTGTTTACATTAAGCACAAAACGAGTATTCACGCCATTGTAAATAATGAGTTGCGTTCAAACCAAATATTGACCTTTGTGACATACTCCTGATCCGAAGGTTACTGGTGCCCCTATGCAATGCGAATGTGCGATTGGTTGCTGAGGGCACCCATAAACTCCTTTCAAGCCTGGCATTCATCCTAGTCTATCATCTAGACATTATAGTCGCTGAAAAAGCCATGTTAATCCTCCGTGTTTCATGTTAGTGCATTTAGAAAGCAGAACACGTGGTTTTTTCCACTGTGGCGTTTATCGCTAAGTTGCAGCATACTTTGATTCTTAAGCTGCTTTTTATTGACACCTTGTGTGTTGCTGCAAGATCAAAATGCTATGTGCATTCTTGTACAAATGTATGATTGAACACTGAGCACATATAACATAGCTTAGGAAACGTTAGGGCGCTGGTTAAAGTGTAGGTTTTACCTATTGGAATATTACTATGATAAATAAGAATTTCTTCGTCTGGTTGTTTCTTAACACCATGTTTCCTGCATTGTGCGATGTTTAGACAATAAGGTTCTTTATATTAATCAGCCAATGCTTAGTTAGGATTTCAAAGGTAATCGCAACACCTATGGTGTCAGTTCTCTGTGGAACGTTGCTGTCCTCCGCATCTGGCATACAGTTATGTGTACGCTAAACATATCGAGACATATTTCTCTATCTTATTCCTGGTAAATATACAAGTACCTCAATCTCTCTTGTATTCTCTCTGTCTGAATTGCGCTTTTACGTGTTGTATTACAGTCGATTGTGTTATCAGTGATGTGACGGTTCCATTGGGTGCTTTTGCAATTGTTTGCAATCGCCTTGCATGATTGAAAGTACAAAAACAATCGGCAAATTGAATATGATCTTAAGGCGACGTACCCAAATATTAGCATTAGCATAAGCGCGATCTCCCATAATTACTAGAGTAAACATAGTCTATATAATCTGTCGATATTTTAGGTATCCAGCTGATCAGGAGCAGTACGACCATAAATACACTAGTGTATGACACTATCATTTACAGCGTTTTCCAACTCGCATCTAAGTACATCAATGCAATTCCATGTAATGATTAACAATAAGGCAAAAGACATCCCTTTGACCGTAAGGCGCTGTACAATGTGCAGCCGTGCATTGCCTTTGAAGTTGGAACTGGTATTCTCAGGGTAATCATCAACTTACATCAAGTACTTTCTGCTCTTTGAATAGGGATGTTAAATAACACTGCACCGACGAGCCCCTGCTTACTCATCCACACGACAAGGGAATCCGCTGGGTACCAGCGTCATTGGTGAGCTTGAAGGTAATCCATCATGGCTATAAGCCTTTGATACAGAGCGCATGAATTGCATCTAACGCGATTGGAAATGATGGTACTTGCCTTCGGAAAGCAAGCACATACAAAATTCATGAAAATTGCTGTGGTATGATGATATAGTATTCGAGCCCAACTGTTAATGTTTTATTATCGCTCAATTCAAGTAGTTATCCGTGCCAGATTATTGCAATAAGATTTGTGGTTTAGCTATCGATTTAGATTTTGAGACAAATGCTTGCGTGGAGAGCACAATTTATATAACACCATGTAATGTAATCCTGATTAAACTATATAGAATTTTCAAAGTAATTTCAACAATTAATGAACTCAAGATTAAACTCTACTGGGATATTCAGTGTAGCCTAATCACACACATAGAAACAGTTAAAGCAATGTTAGCTCGTTCGAGCATTTACTTATGAATAATGATGCATCCTGCATATGTACGCTTAGTAAGTTTAATATCAGAGTGCCGTGTTTTTTGTCCCAGTAATTGTCTCCTGGCTAACATGATGGAGTTACGCAAGAACATGCTTGAGATACGATCAATGATTGATGGCGCAGCTTGTCCTCGGGATTTTTTCCTGGACAAGGCATCTCATATGACTGTAAAGTATGGGAATAACTAAAATTGGGCGGTCAGCATATCAGTTATTACAGCACAAGAAATTGTCATTGAGTATATAGTTTGCACAATAATCATTGTCATCTACACGATAATTTGTTCTTCCACTTAAGTGATCCTGATGGTTATGCAGAAATATTATAAACATTCAACGCAGCAATTATTGCTTTTGAGTTTAGTTCGTGAACATTAATTGGAAGAAACCAAATATTTGGTACTGCATGTGCATGGTAGTGCCCTAGAACCCACAATGCCTTTCTAGGTTAATGTACCAAAATAAGCAACTCAAAGAACATGGTGTTACTTACAAAAAGAATATTAATGGGAATCTATTGGAGCACACGGTGACGTTGTGCACACCGATGTCGAAATGCCCGTAACCTCAGTGTCGCAAGTTAGTGTTGCATGGATTACTGATAAGAATTATACCCTTTTTGTGCAGGTTGCCTGGCTACATGATGAATTAGTATCTTGTTGGATAAAAGATGACTTAGCCTGATTACCGTTGTCAAAAAAAAACATTGCAACGTTCGGCTCATTCTTGTTTCGCGGTAAGCTATTAATCTTTGTTAGAGATTTGGTTAACGCCGGAGGTTTATCTGCCCGAAAGAATTCATTCTATTGCCGTTACAAATTTGATCCTTATAACAGGACAAATACTCTTCTGGCTTATCTCATTTGCAACAAATCACTAATTGCACCCTGACCGCCTGACACAAGAGCCACTTTGCTGTGAATGATGCAGTCATTTTAAACTCCTTCAAGACTGTGTGGTATCTGATGGTTAGAAATAGGTCCGTGGGGCCTTCAATAAATTGCCGCTGCTTGGGAGATATCAAGATAAAAAGCCATTTATAAACGTAGCAGTCCAGGTGGCTCAACGAATCTCAATATGATCGCCATTACAGCAATAAAAGACCAATATTTTACATTCGTATAGTGTTTGGTCAGATTACAAATATGAATGATAGTATCATATGCGTCATTACAGCAATGCGAGGTCGAGTAGCATTATCCACCAGTGATGATATGTAACGGTGTTTAAAATAAAATGATTGTTGAGAGAGCGTACTGGTTCATTTACAGCAGCAATGTGTTTGTGGCACCATAACAGCGCGATGCATAATCGATTTGCTTGCAAACGTGTATTGGAGTTACGCAATAATAAACGGTAGTACGAATCACCGTCAAACATTACACTTGTCCGTGATGAGTGCGCTGTCATAACGCTCGTTCATGATCAACACCTTGGAATAAAACACACCCTCCCATTCCCCAGGTGGAATCATTCACACGTGAGTTTACGAACTTGTGCAACATGTTGTATGATTCAGTATTGATTTTCAAGGCGTCGGATATAAAATGCCATCCAGGTAATATGAGGTTGCAGGCAAACATTCATCTATACATGCTTAAACGCAATTGCTAAGCGCAGTCACGTTGGAACTGTTGAGCTGCATGCTAAGATAACAAATGAGACACAGTGCCGGGACTCACGTTGCACTTGCGAAACGCCCACCGCAAGTTGTCTTTCTGAACCTTGAGCAATAACTACGCTGACAAGGCATCTGACCAGTCCATGCAGGATAAATCCCAGCACGTTCCGTTATGTGAATAGGGATCTCAATTGTCACTACACAGACAAACCGCCACCAAAGAGGCTGTAAAAGGGTGGATGCAGCGGCGAACTTCAAACAGAAATCCATTTGGAATATTACTGTATTCCGAAATACTGTTTCCAAACGGAGCCATTATGCAGCTCAACAATCGAATTTGCTGTTATTCGTAGCGGACCACTACGCATGCAGAGCCCAATGCGTTAATGTTAACCAAGAGTACGTTTCATACTCATATATTGTTCGAATTGGGATCCAAACTGCCGCATGATCATTTCGACTAAGAAACTTAAATCCGCTAGTCCCGATTTCCGATAATGCTTTGCTCACATATAAGGTCGGATTAACTAGCGCCTTATATATGTATTTGAACATATATTTCCAAGCGTGTCCGGCGCCGATGTCTTAGTGACGATATCAATTTTGCCAATGACTGGCCTGGCATTGCTATAATTTACATATTTTAAGTTAGATAAACCAACACTAGGCATGTAGAGAAGTGAGAAATGTGATCTAATGATCTCAGACTCAGCGGGCGTAACGCTGAATAGCATGTTGGACGACAAGGTTATCCGACATGGATTGCCATTTCAGCTTAGTTATTGAGCGAGGTTCAGAAAGGCAACTAGGGGTAGGTATTTCGCAAGTGCCTTCACATGGTAAAATAAGTCCAACCACTGTATCTACCTAGTTAGGTTAGCATGCACTGCCGTAATTTCACCTTGTTATCGTTTGGCTGATGTGTTTAAGTAAGTCTAAATGAACGTTTGCTAGCGCTCTATAGTAACTTGGATGGCATTTGCAATACGACGGCATGAAAATTGATTGATTTAATGTGATTTTTTTATATTTAAACAACCCCGCAGTTAACTAAACAAGCTATAACAATTCCCGTTCTTGCGGTGAATGCTCACCAGATAACCAGTGGGAAAATATAACCGCCTTGGAGATAACACTGTCAATACTAGTTTATTCAGCGCACTCTTGCTAAGTTTGTTTGATTGAAAAGCGACAACAATTGCGTTCGTAATACTTTCAAAGAAAAAGGAAATAGCAGTTTATCTAGGACAAAATGAAGCAATCTGATAAACAATGCGATTACACATAACTGTCTAATTAGACAAAGCTGGCGTTCAAAACCATGTATAGACCAAAACGATTTTTTAACCACTGCCCGTTTTGATACAAATGTATGCTCAGCTATCACCAAATTTATATTTTACTGACTGATTCAAGCAATTCTATTTTAGGATTTAACGAAAAATTAACAACTAACCTTATAATGTTAAGATGCTCGACATTAGCAATTATGTACCACATAATAGCAACTTGATACGTGATAAGTCCATTAGGGTCGTTATTTGCAAGCACTGTTTTAGGACAAAACATTTCTATTATATTACGTATATTTGATACTGTACATTAGGCCGCATATTGTTACCATAATTGGCACGACCTGGATCTAGGAGAAGCAGGTCTCATGATAATGGTCCCGAATGACCTTGCTGACCCATGAACGCTGTCAGATATATATTGTAACTTCTATTCCAGAGATATGTGAATCATAATGCCATAATACACACTACATGATGTATAGATCTTGAGACACAACACCGTTTATATCGGTCATTTTTTGTTTTACTGCCAAAGGGAAAACACCTATCTATTTTTCTTGTTATTAAATATACTTTACAAAACACCATAATATAAACGGCGCATATCATATCAGTAACTATTAAATTAATATTGCTCGCCTGTGCAATATCACATGATTGGTTACCGGCAGTGATTTGGGCACCTGAAACACAGATACAATTGCATACGAGGCAGCTAAAAGAACCTGGCGCATCATTGCCATGGCATTGAGAGTATGGTGTTAGTGTCCTCAAACATGGCAGCATTTGTCTGTTTGGTGCGCCGATTGCTTGCAAAAAAGACCAGGCCCGATTGAACCATTGCGAGCAACCTGGTGTGCATTTATATTGACGGAGAATCTTGTTTAATTGATCTCAGAGTGTTAGCACTAGGAATGAATCGAAAGGTTTATAGAAAAAAACGCTCTTTTGTGCCGTTTTCAGCTATTGTAGGGGAATAGAATAAAAGGCTACAAAGAGGACATTATTTATTCGCGTACCATGGGTTTTGTATTTTTTGCAAAGGATTAGGGGGTTCACTGTCCATTTCTTTGCCAGACTTCTACCGCATGCCTTTTCAAGTTCCTCAAAAAAAGCGCAGACATAACATTCTGTCGCCGTTGCCTGAAACAACACAATGCTGTTTCTCATGGCAGATAGGTAGGCCGATGAGCTTACAGCCTGGTGAACTGTTGAATATCTTCCTCATATAAGCATATATATGACCAGTTGAAACGCATGACAATCGTACAATTATTATGCTGCAGCCTTACTGAAATTTCTTCGTCTATTGTAGATAAGTCATCGTGTATATTTTGCTGTTGTTGATTCGGTATGGACAGCTTTTACTGCTAGAATTCGTTCGTTGCTGATTAGATGAACATTATCACAGCAATGCAATAATGTCCCCTCGGAGAATAGTTCTAGAATATACATAATGCAGAATTTAAATATCCAATATATAGAATTGTATGATAAACCATCCTTTCTAGTTTTGTCTTAAATTGCCGGATGCAAATGAGGCATGGTGAATTGCCATATGTGCATAAGAATACGTCCAAGAAAGAGTTTATGAAGACGGAGATATGGTGATCAGCCATTTAATAGGCTTCTTTGAAGTGGTGTCTAAGGCCACCAGACGTATCACTTACATAACGCCATATAGTCAATCACAAGAACATATTCTCATGCAGAATGAAAATGATGCTAGATATGCTACTCTCAAATTTACGGCAATGTTACACGAGATGAAACTTGTAAGCGACACCATCTCGCAGAGTGATTTTGATTAATGTCATAAATGTCACTATCTTTGGGATATTATTACTCTTTGAGGTAACGGACCTGGTTGATGTCAGTGCAAAGGCAGTCATTAATGGGCGTTGATAGATGACGGTCGTCGTAAAAAGGAGAAGCACACTGAGCAGCGTTGCGGTAACCAGCGCGTCAATGCCTCAATCGTATCTTTGAAAGTCAAACTGTTGCCGTTCATTATTCCCAAGTACTAAGTGTTAATAAGATGGTTACTGTGATATCATGTAAGTGTTAGCAATATGAATGGCGAGTTGTGTTACATTGTTATATTCAACGCTCATATCCCTACATATTGTTTACACTTCTTGCTTCCTGCTGGACCTTTACCCAGCCTTGGAGATTAGAGCCATGCCACAGCCTTAACGGCGAAACGTTTTTCGCCGACTTTAAGAGGCGGCATTCCAGCACTTGGTGCGGACCAGAAATATATTAAGTGGTTGGCTTACCTATCAGAGATGTGTTATGATTGGCTTACCCATCAGAGATGGTTATGAACACATGTTATGTACCAAGGCGCCTGCTGGTATGGTCACAAAGGGTACTATTTGCGAATATCCTCGCAATTAGGGAATGGGAACATTACACAGAAAACGTTAATTCTACCCTAACTATGTCGCGAACAGCAGACTTGGTCGCTGAAAATCCAATTAGCTGCAATCCATGGGCCAATGTTGTTGGACAGAGGAACCGAGATATGTTTTACATCAGGGCGCTTCAGGCTTTCCGGCTGATAAGCTTGCTACTCTAAGTAAATATACCCGCTACAGAGGTACTCAGCACGCACTACGCACCACAGGATTATGTTACATAGTAATACCCTGCATCTCTCTCCCTGTTTTATTACTTTTGTTAAAGGAACGGCGATGCTACGGATGAATAGAATGTATTTGCTTTTAAGATTTTTAATTACTCGATTGTCGACATTAAGAGCTCCCTAATACGCTGCTGATCTCGCTTATGTCGGGTTATTATCGTGATGAACTTTAAAAAGGCACAGGTTTAGCCCTTAAAGGACATTACGTAGCTAATTAGCCAAGGTTCGTGTTGATGCAATAGCCCGATATTGTAAAAAGCATATTACTCTCTTTTTAACAAATCGGACCTCTAACACCCCATTATATGCCCTGCTTAATTCGATACTATGCGCTATAATTTTCAAAGACATCTCTATGGTAATTTAAAGATCTAAATATCTGCTAGGTAAACTTGCGGGGTAGAGGATAAGTACTGATCAACGCTTTTTCACGAGCAAGGGTGACTAATCGCTGACATGTACATTTTGCTAATACAAACACCAAGAACGGCAATAAGTAAAACCATTCAGTATATTTATTGTTGTGATGACCATGGAAGTGTGATCCGAGCGCAAGTATTTGAATATGTACACTCATGTGAATGGCAAACATTTCCATGCACACTTAGTGGATATTAGTTAGCTCGCGTTTACCAATTAGTTCGATTTGAATCCGGCGAGTAGAACCTAACCGGGTCGGAAAGAGGGTGCACCATTCCTTTTGCCGTGCTGTTGGTCGGCTACCACACTGTCATGACTCCAATCTCCATCTTTCTGTGAGGTAACCAGTGACACCATTTTGATTCGGTCTCTTACTAATGATGACCGTGTCATTATATAATAATCAATAGCTGAATAATGCATTTGACGATTTTTCTTATATTAGTGAACATTTCGCATAACTGAATGCAACTGATATTCTGCCAGCCTGTCATGTACATATTATTTGGTTATAATTGCATATACGCAGGTCATCGCAGAATGGTGACAGAGGCTGAACACATTTTGAACCACGTTTATTATATAATGAGCGACGTGAATAAAATATTCAACACTAGAGATTTTAAACCTATGATACGAATATTTGCCCGTGCTAAACCGATATAAAAATGCTGAATATATACAGCTTATAGTTGGAATCTAAATACGATATGTAACTCACATTAGTTCTGAACATTTGTTATCTAATGTTTCAGAGTTAAAGTTGCTCTACCAGCTCATTGGTTATACCATGAATCGATCTAAGGCTCTCAAAATAAACCATTTATTCATTGCTGGTTTCATTACGTTTGTCAAACTGTCAATAACTTTACATACATTGTAATGATGCAATACGTTCAGCAAGGTAGAGTGAGTGATTAGGCATGAAACATTTTAACACTGCGTGTAAGCACGTCCGGAGGAGTCCGAAGACCGTCGAGCAATCTATCAAAACATTGATGAGGTAACGGTATTGTGCCATACCTGTCCATCCCTGGTTCCGAGTCATTGTCGGAAGTCGAAAATTGCACGGTCACTAAGTAGCCTACCAACATGTTTGGATTCAAAAGCAATCACAAATTACATAACATTAATTGCACGTCTTCTTTATTTTGGAAATATAACATTATTATATTACCCGTGGGAGTTAAAGCTCAATTATTGGCCTTATTCCCAACTGCCACCTATATCGCTCAAGCTACATGTATGTAGGTTGTCAGCTAATTAGGTCGTAAATATGGATGTAGGATTCACTGCCCTCGATCGACATGACGATGATTGCAATACCATTGTCTTCAGTTAATGTTGCTTGGAATTACAGTTTGCACATGCAACACGGATTCGCTTATCACTGAGTAACCTGCTGCTATCAATTATGACGTTTAATATAATATTAAACCGCAGGGCTAACCCATGCGGACTGGTGTCAAGAGTTAAGGCAGGGCTTTGTAGAAGATGACGGGTGCGGTTCGTTTTAACAATTATTATATAAGACTTTTTGACTGATCAGTGGCGCATACGTGCACGATTTTGTCGTTTACCACTAATGTTTCGACAAACATCGTGGATTGTGTGCAGTGTCTTTTGCTTATTTAGAATTGTCATTCACCGAGTATTCCATCAAAACATGCTAACTGCACATACTGCCGTGCTATAACACTGCGTCATAAACCAGTGGTTTCTCATACTTTATATGTCATTTGTCATCAGCAATGTGTTTACATCAACACGTATAGAAATGACGACACGAGCGTGTCTCCTAAATGTGGGGAAATGAATTGGTCGCCGCCCTGTGCACTAATGGCATGTACTCGTAATTGGAAGAACCCATCAGTAATATATCCGCTTGGGTGTACTTTACCAGCCACTGTGGATTCCCCAACAACGGAATATCAAACATTTTCCAGCCCAATTTTCCCCAACCACCCCCATCCCGTTTGTTGATATTCAACCATTCGTTGAGTGCAATAAATAAGTAAATAAGATGCTCCCTGATGTGGGAGCTAATAATGAGCGATAATGAATGACAAATTTTCAACAGGAGCCAAAACTAATATCCGGTATTCGAATCTCAACATGTATTAACCAATCAATTTCCCTACCTGCTACCCCCACCATCTTTATTGCAGTTTAGATCAAAACCGTCAATCGATCATATTCCGCTGATCACTTACACCCACAGAAAGCCACCACACTTTATGTAGGAAACGGCATGCTTATTGATCGTAGTTTTATTGCGAGGCGAGAAGCACAACAAAGAAAGCCCAAACCACGAAGAGATGCTACTGCATAGAGATAACATAATCCATATACGAGGAATAACATTTGTAGCCAAATTACGTTTTTAAACCTGTATGGTATAAAGAGCTAGTCAATTTTGTCGCGCAGTCTTTATAATTACATACCAACCCCGAATTATATTGGGTGAACCAAGAAATAATGGCATATATATGAGATTATGGTAACGCGATGTCTATATGTCTCTGTGGAATCTTGACTATTTGCAAAAATAGCAACGTGCTTTGGGGTAATCGGTGTTAATTGGATTTAACTGATCATGCCATGGCAATAGTGCGGTGTCTACTCAAAACTTCTTTGAAGTGCAATTTGCGGAAGACTAATATTGCATCACGGCACTTTTGAAGAACTGATATGGTATAAGAAGAGTCATTATGAACGACAACTGCAACTTCGATAAACATAAATGCAATAAATAATTAGAATAATCGCTTACAGCTGTAAATTCCGAAAATATAACAGTGTTTCCTGCCGGTACACCATTACTGTTTTTTTTTAATGAATGGATGCCGAAGTACCATTACGAATAACCACATCAAATACTGGTATTTTCTAGAAGGGGCTCATGAAGGCTGACATATGGCGGTCTGCCAACGACGAGGCTTCTTTAAAACGTTGTGGAAGGCATCTGAGCAATACACGAGGTGGTTCGTCTTATAACGTTATCTGTTTCCTCTACACTCGTTGTTGTTCATCTGATGACATTAACTGTGATGTACCGCAACAACCATCACCAATATGTCACTAACGCTAGCTTTCTGAGGATTTATTCCCTTACCTACATTCGCCGATATATGTTGATATCACAAAGCTGTTTGTGTCGCCGTCGGAAAGCGATTTGACATTGTAGTTTGTTTTTCTTTCCTGCTTTCACATGCGAATTCATTCATCATGACGGTGTAATGAACGGCTGTTAGAGGTGACAATCCTAGCGATCTAAGCGCTGAATGTCACAACGTTCTGTCACGTTATTCCCGCAGTCGTGTCCATGACTCAGACAGGTACATCTCTCTCCACAAAAACCTTGTGCATAGGATAGGGTTGATGTAGTTCAATGATAGTTGCTGAAGGTACAGAAAAAGGGTTCCTCTCGCTGAATATAGGGTTCTTATTCATCTTGATATGTACAACCCGCTAATCATTTGCAGTTTGCTAATGCATGTGTCATTATAATCAACTCAGTGACGTAACTTCCATTAAAAAAGCCGATTGTGTTCGTCAATGCTGTAATACACGTATACTGACAATCTATGTTTGTGTTTGAATACAATTTCGCGGTCGATATGCAGGTTCATCATCATATGCCCACCATATCGATATGCAATAAGCTAGAACTGCTATCGGACATTGAGGTCGGCGTTTAGCTATTCACGGGTGAAGCAAAACCAAATATAAACATTCTGATGGTGATGCCTTCTTCCTCTTGCTCTAGCATTGGCCATCGTGGTTGTTGTTGCACTGGGTCGTAGACTATTGAGCTCTGCCTGCGTGTAGACTGAGGACTGTAATCGGCCTGTGGAGAACGGTACGCGATGAATATCTGGATACTGCAAATCAGCATCCGTCCCACGACCACAACAAGCCCCTTCATCTTTTCAGAAGATATTCCTTATGTGTATACAAAGAAGAACACTTGATCTGCTTTGATTTCGGCAGACATGTCTCTCCGTCGAGTTTTGAGTAGTTTAACCCTTTATTGGAACCCACTGCAATTACGAGAGGCACAAATGCATAGAATAAGAGGCTCCAAGGCAGCAAATTGGTCAGCGTGAATATATCAGCCTATCGTTTTTTAGGACAATTTAGCGACAAGGCAGGGCTCGAATAGTTTGTTTTGCAGGTGAAATATTTATCAAAATCAGATCATCAGGCGCTTCGTCTACCCATTCAGCGGCAGTTTTGGCGTTTTGTCACCGAACTGTCAATGAACAACTTGTCATTCCGGAAGGAAATAGAGAAGTTTGGTCAGTGTGCTTATAGCGTCAGCGTTCATGGCAATATTTTTGCCACAGAGCGTCACTGTCTGCTTCGATAAAACCCGATTGACCTGTAGAATATGAAATGATATATATATATATATATATATATATATATATATATATATATATATATATATATATATATATATATATATATATATATATATATAGATATATATATATATATATATATATATATGTTTATATATATATGTTATATATGTATATGTATATATATATATCTATATATGTATAATATATAGATATATCTCTCTATATATGTAAATATATATACATATACCCGATCTATATCTCTATATATATAGATATATATATATATATATATATATCTATATATATATATATATATATATATATATATATATATATATATATATATATATATTTTTCATCCTGGTCGAATTGAAAATGTGAATGACAGCAGGTGACAATAGGATAGTTACCTCAGAGATCATGTCGGCCAGGTGCGTGGTGGTTGCCATCCGGCAAATTACACAGACAAGAGAATCAACAATGTAACTTCCTAT
The DNA here is from genome assembly GCA_034190875.2 of Urechis unicinctus. NCBI lineage: Eukaryota > Metazoa > Annelida > Polychaeta > Xenopneusta > Urechidae > Urechis > Urechis unicinctus. Next base: position 19,255,123 of record CM067353.1, read on the forward strand.
GTCACGATGGTCAGCTGCAACAAAGGTAATGGTAGACTGACAGAAAATACTTCTGTTGGCCGGAAGCACGTGCAACGGAATATTTGGTTTCTATTTCTAATCTAGCTTCTCTTACAGTCAGTGTGTAGCATCACAACAAACAGGTCAGGTGGGATTGGCTGAGGCGTAGGTGATACGCTGGTTGAAGGAAGAGACTCAGTCGTTTGACAGCAAACTACGTCATCCTCGCGTGGACAAAGGTACGACTTCGTGCTCCCTTCCTTGGTCTGGCCGTGTTGGGCTGCATGTTGGTTCTCCGCCGAGCCTCGCTGTAGTTCGGTTTCCACTAGTAACAGAACATAGGACAACGCAGAACATTAAAACCTGATGCAGTTTGTAAAAGTATACATTAAAATGAGACGTGAGCCTACTGTACATCGCATGATGCGAGCTAAACTGGCCATTTACCATTATCAACAAGATGGATGTTATCATATCTCCCAAGGAATCAAGTTTGCACCACCGTTTGTTTGTCTGCCCGGCGGTATGTTCAATGTTATCGGATTGCGTTCCTCTAAGAGATCGGTTTGCCCTGAATGTTCTAGTGAGTTTAAAGTTTCGTACAATAGTATCATTCACCAAGTTAATGATCATAGCGCATTGGTCGTTTATATATGCTGTTGAATATCCGGTTATAGATCCGGGTCAGCGTTAACTGAAGTCAAAGATCGTGCATTGGGTTCAGCGCCATTTTGTAGCAGCGTCAACAGAACTGCTTGACATTTGTTAACATCTGCAAAGGACGACCCAAAAGAAGCGTGAAGCAGGGCCGATTTCTTGCACTTATCCAGAGCATTCACGTCAGCCCCGGCACCAACAAGTTCCCGGACACATTCCGCGTGCCCCGCGTAAGACGCCAGATGGAGGGCACATAACCCGGATTCATCTTGACTGTCTATTGTGACGTGTACCCAACTAAGTATATACTTTATTATTTCACTTCTTCCCGAAGCAGCGGCCATTAGCAAGCACCTGAATAACGTGATGTTGTTGTCCACCAGTTTGGTATATGTGCGCCACTTGTCCTTCAAAAGTGTCAGGTTAGCTCCGTTTTGAAGCAGATAACTTACCAGGTCAGGTTTATTAAATCGACAAACACAATGTAAAGCTGTCCAGCCTTCACGTGCTCCAGCGAGGTTGACATTAGCGCCATGTTGGATTAACAAGTCCGCCGCTTCCACAGACCGACTTCCCCTGTCACAAACAATGAGCAAAGGGAAGCAGCCGTTCTTATCAATGAGATTTACCAGGTACCGCGCTCCATGCTTCTCTAGAAGCAGGCGTAGAATGTCAGCATCATGGTGAGCTTCGTTGCTGGAGGCCGCGTGCAGGACCGTTTCACCCATGTCATCCATGATATCCAGATCAGCTCCTAGCTCGATTAATCCATCACACAGGTGAGCGCCGCCATGACGACAGGCAAGTATCAGAGGTGTAGGTCTAGCTCCATGCCCACTTCTGCTGTTAGCATCTTCACCCCATTGTATCAATGCCTGCGCAACCGACACGTCACATCCTTTACGGCAGGCCCAGTGAAGTAGCGATTCCCTGGTGTCACTTAAGTACCTCCGTAAGAGACAACTTGCCAGGGCCGGTCCTAAAGCTGCCAGTATTCGCCTGAGTTCATGACTGTCATTTATCTCCACAGCGTGGCAAAGAACATTCATATGTTCCATTATATCTTATTCGGCAATTCTCGCAACGGATTGTCATGGAATCGGTTTGATTTTAGCAGAGTCGTACGATCATAGACGTCTGAAATAAAGACCAATCACGTGCTTAGCATTGATGATATATGTCGACTCAAACACCCAACGTGCAGCACGTTTGTGCTCGCGGCATATCCAGATGCTTACCAAGCATTACGGCATCCTCAATACACCTGCTGAATACAGATACGCAGCATATCAACTCCGCCACCATTTCATATGCATTGAGATATAACACTTATATACAAAATATTACAATATACCGTAGCCTGCTGTAGACCACGAATACTACATTGTTGGAGAGTAGTCATTGACCGCTCAGACGTCAGTTATTGACTCACGGGCAAAGTTCAACAACAAAGATCCTCCAGATATGACACAACTTACCTTTGACCTACTTAGTAGACGCCGCCTTTCATAAGCCTGATACTGTACGCTCTCTTGTAGTCAGGGTGATAATGTCTTGTGAACCCGTTGCGGCGCAACGCCCACCTCTAGTTCTATCAGGATGTAACGCATAAAATTGTAGTCTGGAAATTCCCATAGTCAAAGACCGTGGCGGGTTTATTCAATGTGGTAAAGTCGTACTACAGCCTACAATTGTCTAGCGCCCTCGCCAATCTTCTCTGGGGTATGTAAAGTTTCGTTCCTGGCTCATAGGTAGCTACTACTATTTAATCACGGTTTTTTTCATTCGGTGGATACCAGTTTTGATGGTCGCAGGACCACATATCCTGTTTATAAAACGTCCTAACCCGACACCGTCGAACCTGGTATCACTGGGGCGTGAACGTGTAGTGAAAGGACATCAGTGAAAAGTCAACCGGTGGGGCTACTCTCTTGTCGGGACTGTAGTCACATTATCATGTCAATCTTAACGCTTCAATAGCGAACATGGTTGCCGTCTTGTATGCTGGGTATCTCCGTGTATGGTTGGCATGCAATGCCGTTTAAGTAGATCTGGTTATACAAAACCTCAGTAGAGCTTGTAAACGAAAATTCCTATTATTCCACTCAATCAAACATAACATAATATATGTAGGCCTCCTTCGCTCGTTTGAATCCTAACATCGGCCATATATTTGTAGTACATCATTCGACCTTTGACATTTGTTCGTTCATGTAGACGAAAAAGACAAAGAGTGGACATTCGTCGCTGTTTAAGTTCCCCATCCTGAAGCACGATCGTCAAGCAATCGCCACGCGCTAATGCGTCTCTAATAATAAACGCCGTCTTGCCCACGTCCGCCGTGTCATTGGTAATGAAAATTGGTTCATATGCACCGGGAAGGTGACTCTCAGTCACAAGCGAACGTGGGGTATTGGATGTTTATAAAAAGACGTATTTGTGTGAAGCCAGAAGTCGTAAATAGTATGACACTAACCGAATGGCCGAGGTACCTACATGCATAAAGTCATCTAGCTGTCCCCGGATTCAAAGAAATAAGCTCTGTATGGGATATGTTCTTGATAACCGGGTATGATTTGTCTGCTATCTAATCGCGCCCTGACATGTACGAATGTGGACTGAATGCCCTCGACTGCAACAGATAACTTATAGCAGCTATTACAAACGCTGTTATGTTGGCCATCATTGAAGCTAGCTTCCCCGCCTCCACTCAGCTGACAGCCTAGATGGGGTTTAAATGCCCGCCTTGCTTAGGTCATCATATTATGTGCGCATTGGCTGAATGCGCTTGGGTGAACCCAGCACGAACTTTTGAGTCGATGCAAGCACTGCGTAAACTTGAGTATCGAGTTGGCAAAATGCCTTGACCGAGGTGAGCAGTGCATATTGCCGCACTCACTACACGAGTTCAGTGGTTTCAATATATTCCATTACTACATATGTGATTTAGCAGTAATAAAAGACAATATGAGCTAGGTTATGCAACAAGGCACTTTTTACGGAACCTATAAGCGGGATATAACTTTCAATGAAAATAAAGAAATCAATTGAACCATTTAGAGAGAAACATCTTGCCCTGTAAGTATACTCCACAGTTACATGGTATGAACGGGTCTCGATGTAATCGGCCAGTATTGTGGCCGCCTGTGATTGGTCACCCAATTACAGGTAGAGCTGGTCTCATGAGGGGACATGGGATTATGTATATATATTGAAGGAGCGTCCAAGTTTCGGGAGCATACTCCCAGGATCCGAAGCGGGTAGACGCGACCAATATATACAGCATAAGACCAGTTATAACACAGTGTTGTAATCGTAGTCAATGAATATATCTCGTTCGCAAATAAGTCTTGATATATCTGAGCATAATGTTCAGTCCACTACGGAAGAGAAACCGGACTTAAACAAGAAATACCCTCACATATGTATGGATACACTTGCAGACCAATAGAGCGATTAAGTGTTTGAACTCCTTTATACACATGCGAGATGACCAAAGTAAATACACAACAACTTATACACGTGCCGCTTCGAAATTGAAGTCTTCTTATTTGCCGTTGTGGAATGTATGAATGTGAACATTGAGACACGAAAACTTTAAAGCCAGCGTACGCAACGAGATTAGCATGAATGGCGGAATGGTTATCCACATGGCTCACTTATAGCTGTGTTGGCTTAGTTATGGCTGGAAGTTCTCATAGACGACCTGCTGGAGTGCGTATTACCAATACCTACACACTGCCGAAATATCATCATCACCATATTTCGGTTGTTTTGCTTAGCCTCATTCGCGAGACAATTACACTTCGCGGTAACTCATTATGCAGTTTGGTCAAGCAAGCAACGTTGGAACATGAGCGCAAAGGATTACTAAATTAAACCAAAGAGACTAGAAGAATATATGGCCTAGACTATGAGCTATCGTGATAATTTTTACGCCACGCCGAGGTTCAATATCTATAGGGCTCCTCTCGAGCACAAATGTAAGAGTAGCGCTCTGTTTAAATGTTCGGCCGAATACAATGCTTAAGATTTAGTGCAACGTTTAATGCTGATTTGTTATCTTATCGCGTGATCAATACAGCTAGTTATACGTATTTCATTGCGCCACATTCAGTTTATTCGCCCTTACAATGCTTCTGATGTATCGTTAGCGGCTAACAATAAATATCTGAGAAAAGCCATTATTACGCCTCTTTGCAAGTGTTCAAACAAACTTGGCTGCGTCAATTCAGCGCTTGGGATGTTGCATTCGTCACATCAGAAAAACACAATAGTTTTATCGTGTTTTTTTTATTACTACATGAATAAAATAAGATAAAACAGCCAGGTGTGTTACATCAACAGTCTGTTGCGCTTATTTGGCGTGATGAGATTAATCATTCAATTACATTTAGAAGCCATATTCAGGAATATATCTGCTGTGATGTTGTCACGGCTCGATATTACAAACCACAAAACACAAAACCAAAAAACTATGTTTTTGGGTTCATGTGATGAGGAATGTCGGGGTTGATTGTGAAAAAAAGACGCAAGAACCATCACTCCTACGGCCACTCATTTCTGACATCATCAAGGCTCATTGGTAGACGAACAACACACGTCATGACGCCTTATCGACTCGACATCACAATCTAGCATGATCTACAATTCACCGGCTTTAAGTCGATATATTCATCACTAAAGAGGATGCAGCTACATTGAGCCATAGTTGCCTTCCCTCTGTTTTTATACATGTGTGTTTGATGGACGCGCCTTTATATTGTAATGTTTGCTGTAGTGATTCCACAATGCCACCGGATTGACGAAAGTAATCGCGTTAAAAGCACAGTAAATTGCAAAATTATGCCGAATTACAATTTTTTGGCAATATATCATAGATGGCCAATCCATCAGCACATTAGAGGTTCGCAACATTTCCTATAAGAAGATGATTTAGGTAATCATAAGTGCCTGGGCAAGAACAACTAATACCAATATATTGATGCATTTGAATTATGGCTGAAAGTCTTCGTGCAGAACAGGCATTCACAATGTATGTTGATGAAACCGAGGTTGCTCAGAATTCAACCGTAAATCAAACATAGATGCGTGGTTGAGGGGGGGGGGGGGGGTGTTCTTTACTACATGCGCATCATGTGAATACCATACATACACACATTGCCCATGTCTGTTTGATATACAATGGCAACTCACGTTATATCGTGTTTGCTATCCATGTGGATGCAGTACCAACTCTATTGCAAGGTTTTGCCCCATACGCGCAAACAATCCTCAACCAGTCAGCTAAAGGTGGTGAAACTGTCCCACTTGTGGGACTTATGTCATCTATATGTACATTCTAACAGTAACAAGGGCCACAATTCAACAGCATCGAACTCTTTAAAATAGTAGCTGAGCAACGTAATATATGTCGTACTTCTGTTCATACAATGTTTGATCTCCAATTTCTATCATCTAATACAAAACTATTTTGCATCATTATTTGCGTTTTTTGTAGCATCATCGTTGATACAAACCAGTTTGCACATATTTGTAGCTTCTGTGGAATTTTTTTCTCATGGGGCACGGGCATCATCCCTAAAACGGCGTAATATGACAAGGGCGGGCTGTAACAATCACGTGGAACGAAAGAGAGGCTTAGGATCGGCCCGAGCATGGTGAACGGATTTCCACATGGTATAACATTGTTGTTCTTATCTCGTCAGTCAAATGGTTGTTTCTAGGTTTTGGGCTTCAATGCAACAAGAAAGCTATTAGCACCATTACATTTGCAATCGGCACAATAGTATGTTTGGCTTAATTATCAGCGGTTCTACGTGACCTGCAACACTATATACTTTTCTTCCTTTAATGATGTCATCACCAAGCGAGGGCAACCAAATTGATATGATATTCGATGCACTTAGTATAGCTCTTTACATCAGCGACCGTGTAGGTGTTAATGCTTATTCTTTATGTTACAGGATAAGAAAGCGCACGAAGTCGAATGAACCATCGGATAAGTACAAGCCTTATCACCATGTAATTAGCCATTCGGCTGATCTTAGGTTACCCATAAATGATACATTGAAAGCTACTGCGATGTGTATATTGTTGTTTCAGGAAGAATCTGGTGTATGAAATATGTTGTCATAGCCATTATACTACGATTGCTACTCTGAATGTTGGATAAGAGGTTATTGCTCTTTTATGAGTGTTCCTAATGCTATGATATAATGAATTACTGCGCGACAGTAATGGTGACCGGTTTACGTGACGTGTCGTAAAGAGCTCGCAGCGCGGCCAAATGAATGCAATCATCAATTAAAACAGGCGTTTTTCGTATCTAACGAAAAGGATATGTGCCGCCTCATTGTCCATTTTCCGGGCGAATACTTGCGACAATAATGTGTGCAGTGACTGACTGTTGCTATTGCATATATCATTAATCTAGAAGAAATTGCTGAAATATCCGTTCGGGGATACAATTATCGTTTGTATTGCAGAAGTTCCTCCTGTGGTGCTTTGCTCACGTTTCATGATTCCCAAAGGAGCCAGCGGGACTCAGACTTCATACTGCGCTAATCTGACGAAGTTTTAGTTTGTTCACACCGAATCATTCATAAAAAGGGACCATGTTTTCACTCTAATATTACAAATCCGACAAGGTAAATGACGGCTTAGTTGCCCGCATGGCACGTCAAAGTAACGGATAACAGTAATTGCTCGTAAAAGCACTACACAGGCGTAAGATACTGCGGCATATTTAATACATTCGATTGATTGTATCTTAAACACAAACATTAGGGTATCCGAGGAAATCTAATTGGCTTTCTCTTGATCATTTAGTATCACTATATATTCGTTGGATATAAATAGCTCACCGTAAGCGCAATACTATACGCCTTAGCATCGCATTATATTATACTGGAATTTAGCTCCACATGATGAAAGAGACCTCAGGGTTATGGTATTGCCAATGAGGGCCGTCCTCACGCTGTTAATAAAAACCAGTCATATTATGGAAAGCACCACTCAATCACTTCGGCTGGCTCTTTACTTTTGTATCTCAATCATATCTGCTAGCGTTGTAGATGCATCACCATCATTAACGTGTTATGGCTGTTTGTTGAAACGCTATGCAAAATTAATGTTAGCATTGAAAACAAATGAAACTTTAACGATTGAAACGGATGTGTCTCCAATTAGTGGAGTGTTATGCAGAGTTTACGGGTCATACATAGCAACAGCGTGTTAAATTGATGTGGCAACGTTCTCACTTTAAGCCTCTAACTGAACGTACTCTTTTTGACTAATCCTTCCCTTATTCCTTCTGAGTCACGCGATCTATTCGTGGCTCGATTATAAATACTTTACTGTGATAAGTGCATAACAAATAAATCTTTGTTTCATCTCCAGGATCATTGTATGATTATAATAGTCATTTAAAGGATACAAACTAGAATTGAGAATTTTCGAACACTCGAAACAGACCGTGCGCCATGTTGACGGGGATGATATTGTCATAATGTCTCGTGCGCAATAAACGGTGTCAATTTGCGTTCGAAAAGACTTATAAATATCCATTTGTTAATTTATCCCTATAGTTATACGCATAAACAGTTTGATAATCTACACTCCTGAGTTTTATTTGTTGTTCGTCCTGTCAACAATAAGAGGTCTGATTTTCAATAATAGCTCGGTAGGTATGGTAGCTACTTTAAAATACCGAAGATCTGGTTTGTTATGTATGGCATTTGACAAAGGCATTATGAATGTCTAGTGGATATTAAAAAACTACTGTCACCCGATACTTTACATTAGAAACAGCTACGTCATTGATATTAACCCCAGATACTGCATACTATTATACCATGGATGATCAAATAGATCCAACTAGAGCATCGAATGATATGTCATGAATGGTTTTATTCGTTTAGTTTTGTGCACCACAATTCATTTGCACCTTACGTTTCACGGATATGCAACTACCGGTATAAACTTGCATATATACAAACGAAAAAACAACATGATAATACAAATACTAATAAACCAATAAATCTTGACCTGGACGATTTGATGAATGGAAACTTCCGCTGCCACGTCGGGTTAGAGTCAGAACCGGCATCGGCATAGACCCTCATGAACTGAATACATTCATTGTAACCGGGATGCAATCACATGAACGATTGCAAGGGAAATGTTAGCAAAACTAACACTGCAATGTCGTTAACAGCCACAATGGATGAAGATGGCTAGCGCGAGGCTTTTGACCCACTTTGGTCGTTTATTTAATTCTCGTTGCTTGTGTATTTAAAAAGATACATATAAATGAATGGCCCATGCAGCAATATTACTTTGGAGGCAACCATGGTTACATTTGAATTTGTTGTGTTGCAATCTGGTACTATCAACTGACGGCTGAGTCTCAAAACCAATCATAAAGGAGACAGATAACATGTTCACTTAAACATAAGCTGCAGGTAGATATGGGGATACAGAAGATATGCACTCACTCTAAATTAGCTAACTCATCAAGGGAAAACAAGGCAGTCTCATCCACTGTGGTATCACATGACACCAAAGGCAACTAAGATGTGCGTTGTTTCTAACATACCCGGGGTTTCCATAAAATGACCCTTTCAATTCGTTGCGAACAGACTGACAGTGTAACCAAGCTTGTCGTACAAATCTTGCTCAGATTTTGAAATGAAAGCTCATATGCGTCTATAAAGGCAACGCTAAATGAATGGCAATGTTTTATACCTAGCAAACAACCGACCGTTATCCGATAGACTGTGAAAATTGCAGCTGTCTCGCCACACTTCAGATAAGATAATGTACTATGAGTTTTTGCCGGCTTTATTGCAGTCAGTTCCTAGTATTCCAGTCAGTTACCTTCTCGTTCTATGACGCGAATCGAACAGTGCCAACAAACCAATGTTGAATATTTTTGCACCTTGTTTACTTGGGCTTATGCACAACAGATAGTTTAAACTGCAGGTCGACTAATTTAATGCTAATTGTGCCGCATCGAATATTCAGAATGTGTTCGTTTGTTACGTCTTGCTCGTCGTATAACTACTGCAACGATTCAACATTATCGCTTTCTCGACCCAAATACCATCAAGCTCTATGTGGCGGAAAGTAAATGGGGTGAACGTCCACGAGCATACAGGTAAATGGGAATCCACAGCTACACTGTTGCACACCAAATGCGTAACAATGTAGTACTTTTCATTCTCTGCAAAGTTCAGCGATGTAAGGTCAGTGTGGCATTATGAATGTTGTTAATGCTACGCTTGAATGCTAATGCATCATGTGAATGAGCCCCTCGTGGACAACACATCATCAACTAAAATACCCCATCCGGCAGTTCCGTTATAATATGATTTGTCTCCACCACACCCCTGATATATTGACTCCAACAAATGCACGCAGTTTCACAGCAACAGTTACAAGCACAGTGACTAGTAGGATCGCCACACTTATGCATCAAAGACTACGTGGCAGCTGAACATGACTTATTTAACATATGAAGTGTTTGCGTCGCTTTACACACTAACTAAAACATAGTACTAATTATTCAACAATTTCGTTCACTGACATGATCAGTGCTGGTACATTTTGTGTTGCAGCACCATGTTCAATAGAAGCGTCTCTGGCTAGGAAGAGCAACCGTTGTCGAGCGTGCAATGCGACCGTGCGTTATCTCTTTATAAACATAATTCTTCCTGTCAAATCACTTAAGTTCGTTTCTTTATTAAAAAGGGGTCTAACATGTCAACGCACAAACAAGTCTGGCTAATAATCCTTCGATGAGAAGAATACAAGGCGCTGAATTTATCCGCTAACGTCTAGCTAATGAGATATCTGGGTATCCAAGAAGGCGGCGAAATTAAACTTAAGGACTTATTTTACTACCATGTGTCTACGTTTCCCTTCTTAGCATCAGCGTTGTTTCAGACCATAACAACCAGACACATCTGTTACAATTTTATATTCCGCATCATGAATATAGCAGGAAGTGTGTAACACATCGTCGTTGTCTTGTCGAACAATCATGTGTGTTCTGTTTGTTAACCGAGCTTTTAATATGTCATGCATGCTCTAGAGCTTCCAAAGTGCGACCAGGGTGGCCAAAGTGATCACGTTAAAAGGAGTGCCGCTAGAGAAATCAAGCTAAGGAACGTCTTTAGAAAGATTGCTACCAATGAATTGTTGTAATCCTTTACCTAGAAGGGCAATCCATCGTACGTAAAAATGGCCCGAGCCCATTTGAGATGAAACATTGATAATTACGTCAGCTACTTTCCAATATATGGACATTGTAATTATAAAACAAAGCAGATTGCAACCAAAACCTACATATTGATAAACGTGAGGTATGCGTATAAAATGTACTGCATGTTTTAACATTTCGCGTATAGAAGCTGCATAGCACTCGATATTTGTCGGTTCGCAGCTACTCAACTTTATGATTATTGATCCACTTCCGGAAAACATGTTCGAAATGTCGGTCTGTAGTGGATTTGTAATAACCGTTTGTTTTTTTTATAATGATTTGCGATTGCGCAAAACATCACACGAAACATTTCTGCTTTTGAAGACTGATACAAGCTAAGCTTGCTATTCGATCATGCTATATCGCGTTGCAAAGTACAATTATTCCCAAGACATTCATCGAATATCCAACACTAGTTAACTCGCTAATCTGATTATTAATCGGTGGGCCTAAAGCCAGACAATCTGTTATTGTAAAATTCAAATGAGGCCGTGTATACTTCGGATGGACATGACGGAGTTTGACTAGCTTTCACTACACAGAGAGTATTCGTCTTACAAATCGGAGCACAAGTTTTGAAACAGTGGATATAAGGTGAGTTATAATAAAAGCGGATATAACGCATAACTGAGTTTCCCCGCCATCTTGACTCGTTTGTTCTGTCCGTCTTATCGGCTAGTATCTAATTACTGTTGGTAATTGACGGGGTAGCATGTCATTTAACTTTAAGGACAGAATACGCAGATTACTTTGAAATAAACCACTTGCGGATAGAATTCACTGGTCTAGTTGACTTTACCTCTTAGCCTGAATTATTTGAAACTGTTCGCTCTATCAGCTACATCGATGACTGATATGATTCGGGAGATGAACCATGTTAGAAACCGAGATTTATCTCGGAGTTACTCTTATCAGCACGCGTTGGCTCCCATTTAGGAAATTTTACCGGACATTTTTTCAAAAAGCATCATATCTGAATGTAGGTTGGGATGAAATATTCTATTACAAATCATTAGCGCACGTGGATGAGCAATTGACTATCACAAATGTTGTGGTTCGATATGACGTGTGGTCAATTGTAGGTAAATTGGTTAGAAAAAACAAGATACGATAATCCACAATCGATTGCATCAAACGACACTGAAGGTTTTGATTCCCTCTATCCCAACAGACCAAACACACAGTAGATGGCATTGTTTGCTATCACTGTAATTTGCATTCATGGTCTTGTGTATCTATAGTGCTTCACCCTAACAGCTGAATGGATTATATGCTAGGCACAAACTGTTCTACGACAACAAAGACGGGCATCTTGAAGTGGTAATAGTCCATGATAAACCATATGGCGCGTTTAAGCATAACTCGTTCTATGGAAGTTGATATTTACATGGAACTTCAGCCAACAAAAGACTGATCGTAGCTCCAAGCCAGTGAATCACTCAAAATGCTACTGATCGGTTTACGGACACTACTCTTATAGGTAAAAAGCCTACTCTGACAAAACCTGCGGAATGTTTACCGCGTGTTGACAAGTATACTCATAACATAATTGGATAACAGCATTCATGTATGCTTGGTTTAGTAATGTCTAAACCATACTGCATTACTTTTGAGTATAGCACTGTCGCTATGTATCCAGTGATAAAACAGTCACTTCCTCCGAGGATGTGTACATTTATTACACATTGTATAAACAGCCACTATGGCGATTGTGTGAAGCTGGTATCAATTTGTTATCCGCCCTGCACTAATTGAAGTCAGCTGCATGATACGAAACACATCACACATCATGAACAAAATGCGGTCGCATTATGACAATGATGTAGCCATCTCGTCTACCAATATGTAATATTGGCAAAAGCTAATGCACCATTTCGCAATTCTTGTGATAATCGATGATAGCGATGTTAATTTGTTCAATGTCTGATCCAGCCTTTCAATAATTTGTCATCCCATAATAAGGTAAATTTACAGTAAGCATGCATACATCCTATAACATAATCTAATGCCCTCAGACCCAGCTCATGTGATGTCGAATGGCATATTGAAAGAAGGGTTATCCTTCGAAGACCCCTCCACGATCTGTCAGCTTAGTTATGGTTTCAAGTTGATGGAGGCCACCTGCTAGCGCACGTGTTCGTATGATCGATACGCTGCGTAGTTATTCCCATACGTCATATCCCACTGTTTTGTTAAGATGCACTCATAGTACAGCAATTTATCTTTGCCGTAATGTGGCTGTTGTGTTTGAGTAATCATATATGAATGTTGGCTTCCAGCCTCCCATTTTGCGGATAGCATTTAATATCTTACTGCAGAAAGAAATCAGTACTGCATCGCACCGGACCGCCAAAGTAATGCGAAGGCTTGTTAATACTCCACAACCAAATATTCATGACCTGTGTTTCAACGCCGTTATTGATATCACGATCATTACGAATAAGTAAAAAGTTGTGCGGCGATGTTCACTGCGCTGCTTCATATTAACCATGCTTACACCATGTGGAGAATTAAATCTCTTGCACGAATTGCGTATCTTGAATTCTGGATGCAAGTGAACATGGAAAATTTACTGATGAAGTAATTATCTCCAAACCATAATTACTTGACATAAGAAGCATGCGTCTATCATCAAACCTTTAGATTTCCATTTTTACCAACAAGTAATTTCGACGATAACTATCCTCTCGACATGCGCAATATTTATATAACCTCTAGCAAATCTGGTCGGCAGCGATTATATGGATCAAGCAAAGCATTAACGGCTGCATACCCATGCCCACCTACATTACATTCATTACCTAGATAGTGAAATTATATATATAATATGAACATATATATATGTATATATATATATATATATATTGATATATATATATATATATATATATAAATATATATATATTTATATATATATTTGTATATATATATATATATATATATATTTATACATGTCTATGTATGTTTATATAAATATATATATAATATATATATATATATGTATATATATATATACATATATATATATATTTATATATATATATATTTATAAGTGCATATATATATATATTTATATATAATATATATATATACATAGATATATATAATATGTATGTATATTATATATATATAATATAAATATATATATATATACACATACATATATTACCATGCCGGAGGGCTTTGGGAGGGACAGTTATGGAAATATAGAGCCAAACCATTGCGAGTGTTGCAGTACTTGCGTTTGCTAACAAATTTGTTAGACCTTGCCACTTAAATCCGCTGAATTGGCTAATATTAATCGTCAGAAACGTAAATGCTTTTTGAATATATCGAGCAGATGAGTCGTCTGGTTGTGGCTGTTTTTCAGTTGACCTCCAAGCAATCTGAGACGCACTGTATGATGAGACAGAAGGGTACGTTATGATTATGGGTAAGCATTGGTACATTATATAAATTTAGCGTTCAAAACATCTCCCTAATAGAGGACGAAACTCCACGAAAAAACTAGGTCCCTACTTTGGAGAAAACAAACTATTGGATTATCAAAACTTTGGTTTAGATGATAAAGAAATGACTGTGTATTGAGGCAGGATGTAAAATACACATCCTAATGCGGTTGTCTCGGAATAAGTGCAACGTTATGCTGGAATTCGTCTAGCTAAAGCATTTAAGGATTGTCTAACCAATATGAATATTGTTAACAATTACTATCAATTAATCAGGTCAAGGTATTCATTCAATTAGTATTACATTTTTGATTTATGTTACTATGGTTATCATAATAATAACTTGAACAGGTAAGGTGTGGGAGATTGACGCCAATTATCAACGGGGATGGAATCCAATCATTGTTTTATTTTAATTTGGGATATTATATATATATATATATATATATATATAGATATATATATATATATATATATATATATATCTATATATATAGAGATATATATATATATATATAGATATATATATATATATATATATATATATATATATATATATATATATATATATATATATATATATATATATATATATATATATATATATATATATGTGTATATTATATATATATATACAAATGCGACAATTATGGACATCTAGCAAAAAAACATTCATTTTGGGACATTGGAGGCGGCGAAACATATATTCAATTTGATGCTCATTTCTTGTTGTCTGTTGGTCTGTCAGTAACATGTTTCGGTTTCGTAAAATTATTTATGATTTTCATTGTTTTATTAAACTTGTGTACCAAAAAGGGTGTTCCAAAATTGTTCGGGTATAAGGGACACATAAAAAACCTACTATTTTGGAACTTAGCAAAAAAACCAAACCATTTTTCTCGTCAAATCAAAAGATATTCCCGACCAGCAACGCAACTTCGTGTGAAACAACACCAGGAACTTTACGAATTATTCGACCTGGCTATACATTTCGGCTTGTCCAGACGAATATACATCTTTCTCCAGCTCATTGGACAACGTCGAAACCAAACATATTTGTTATATATTCCCTCTATCAAATGTCACGTGGATAGAATATATTCATTAAGGAAGAAATACACAATATATCAAAAGTTACTTGCAATTACTTGCCATGTGGTACTGCTGGTTAGCTCTCAAATGTCATACAGACAATTATATGCCAATACCGATTCTAAACAAATAATATGTATTATTGACGACTGATGAAAAAGATTTGCTGAGAGAAAGCACCGAACATAATGTCCGGTTCTCGCATGATCAGATTGAATTCCTTTCAACCGATATGAGAGATTCCAGCGATAATACTGGTAAATCCTGTCGCTTCAATATTGATAGCTGTCATAGTTAATGGATATGATGCGCTAGAGGTCCATGGTAGATTTTGGCATCCGCTTAAGGCTTTTCGTCCACTATTTTTACACCGTCTTCCCTGCTGTAGATGTTTTGCCTATTTATATTTGTTGAGGTGATTAACAGAGCGTAACTAACTGAAGTTGTCGTAGGTAATGATACCATTTGTAACCCTCCATTTGGTAATCGTTCATCTCATATAACAGCTGACGGGTGCAATCAATCATGCTGTGTAGGCTGCTATATGCAGTGCAGCTTTCAAAACGGATTAACTGTACCACTTCGTTCTCTGCTCAATCAATATTGCGGATGACTATTTATCGCATGCCCAAACAGCTAATTTTGCGCTGCCATGAGCACGGTTAATCTTATGCATGATTAACTGCAATGAAGCCTGTGCGTCCAGAGTTCTGTGAATAATCAATGGGTTGTCCGAATAGTGACAGCGGGGAAGAGTCCTTAATCTAAGGAAACCAAACACTTCCCAAGAATCCCATGGGACGTTGCATTGTTGGTAGCTATCAGCACAATATTGCTATACTTACACTTATGTTCGAGATAACATACATTCCCGAAATGTGCACCATAACGATGATTATACGTGACATGTATTCATTAAGATTGTGATTCGCGTGATTGAATTATCTGTGGTGTAATCGATTATTATGGTATTTTAGGGTGTTGTACCGTCGAGCCTTTGTTATTCGATGAGTCAGATACATCTTACAGGTATTTACCAATTGACGGCCCGTGTCGCCTGCTAAGCGTGTTAGCCGCCCATTGTGTTGCAACTAATTTCTATAGTGCGCAATACTGATGTGGGAAAAAGGTGACAGATAGGAATAAAGTACAAATCACTCATAAAATGGAAAAATCTACCTTTTTATCCTGCGCTCTTCCTATTGTAAAGCCATTAAACTGTATCATATTTCACATGTCTACGAAGATTTCTTTAGAGACAACATGTTATAATAGAACATGTTGTGTGGCAATCCGGTAGAAGAGTCCCGGATTCTAACATTAATAATACTGATGACATCTTTATCAAACCAGATCAATGCCAAAGAATGCATGCCAGAAATAAACCGGATGAGCAACATCGAACGTGCCTCCGATGCGCATGCGGGCACTGGTGTATGTGTGTGTCTCGTCATCGTCCATCGACTTGCAGCGTTCCCAAAGACCCTGATTGTGTGTGTCCGCTCAATACCTCAGCCGCACATTATAATATTAAATGCGCTGGCTGCTCTAGAATATACGAAACGTCTCAAGAGTTTGCCAATTACATTATTGTCTTCTTAAAAAGTTGATATAATTTCCATGCATTCAGGCTTACACCAAGAAAGGGAATATCATCGAAATAACGTAGCGCACCGGCATCGTTCTTCGCGTGGCAGCCGAGCCTAATCTTTCCTACCTCAAGGTTATCCGTATATATTTCGCATGACCCACTGACTATAAACGACCTTTTCATTGCTATGACTTTGAGTATCGTCAAAGTTGGATATTAGCTAGATCAACGCAGGTAGATATCAAGTTACATGGTTATGAATTCTAGTTAGAAAAAAAAACGTTCGAAAGACCGTATGTAATGGAGTAGGAATATTTGTTTGCCTGCTCTCTAATGATTTACGGTTGCGCAAAAGGGCAAACTCTGCATCTCTGACTTTGAATACACTTACCGGCTTAGCGTGCTATTCAATGGCGTGTTATTGCTGTGTTAAGAACAATTACTCCCTAGGCATTTATCATATAGACCTCAGCACGTTCCGCTCACTGAATAGGCATCTCTTATATCACTACGTAAGCAAACCCCAGAATACTCGTACCCTTTGGAGGAAAGGCTGTTAGGCGGCAACTTGGTTGGAAACATATTTTTCATTCTCATGTTTGCTATTATTCATTGAATTTCATAACATTAATTATGCTTTCCTCGACGTTCAAACATGTCAGACGCTATTATGTTAAACACAGGGAATTGCAACATGAATCTAGCGATCGCTTTAGCTTAAGATCTCAATTATGTTTAGTAAACGCATTAGTCGTGCATAACAAAGCCGACGTCATGAAACATTTGGTCAACAAGACTTCGTTGACTTTGTCAATTGGCTAACTGATCAATGCCCAGTTGTGTACCGATACGCAAGCTGATGACGGAGTAATACAGGAGGGCCAAACAGTCTGGTGCGTAGTGATTGCTTCTAAATCCTAGCTTCTTAACCAATAAATGCCACAGAGTCCTGCTACTAGATAACTAATGTTGGCAAACGTTCATGTTTCAATTGTGTTTTGTACAAAACATTTAGCGAAATGGCAAAAGCGTTTAATTCATCGACACAGTGCGCATACTAAAGCCTGATAATTGGAACACTAACTGATCGGCCTAAATCGAGGCTGTCAAGTATTGCAAGGGAGACAATTCGTTATGTGTGGTTCGCATTAGCATGATGGAATTTGAAAAAAATAGCATTTTGTTCCACAATGCGTAGTTCGCAGTTGCATAACCCAACTACTTATAGGCATGTTTGCATTGAACGTGGATCGAAGGTAAATTGTAGCTGAAAGACCGATTTTATTATTTCTTCCTGTCTTGATTTTAATGCCCATCCTATCGATTAATGTGTAATATTCAATGACTGCCGAAAGCCGTCGATACAGCATGTCATTTACACTCTCGGCGGTTATCATACCTACCTTACGGAATAGCTTACTTAGCATCTATCTCTCAGTAATGCGCTTTCGATGGCTCGCTGAGCTATATCAATGCGACATTAGATATATGTCAAGGAATGAACTATATTGTAACCGTTCGAATGGTACCGATAACTACCTGACTGCTATCAGTGTGAGCATTTGGAATGACCAATGCGTTGCCTACCAATGATGAACCGATCCTAGAAGCATTATATATGAATGTAGGTTTTGATACTATAACCAAGTCAGTTAACAACAGTGAATAAGGATGATCAATCGGCAATGTCAATCGTTTGGTGGTTCTATATTTCATACGTGCATTTGAAGAGGAACCCCAGATACGATTATCCCCAATCATTTTTATTCTATTGCATTACACGTATTGGTTTTCTCAAAACAGGGAGTGGTAAAAATGGACCGTTAGGTTGAGTAAAAACAAACAAGTAGGTGATTGATGCCCGGGCCGGTTTCAATCCATGAATCCAGCCAGCGATGTAAATAGTGGATCCGCATGGATAATCATCCATGATAGGTATTTACACCACAGTGTGACATTCGATTCAGGCGTAAGGCGAAGATAATATTACATATGCTATTGATGTGCGGGTGCGCGTGCGCGTGCGTGCTATGATTCATGGCAGGGGGATAGCTGCAGTACAATGAATATTCATGACGGATCACGTATTTGTTGATTTGCTTTGCGTCTTTGTAGTGCACAGTTTAGCAAATGAAAGATTTGCGCTCGGTGGTGATTAATCTACGGCCATGAACTCGGCAGTGCTGCAGCAGTATTAATTAAAGATAACGCAACAGAAGGCATGCAACTCCTTCCAAAAAGTATAGCCATGGCACTCAATAAGGGAACGAACCGAAATGTGAGCAAGCAGAGTAGCTCTATCAACCATTCTAAATAGAATGTACGCTCCTCATAACAGTATCGGCAATTAATTTTATTGGTTTCCTCACATACAGTTATTGTGCATTCTGTTTATAATTACATCCGAGAACAGTTGGCTCTATATCATACACCTGGGCAATAAAGAGTTGCATGCTTTGACGGTGCATTAATACGTTATTTTATATCTAAAATTGTAGAGGATGCCTAAAAATATAATGCCATACTATCTTGTTCAGCATAATAAGTGTAGTCGGAAAATAACGGAAGTAAATTCATTCTTCTCATTTCAGGAGTGGCCGTGTTATTGGCTTGGTTTAGTTTTGATTATGGTGCGAAGATTAAATTGACGCGTTATTATCAGCGGGCGGCGACTAAAATAGGCTTCTATAACCGGCTTCAATCTAGGAGTATCATGTGCCACAACTCCCTGACGGATATTTGAACCAGGACATCGTTGTAATTGGGTCCGATCTCGCCGTTGAAGCATAACAGGACTTGGATGAGAAAGATGTAACATAGCTTAGTATGTAGCTATTCCTATGACAAGTCGCTTACGAAAAAAATTGTATAAACTACGGTGTGCTGAGAAATGCTGAAAGTCAAATTTAACAGTAGGCTGGGGTTGAAACGGACATAACGTTCCTTCCCAGAACTACTGTTTTGTGCAATATGCGTGACTTACCGTTAGTTAACTGTGTTCTTGCAAATGGTGCTGTTAGAAAGCAGGGATATAATCAATGTTGGAATAGAGTTCCCCGAAATGGTCCCA
The DNA here is from genome assembly GCA_034190875.2 of Urechis unicinctus. Lineage (NCBI taxonomy): Eukaryota > Metazoa > Annelida > Polychaeta > Xenopneusta > Urechidae > Urechis > Urechis unicinctus. Next base: position 19,275,249 of record CM067353.1, read on the forward strand.
AAATGGCAATTGTACCAAAGATCTGCAATTGAAACTAACGGGGATGTACCAGCAGTCAACAAAATAACGGTGATACAAATAATGATTTCATCCGATTCATAAGCTAGACGTGCTAATGCATGACCCAAAACACTATTTCCATAACCATTGTACACATACAACATGGCGACTTACAACTTGTAGCTCATTGTTGCTGTGTTATTCATATTATTATGCTGCCTTGACTAGCAGTCTATGTTTATCTTCGGATTTCCGGCCTAACGAGATGAAAAAAAGATAACTAATATTATATAATCTGGTAAGCGTTTGTTATGCAAGTATGATATTCCCCAAAGAGACGTTTTGTTTAAGATTCGTCTGTCCTATCAAAACTAACCTGATATTAATAATATTTATCTATAGCTACTAATTCTGTAGTGAATATGATATGGCTCACAGTGCATATTGCTCATTACACATTTCGGTGGTCAATATATCACCACAATAAAGGAACAGAAACAGGTGAGCAGCATTGATTAGCGAACTTACAACACAAGAGCAGTACGGATACAAGCAGGTACTTATGCTTCTAGAACAAGGACCGATATAACCCGCCAAGACTTCCAATCAGTTTGGGAAGGATTGGACATGAGTTCATGGATATGGCCAACTCAATATGTGAGCTGCATTTTATCAAATAAATTGATTGCATTCTTATAGATAACAAACGAATGGTTTTTTTAATGGCAAATAACTTACATGCATTCACGATACTGTACGTTTTAATAATACATGGACTGAATCTTCAGCATCCTTAAGTATACCGCTTTTAGTAAACTATTTACGAAATGGTAGGCTTCAATGCATTTGCACTGATTGCTCTGTGTTGTACATTTTTGACGATTTTGATAATCACAAATCAACTACATTAGCTTAGACGTCAAAAAGCTACAAAGCATGCTACCCCGTCGTGCGTTATCGCTACAGCATGACATCATAACGAACGTGAGGACCAAATGAAAAGGGGGCAAGTTGCGAGTTTCTCCATCGAAGCAAATAATCTCTGGCAACATTTCAAATATTGTTTAGCGACTGAATTTTCAGTTCTCACACGTAGCTTATAAGACATTTGCAGCTTGAATAAACGATCGGAGGAGGTCAACTGCAACATTCATCATATGGTACATTCACCACATGATTAGGCTGAATCACCCACATTATCTGAGGTGTTTGAGCGCATGTGAATATATTCAATGTGTGCCGTATGCACGTATAAGGTCATGAACACACACAAACACACACACATATATATAAATATATAAATATATATATATATATATATATATATATATATATATATATATATATATATATATATATATATATATATATATATATATATATATATATATATATATATACTTACAATTGCAACCATTTTGGACAATATCGACAAAACCGACCATTTTGGGTCATTCGATTATTTCGCTTTTTGGAGCTCAAATTATGTGATATCACGGATGCAAAACATTATACATCTGCCTTGTACAGCTTTCAGTTAATATCTTCATTCAAAACTTATTTTAGAAGATTATAAAAATCCTAGGCCAAAATGGTTGTACCAAAATAGTCATGATAGTTTTGTCATGCAAAAAACCAACCATTTTGGAACCTTTTTATAAAACAAACCATTTTGGCCTTTTTATATAACCAACCATTTTGACCATTTAACATATCTACCCATATTGGCGATTAGAATAAACAAATGAGCCGACCAGCACTTTTTGCCTTCCGATATTACCAACATTTATTATCCCAACCAACCTACTACTGACAGACCATTGTTTATACAACCTTGGGTTACAAAGCTTAGTCAATGAAAAAGCTTAGGTCAATGAAACCATAAACGACTTAAATCTAATTCCTACACACAAGCTTGCACAAAGTATTGCGCGTTTTTAGGTCTTTCGGGAACCGAAAGAAACTTTTTTCGATTTCTCATTGTTTAAACATAATTCGAACTGTACATTCACAATATTCAACGAGCCATGAAGAAAAAAGTGAAGCTAAATTATCGGCGCGATTCCATATAATGACCGATTATTCAACATAGCCAAAATGGTCGTTTTGGCCAAAATGTAAATTCAGGCAAATGCATTCAACGCCAAGAAAAAGTGGATAGTTATCCCGAATAATAAGATTCCAACCTTAGGAGGAGTAGAAGTAAATAAAGTTACGATTTTGTGGGGAAGCGCAGCTGTGTAAGCCTATGGGATGACGCTGACTATTTTGGCCCCATGATCATCGGCCAAAATGTAAGTATGGGCCAAGATGGTTGGTGAATTGTACCAAAATGGTCGGACGGATATATATATATATATATATATTAGGGATGTATAGATATATAACATATAGAAATATATATGGGGAGATTATATATATTTATATAGAGGGAGAGATATATATATAGATATAGATATATAGATATTATATATATATGCCTTGAGAGAGAGAGAGAGAGAGATTTATATATAGATTATAGAGAGATTTTAGAGAGAGATAAAGATCTAGAGAGATAGAGAGGGAGAGTACCATGGAGTCATGATAGTTTCAGTCATGCAAAGAAAGGGAACCATTTTGGAACTTTTTTATAGAAACCATATTTATATAGAGAGAGATATAACCAACCATTTTGACCATTTAGATATATCTACCCATATTGGCGATTAGAATAAACAAATATATATCTCTATAGCCCTATATGCTCTCTCTCTCTATATATATATATATCTATCTCTCTATATATATATATATATATATATATATATTGCTTTAAGCCTTATGCCAAGTTGCCACAGATGTTGAACATTGTTGACTGCATGGACAAACGCATGTTGATTGCAACACATGTATAAATCATACTTAAAGCCTTTCCAGACATCATAGTTCCCCTTATTAGTAATGGCATAGGATTCGAAAAAAATAGTTTCATTTGACAAATATTGCGAGGTTGCTGTAATTCCTGCATGTGGGAATAATTTCCTGCGGAAGGGAGAGACAATAAGACGGTGCAGAGACAACGATATCATATACTGCAAGGATAAAATCATATCTCACTGATTTTGTTAGAATGAACAGCCATTACACCGTGCGGTCGTGTGAGTGTCGCATGTGCTAGTTGCCTCCAATCTACCTTCCAGCACGCGCTCGTTCGATTGTGAGCCAATCCAGATGAGGTGAGGAGCGCAGATGTAAAACTGCAATATCGAATGGTTTCTTATATCACTTATTTTCGGGTGATTATTTTTATGAATGGCATGAGGAGATTTAACGAAAGCGACTTGGAGCCAACAGCATTTATATAATTGCCTTTTTGCGTGGAAATCTGATCGGTTCATTGACATGATACACCGAAACCCAAACGTGCATAATATTGATGACATCTTTATCAAACCAAACCAATGCAAACGAAGCGCTCGCCATGCTGAACAGTAATGTAAATACAACCACACGAAGCAGATGCCGTCTCAACACGATAGAAAAGGAAATGATGGGACAGACATGACAAATATCTTCTGCCATAAGCAATATTTGAGATACGCCTCTATCTTTATGCAAATGCTTGAATTGCCTGTTAGCCCACAAGGAAATCCCAAAGATCAAACTGTGAGATTTGCACATTTTTTCATGTGCATGGGGTTTGAATGATACACGCTCCCAACAGTCAGTTTTATCGGATATCCAGCTTCAGCAGTCAAATTGCATTATACGGACCTCGACAGTGGCATCATGCCAATCATACAATGAGCGCAATCTTATGGGCGAATGACCAATAAATACATTAATGTGCGGTACAAATATTCTGTGCAATGCAATGAGCTTATCTTCTCATTTGATAGCTTTGGAGGTTGCTCTGGGAGGAAACATGCTTGGTATTGATATAATTTCGAAGCATTCGCATGTACATAAGTATCATTACACACATCGGAAACATATAATGTAATTAACTATGCCTAAGATTATTCTTTCCTTTAGAGTCGATGAAACGGCTTTTGTAGCAAAGCAATAAACGGTGAATAAAGATACATCAAAAGTCGTAATGCATTGTGACAAGTGCAACCAACATAAAGCAAATGATAGATGCAACGTTTGTATACACTCTAATGAATTAAAAGGTGATTATTGAAAGAAAATATATCGAAACCGTGCAACGTTATTCTAGTATGATTTCGTAAAAAGAACATTTGGCAGGCATGCTCTGGTGATTTGTACTCCATTGGTTTGTTCATGACATTCTATTACTAAGTTGATTTCAAATCCTATTAGTAAACATTGTCGCCCAATGCATGCAAACTATATACAAGGGTCTGGTTGGTTATATTAATATATGTTTGTCATGTCCGGCTCGAAATAATCACATTTAACTGCTCTCGGGGCAGATGCGTATAATATAACTGCTAAACTGCACATTGAGTCATGCTGTTTGTAAAAAACATTTTTCATGCAATTCGTTATGGCAGAAATAACCCATCGTAGACCCTACGGACCTATGTTTTATTACTAGCTACCACAGAACGATAAACGGGATCGTGATGGTTCCGTGATTAACTGCTTAGTGGCGTGAGGGTCTGGCGTTCTGGGAATATTGGATGGATGGTAGAAGTGACAAAGTAAAGTCATTTACAACATAAACAAACGATTCGGAGTGAAGCTCTCTTAAGCAAGCCTTCCTGTACAATTAATAGCAGTAATAAAATCAACGCTAACCTATAGAACGTGATTACTTCCCCTCGCATACCATCAAAAACATTGCATGAAGCGAGAGATAAACCCGTTTATTTGGTTCCTCGGGTTTGAAGTGATAATATTTTCAAAGATGTCTGGCCTATCGATATATTCCTGAGAACGCTGGAAGAGACGGAATAACAAGAGTTATAGTGGAGAATAGTGCTCTATGTAACCTTCAGTTTGGTAATCGTTCACTTTAAATAAAGGTTGAAGGGTAAAATCAGTCATGATGTGTATTCTGATACATCCAGTGCAGTTTCCAATACGGATGAATTATATCACTTCTTTCTCTATGGTAATTAATCGTATGCCCCATCGTCCAATTGAGCACAGCGATATGCGGTTTAATTAAACGCATGATAAACTGTGAGTAGGCCTATGTGTCAGGCGTTCTGTTCCAGCAAAGCTATTGATGGGCAATCAGTAAAGTTGCCTCAAACACAATGATGCTCAAAATCCAAGGAAACTTAATGCTGGGCTTTAATCCCATGTGCTGCTGTCCAATAACTAGATGTCAGTTCTATATTGTTATGCTAGCGCGTCGTGAAATATATCAGACATTCCCAGTTTTTGCACTATTACGTTCTATGATGTTTTCGCAAGGATCAATGCAGTTACATATTTTCATATATATATATATATATATATATATATATATATATATATATATATATATATATATATATATATATAGATATATATATATATATATATATATATATATATATATATATATATATATAAATATATGTATATATATGAATATATATATGTATGTATATATATGAATATATATATATATATGAATAAATATATATAAATCTATATATATATATATATATATATGTATATATATATATATAAATATACATATATATATATATATATATATATATATATACATATATGTATATATATGTAAATATATATATATTAGCACGAACGCGACCTTTAGTGGACAAACCGCCAACCTTTCATAGACTGGGGTCCACCAATAAGTCCACATAAAGTCAACGCACTTTTTGTTCAAAAATAAATAAAAATATTTTCGTTTGACCATTCCAATATGATAGTCTAATATTAGTAACGCACAAAAATAATTTTTCACGAGTGATTTCTTTGGATCTTGAATATAATTTTTTTTTTAAATTTCATTTCCGAAATCTTTATTGTTCTCCTTATTCGTCTATCTACAACATTGAATTAACCAATGGTTCATAATGACCACATCTACATAAAATATTATGATTCTAATCCATCATGTTCGAAAATGTATATGGGCACGAAAGACTGGATTTATACGTATAATTTAGTGTCTTCACCTTACGTGGACGACCTGTCGTGGACCAAAATTATATACCAGGATTAAAAAGTGACAAAAAGATTGTTATTCACATAAAACTATTTCATTGTATCAATTAAAATATGACGAATAAATAATTGATAATTAATGATAGCAAAAATGGTATATTAAAAATGGTGTAATCGTCACTATACATATATATATATATATATATATATATATATATATATAGAGATATATATAGATATATATATATAGAGATATATATATCTATATATATACAGAGATAGATATATATTTATCTTTATATATATATATATAAATCTCTCTATATCTCCATATATCTATATATATATATATATGAAAATGTCTATGTATATATAAAACATATATATATATGTATATATGCATATATATATATATATAAATATATATATATATATATATATATATTGATATATATATATATGTATATATACGTATATACATAAATGTATATATATATGGTACTGCTGTAGGGTGTACAATTGCGTATGGTTGCATAAACATTGACGTTGGCTTGAACGACCAACCACTGTTGAGCATGCAACGTAATTGTATGGTATGTCTTACCAAGGCGTTCGTCGAGCCATTCGATATGATTTTTAAAATTTCTACTGTAATGGATGACACCCAAATAAGCCCGTTTTATGTCATACCATAATATGGAAGGATGCAAGGCAGTGGCTTTACTTGCAAGCGTTAAAAGCAAATCTCAACTAAATGTCATGATTAATGCTAACTCCATTTCATGGTATGGTAGTATGCATTTTATAGTTTCATGATCTACTCTTTTTTATTGTGAATAATTGACTATGTCACCTTTGGTTGTATGAATAAAAGCAGCATGCGTGAGGCAACGTTCCCTTCTTTTGTACGGTTAGCCTTAGATACAGATATCGTTCCTCAACACTTTTGCACAAAAGCACGTGGTACATGACTTAGCAAGTTGCCCAGTAATATTTCAGTGAGATTAACCGTATTCATCAACCTGTATTCATCAAGCTGAAAAGGGGTTCAACGCTAGTCAGGGGTTCAACGAGTTCCTCCGTTGACGTTATTTGATTATTAAGTCTTGGTGAAAACCATGTATGAAAATAATCATTTGCTTCAAACGACGCGGCTTTCTGAGCATGCCAAAAATAGTTTGCGTTCGGTTCCGCACTCGGGAATTACTTGGAGATGGGTTTGATCAGATGCTCACTAGATCTTCAGGATTTTCTCGAAGAGAAAGATTTGCATGGAATTGATTATGTCAGTTTTAATTGACATTGTTAAAGCCCCTAACTTCCTAATCTACATTTATTAATACATTACCGAAAGAATAATTATCATCGGCTGAGTCGGAACTTAGAAGTAGTTTGAAAACCAAACTATTGACATACATTGCGTAGAAAGCCATGTGAGGTACACATCGATCATATTAACCCCCTCGGTCACCTGTTTTGCCGTCCAATACTCAGCATACCCTCTGGAGGGAATCATCAAGTATGTGATATGGTGCCTGTGCTCAAACCACTAATTACAGGATATTTTCTACATTTAACCTCACACTCTTTCAAAAGTGGCGGAAATATTGAACTGTAATATCGAACAATGGCATCATATATCACACATCCCATGTTTATTATAACTATGAATGTGACGAGTGCAGAAATTATTGAAACATCCACAACTTTGATAGGTTTATTGACAGAATCTCATAACCAATCACTCATAATATTGCTGATATCGTTACCAAACTAAGACAGTGACAACAAAACGCTCATCAATCTGACCAGCGTTGCAAAAAGGACGCTCGAGTACAATATGTAAGGAACATCACAATCAGTTGTTGAGATGTTCTTAAATATTCCTACTTCTGATTAGCATACGCGCACTGGTGTGTGTTACGCGTGTGTGTGACCATGTGTGTGTATGTGCATACATATGTATTCGTGCCTGTATGCACGTGAATTTGAGTTTTAGTTCACTGTGATATCATGTTAAGTACCCAGTCCACTAGTGAACGGCTAAACATGCTTCTGAACAGTCTGTTTCGCAATCGCAATCTACATGTTTGGTAGTTAAGTGGCCCATTTTTGCAAGGCATGTTGATTACATGCACGGTGACGAACTCGTTCACATGATAATAGGGTGACGGTATCCATGTGTGCTTGGCATAATTATTGCCTGTTGCTAAGAACGTATTCGAACTACACTCGGCTGTCTATGAATATTACAGAGTTGCTATGCGTAAACAAAGACATCTGAGACGAAGGGAATCAACTTCACATGTGTAAACAATCCCTATTGCTTATCGATGAAGGTGGTAATGTTATCTGCCTTTCAATCGTAACCACTTCAACGGCGAAATGGGATAACTTATCCTATCACCATCCACTTTGTACCAGACATAAGCGCGTGTATGTTACTTCGCCATATCTAAGCCCTCGAAACAGCTCACTACAGGAATTATGGAGCATACATCATATATTGTGTTTGTAAGTTTCAAACTACATGCAACGTCGTGCAACTTCTGCCATAAAACGCGCATTATTCGCAGATTAAAGTCGGAAATGCAACATCGACATCAATGCAGTCTTGTTTCAATATTGCGATTTAGGTAAACATTTGTAAGGTCATAGAAGCCATGGCACCTTAATCTGTACAGGCCTTGCTTCCGTTATAATTTTCCTGTGCATGTAGACCTTCATCGAACTGAACATATCATGGCCTACCAACCCTGCCTTTATATCCCCGTACCAATTGGTTTATTGCCAGTTACGTTCTTATTTGTACGCCTTTCACAGTCGAAGGTAATGTTGTACATTTGCCGTTTATTAATACATTATAATTGCTATTTAATGTTTGTATTCTGTGGTCGTTATTATATCTTCCACTCGACGCATACCTTGTGTGTCTTTGCTCAAGCTCTCCTAGACAGCAATAGTTATGTCGCAGAGCCTCGTTGATGGCTTGTTTTATTACAACAATTTGAAAAATATACAAAACGTTGAGAGCTATAAGGGTCCATCCAAGTCAGTCGCACGTGTCTTGCTAAAGTTATCCCAGACAGAATGCAGGTACAGTAAGCCGGATCATTGTGACCATTGTGAAAGTATTAGAGATCGATAAGGGATACACAGCGGATGTCTTTTCAGGCTATTTGCGTGATATGCTCAATTATCTCTATGGATATCAATGAAAGTGCTTACGATTTGCCTTAAACCATTCAATAATTGGAAGCTTGTATGGTGAGGGTTCTGATAACTCGTGTGTGATACACCACGTGTGTGATGAGGATGAAATGATCACGCTTAATTGCCACAGGTTTGTTCCAGATGTTCTGGCTGCTTTCCAACACGATACACTTTAGTTATCGGGTGAGACGTAGAATTGAAAAAATTGCAATAACCATTTCATTGGAATATCTACCTGCGGTTGCAGAATATGATGTCGCTATATGGCCAATCGGTTTATATGCAAAGTGCGATTCTGCACACTGTGCGCAATAAACACAAGGATGTGCCGGGTTTAATTTGTTACTATCCGTTCTTTTTGACGCATGCATGCGTTTTTATTTTGAACATTATTGTTATTGTATGAAACCTCGTTAGAGAGAATGTCCGTTGCTCTGTAGTACCTTTTCTTTAAATTATGTATTGGGATTTACCACCCGAAATTTTCAGCTCATCTCATGTAACTAACCAAAGGTTACCATAATCATCAAACAACACTTGACACGCATTCAATATGCTCTTTGTTGAAACGCTTAAACGCAATTTTTTCAATATTTGCACTTTTGTACATCATTTTACGTCCAATATTTACAGGAAGCCTAGAAAGGATATATATATATATATATAAATATATATATATATATATATATATATATATATATATATATATATATATATATATATATATATATATATATATATATATATATATATATATATATATATATATATATATATATATATATATATACAAAAATGGAAAGATGCAATATATCACTATCCATCAAATTCTCTCTCATTGTAATTTGCTGCCTCCTTTGAATCTGTTCATCCAAAAAGGTGACCTCAGATTCCCAAATGTGCCGTTAAGAATAAAAACCGCCACAAAGTTCTGTGAATGCGCGTAATAGCTTTGCAGAGAACCGTTATTCCTAAGACATTCCTCAAATTAACACCAGCACGTTCAGTTATGTGAATGTGATCAATGTAAGACAGAGAGGTTCGCTTATTATAGACATAACACACAGCGAGCCTAACCATTGTTCACTAGTCACGCGGTGTAGTGGTAATTTGGGCATTGAGCTATCATATTCATTACGTTGAATATGCCAAAAAAATTGGTGTTTTTGTTTATTAACTCAATATCATACCATTTAGTGCGTTATGACAACCTCGGCGAAGCGATGGCAACGTCATATATTTCCATTGCATAACGACCATGGCAACATTGCTTCAGTTGTCAGCGATGTGCATAGCGAGAAGGGCGTAAATGGGGAGAAGCAAGGAAATGGACCAGATTCATAAATTGAATAAGGGCATCGCAGATCCAATAATAGCGACACTGGTAGCCAAGAGACCAATGTGACACGCTGAACGCCAGATACGTATCTAAACAACAGCCTGCGTGGCAGTGATCGCCGCCTTTAAAGATGATGGCGATGTTGCCGGTATTACAGTTTGTTGAGGAAAAGAAAACTGACATGTGTAAGATGTAACAAGTGTTGTTGCTTCTCCTCTATTACATCCATTTAGCCAATTCGTTAGCTAGGACAAGGCGAAGCATTAGATACGCACTCATGACCAGCATTCGTTATGTGAATGGACAATAAATACTGATCAAACCTTCCCTCTATCCGTCTGGGAAGTAATATTGATGTCAAAGTCATGCATTCTGCCAACAGCCTGAAGCAATATTGGATTTACACTGTCATATGCAAGATATCTGTCTTTGGACATGAAAAATTGTCAGCGGTATATGGTATCATATACGCGAATTTAAGATGAATTTTATATATCCACATGTTTGCACGGTCTGCAAGAAATGTGTTTAGATCCGAGATATATTATTTAAATATTGCAAGAGAATGCAGACTCAAGTATGTAGTTGTATTTTGCACGATGCAACTGAGCACCGGAAATAACTCTCACAGTCAATGTGTGCGAGCCACATCGCTATGAAGCAAATTTTCGTCACTTATGTGCTTACATTAACATTTGTTGTACGACGGTGTTGAATCATAAATCATAGTTGTGTTGCGTATATTGAGGTATGGTAAATCCGGCAATAACTGGCTAGGTTAAAAATCCATGATGCCCCGAATGACGAAAATGTATTCATCTGTTGGCTCCATACGGTGTAAGCGATGGAGAACGGCAGCGGTGAAGCAGTGGAGGGTTGCATGGGCAAAACATATTTACATTCAACATTTGTGGCTAAAATATTGAGTATGCAAGCAATTAAAGTACTAAAGGAAACGCTGCAAGCTATAGGATAAGCTTGACATAATGCTGTGATTGGCGCATGCGACGACTTGACGATGATGCCCGCAGAAAGCTCAGGTAAAATTCTAGTTTTATGTCCATTTGAATGACATGATGATGGGCTGTTATATTAAATGCCTGTTGCACAAGTTACCTGAAAGTAGGATGCATCTCGGAACGCACGTTCTATTACGCTTGGATCAGGTATATTTGGAGTGTTTACTAGTCTTATGAATCGGTCTGCTAAACGTTTGAAATTAAATAATAACTAATGCGCTTTATAGCTAAAACTCATGTAATGTACAGTATTTATAGCAACAGCATGCTACTCCCTATTGGGTCTCGTCTTCTAAATCATTCTCCTGTTTTCTCCTGATGGCCATTTATAACAGCTCTCGATGCTACTTTTTTTGGTTACTACTCGCTGTCATCCATGAATTATTCAACATCATGATATGCTATCTTGACACCGAGATTTCTGCAACATTGGTTGGTTGGTTGAGTTGTTATCAACAAATCATCATCTAGCCAAGAGATTATTCATGCACGACAAGCCAAAAATTGAGGGATTTCTTAAGCGTATTCAAGTAATACATGCCTTGCAGCCTGGACGTACTGTTATACATATGTACCCTCACTTCAAATTGAATACATAGTCCCATTGACATGTTCGAAAATTCTCTCTGTTAATACGACACACACATTGCGCACTTGCAAGCACCTAGGAGTACCTTCTGTTAAACGAGCTACACTTGACGTCATTCTGACAGCCGCATTCGATTCAACTTGCATTTCGTATTCACGTGCTTTCAACAAAATGTCATCATTACGAACATTACATTATATACAACGCATTTTCGTCACGGTCCAAACTATCCAGCGAGCATAACGGCTTATAGTGGACAACATCGCATTTTTCAGTGAGCACAACAAGCTGAGCTTATTATACCAATTATGAAACTGACCTGTCATAATGGTTACTCAGACGTAAATCTGCCACCCAGAGAAAGCGTTAGTGGTGTTTTTATCCTACCACAAATGTTATAGGAAATCCAGCAAATAACGTAACAGAGTCCATATCAACCCCATGGCAACCAGACATATCAATTGCTCTCTGAGAGTTTATCTTGTTAGGTAGAGGTCGTAAATATCATAGAAGTATGATTGTATTTACTGAAATGGTGATTGGAAAGTTGATTGTGTGCTGCCAATGTTGCGGTTTTGTCCATCTAGATCACATATAACGTCAACGGTGAGGCTGCTAGAGTCGCATCATTCTACAGTACACCATTGCGCTTGAGAGGGAATAGTATTAGTTATCAAGAAACACAGACATGTCATGTTGACAAATCAGAATGTTGCTGCATTATCCGATGCGATCGTCATATTACACAATGTCAAGTTTTCCCCCAGCTCAATTCCTAATTCCTAATAATACAACCCCACTTTAAAAATTGCCCTTTGACTGGCAAAACATTTGAACTTTAACTAAATTCATTTATTGGTTATTCGCCCAAACATTCTGCTTTCTCTTGGATTTCATTTGTGCCAACTGTGCTATCCATTTAATTACGATTGAATGCAGAAGGTGGTTGTCTAAGATGACGGGCTGTTATGGCAGAGGTATCGAGAAGCCTGTAATACCACCTGTTTACCACGTATGATTATCGGGGCTTAATTCAATATTGAACAACGCGTGGTCCTTCGATAAACCGTGTACAAGGACTACCATAGCTATATATTGCTCTCTTGCTATTCATGAACGGATGATACATAGTTGCGTAACTAGTTACGGTTCTAACCATGAGCGTCTTTCGAAAGCCTAGCATGATTAATGATACGCGTGATCCATGATTTATGTGAGTTTACCTAATCGTATGAACATCAAGAAACATCCGCTACTCGAGGAGAGGGTGCGGCAACAGCATAGAGTGCAACATGGGATAATGATCTATTCGTGTAAGAAATACATAGTGCACTTTGGAATTCATTACTGCTCAAAACCTTTATTGATTGCAGCAATGCAGGAGAAGGAATTTAGTGGATCAAATCAAAGGATTTATACAACAATAGCAATAGTCCACAACATCGTTAATCACTATACTTATATGTAATGAGGGTGATATCAATACGCTACACTTACGCATCCTTTTGATAACAGTCGATCATATTATTAAAAATAATGCAATTGTGAATTGTTTGTGCTCTTCGTGGCTTGAATGATGAAGTACCATGACATTATTGTGCTGGTCGTACAAAACGTTATAAAGTTGGTTACCAATCAGTCTGGCTACTGGGAATGTGTCAATAAAGAAACTCTAGTCCGCAAACTCAGGTTTTTTAGAAGGAAAGGCTGTTGTTTCCAAGAAAGCGAGGCAGCTTGTGGCGCGCGCTCTTTCACTCACATGCTGTAAGGGACAGCATTAGGAGGGGTTTGCGGAATAATCTGAATGGATGGGAGCTCCAAGTGAATAAATATTTAATGCACGGTTGGTCATGTTACAGATAAATTTCTTAAACTTCATTAATCACAACAACTACGCCAAGATTCACATTTCGCATTATTGTATATAAGAAAAGCAGGTACCAAGCCTACAAATCTGTTAATCCAATTCATGATAACATGGCAGATATTGAAAGTGCCCCCAGCGCACACCAACGACAATGGATTTTTTCGGCGATAAACACTCTGTTTTATGCGTCAAAGACAAAGTCAGATAATAGGCAAAGACGTGCGGCGACGCAGCTACGCGCGTATTTCACCGGTCTGTCATATAACTCAACAAGTAGTGAACGACAGTGTGTGTGTTCATCGTGGAATTTTAATGTTATAAGTGCAAGCATCGTTGATAGAATTATTTTTCCCTCGAGTGGATTAGCCGTGAATATTTTACTGATTAATATACATATAATCGAATAAATCAACTCCAATAAAAAACAATGGTTTGTCATGCCATTATGGTCATGTTCATTGATCTAACACTGCCGCTGCTATGTGTGCTGTGGAATTTCTGTTACTGAAACACGTGGCCAGCGGCTAAACCATTATATACTTGATATCACATAATATTATATTCACACACAACCGGTTTTGAGGCAATTCCTTTTTATTTTGAAAAGCGATAACGACGTTTGACTATCATATAAATAGACTTGTTGACTAGTCAGTTATCTCGTCTAAATCTATTAATCTTCGCCATTTTATCAAGTTTTCTGTCTAACTTATTGACATATTTGTTTATTTGTTTCAGGTAAGAAACAAACTGATCGCGAAGATATATGTGTGAAATTATAGCCATTGATGCTTTTGTCGCTGTTTGCCAGCCCTGAGCTGGTGGTCTCAGCTGAGTTCGCAAACAATTTGTTTTTTTAACTACCCCATTAGTACCAGAAACTTGTTCAATTTGGTTGGCAACAGTATGCAAAGAATGTCTTGGATAAAAACCCTACATTTATACAGCAGCATTAGCGAGGACACAGCTAATTCTTCGTGAGGCACGAACATTTCTCTTGACAAAGGTTCGAGGGAGTTAAGTAATTCTATTTTGAACATGGCTTAATTTCAGTTCGTTCCAACACGTCGTGATTAATGTGCTATTTTCTGGTCGAAGATTTTCATTAGAATGGCTACATACCGAGTTTTGTTAGACCATTACAACGAGGTCCTGGTTCACATATCCACCACTACATCGTGGCAGATGATAAACCTAGATAATGCGTTTTGATGATGCACCATTGTCACAATCTATTTAAGCCACTCACAATAAGGCTTCTGAAAGAAGTGGAATTAATTCTCTCCTACCCTGTTTCAATGGATGATAAATACCCAAATCGGCACTACATCCATGACGGCTACACAAACAAGGTTGAGCAATATGCTACTAGGTAGGTATAGATATATATATATAGAGATAGATAGAAGATATATATATATATATATATAGAGAGAGAGATATAGAGAGAGAGAGAGATAGAGAGAGATAGAGAGAGATAGAGAGAGAGAGATAGAGAGAGAGAGAGAGAGAGAGAGATAGATAGATAGAGATCTATAGAGATCTCTCTCTAGAGAGATATCTCTCTCTATATCTCTCTATATATATCTATCTAGAGATCTAGATATCTCTCTATCTATCTATCTCTCTCTCTCTGTATATATCTATCTGTATATATATCTATATATATATATATATATATATATCTCTATATATCTCTATATATTTATATTTATATATATATAGTCTATTTGATAAACGCCATGGGAATAATTGCTCTTTGAAAAGCGGCAGTGCACGGTCAGCTAGCATGACCAGCAATCATGTGTCTTCAAAGGAAAAGATGCAGCATTGGTTATTTTGCGCAATCATTAAAGAGCACAAACAATTATTACCAATTCATAGCTGAGTGGTCTTTTCTACATGTTTTTCTAAACATGATTCATGACCTTAAACCTTGAGATGCATTTCCGTTAATCTTGCTAATAACCAACTTTGACCAGGCTCCTTGTCATGGCGATCAAGTTGTTTGTAGTCTAAGGGTCTAGCAAATATATATGGAAAACCCTGGGATAGGAAAAATTAGACTCGGCGATCACTTATGAGAAGATTGTAGCAGGTGTGCTACGTTATTCCAATGATATTTGCTTGCGTGGACTAAGTCTGGTAGCATAAAAGGATCTGTCAAAAATATATCAACGTTGTTAAATGAATATAATGCAGATTATTGAGAAGCTTCGTATATGAAAGAGCAGCCAGCGCATTCAATATGATTATAATGTACGACCGAAGTATTGGGCGGTCAATCTGGGACCATTGGAACGCTGAAAGTTGACGGATGTTTGATGTTGCATCAAAAGGCTTATAGCAATGCGACAAGGGGTAATTCGCGCCTCTGCGCGAGAGCATATGTGAACACACCATCTATGTGAGCGATGTGATGTATGTCATGCCTTCTTTTGAATCCTTAAGAAATGTTCCGATTTATTTGGGGCTGGGTCGCCTCGACCAATCAAAAGTCTGATAATAGACGTCGATCCCCGAGACATTGGATCAACCGTCCTATTTAATTTTGTTTATTTGACAGGTACGTCACCTGATCACGGGAGTGTGTATCATTCATACCACTTGCATATGTAAAAATGTGCAAATCTCACAGTTTGACGTGATTACAATCTTTGGAATTTCCTTGTGGTCTAACAGGCAATTCAAGCATTTGCATAAAGATAGAGGCGTTTCTCAAATATTGCTTTTGGCAGAAGATATGTGTCATGTCTGTCTGTCCCATCATTTCCTTTTCTATCGTGTTGAGACGGCATCTGCTTCGTGTGGTTGTATTTACATTACTGCTCAGCATGGCGAGCGCTTCGTTTGCATTGCTTTGGTTTGATAAAGATGTCATCAATATTATGCACGTTTGGGTTTCGGTGTATCATGTCAATGAACCGATCAGATTGCCACGCAAAAAGGCAATTATATAAATGCTGTTGGCTCCAAGTCGCTTTCGTTATATCTCCTCATGCCATTCATAAAAATAATCACCCGAAAAAAAGTGATATATGAGACCATTCGATATTGCAGTTTTACATCTGCGCTCCTCAACTCATCTGGATTGGCTCACAATCCAACGAGCGCGTGCTGGAAGGTAGATTGGAGGCAACTAGCACATGCGATACTCACACGACAGCACGGTGTAATGGCTTTGCATTTTAACAAAATCAGTGAGATATGATTTTATCCTTGCAGTATATGATATCGTTGTCTCTGCACCGTCTTATTGTCTCTCCCTTCCGCAGAAAATTATTCCCATATGCAGGAATTACAGCAACCTCACAATATTTGTCAACTGAAACTATTTTTTTTAATCCTTTGAAATTACTATTAAGGGCAACTTTGATGTATGGAAAGGCTTTAAGTATGATTGATGCATGTGTAGCAATCAACATGCGTTTGTCCATGCAGTCAACAATGTTCATCATCTGTGGCAACTTGGCATAAGGCTTAAGCAATATATACATATATATATATATATTTATATATATATATACATATGTATATATATACATATAAATATATATATCATTGTATCAATATATATATATATATATATATATATATATATCACCACGATATCACTTGAAAACCATGCGAAGCGCCAGTGTCTCACAAGCAGCCTCCAGAAAGATGAAGTGAAGCTTTGCAAATTGCTCACCAAGCACCTAGTCGTACTGGTTATAAATACAATTCCTGCGTCGCATTGTCAAGCTTGATAACACTCGCCATACAGGCTTCTATAAATTGATTGCCAATGGGTTCAAGGTAAATCGTCTGATCCATAGCGATCATTGAGCATGTCGACAAAATGGCCTGAGTGATATCAGCTGGCGAATTCACGCGAACGAGAGACCGTTCGAACCAAAATCATACCAACAATGCAGAGCATACCATCCGGAATTTATGCGTCAGGCTGACAATTTGTTCATTAGTATCTATCGGTTGTTATGTTTGTGCGGCACTGAATTGATACGAATGACCTATACATCAGCGAGCAGCGACTGGATATGCAGACTGCCCTGATCAACGTCAGAAATGACCTGTTCTATTACACAGTTGTAATCAAACAAGCAATTGATAACGGCAGCGGTGGTCAGATTAGGGGGTTTAAATTTTAAGCCGTTTGTGTCGTCATTTAGTGCAATATCTGCTAAGCACTCGCAAGCACTTTCGTCTATCACAATACTTGAAAAATAATGCACTGATGTCGTCGTCCCAATCCCTGTGACCCTTGGCATGAATTACCAAACGTGCATAGTTCGACAACCAAAGTCAAAATAAGGGCTATATACTCATTTTTCTTTGCCGTGAACCGATTTGAGAGCTGAGGTTGGACGAACCAGCTGATCAATTAATATTAATAACAAATACAATACCATTTAAATCGAGCAATCTTCAGCGTCTGTCCAACATCAGTTCAAATGTTACATACCGCGACTTGCACATCAACTAATATTGAACGCTACTCTTTATTGCCCAGGTGTATGATATAGAGCCAACTGTTCTCGGATGTAATTATAAACAGAATGCACAATAACTGTATATGAGGAAACCAATAAAATTAATTGCCGATACTGTATGAGGAGCGTACATTCCATTTAGAATGGTTGATAGAGCTACTCTGCTTGCTCACATATCGCTTGGCTATACTTTTTGGCAGCAGTTGCACCTAGCTAACCAAATGGCAGCCTCGATAAAAACCGTCGATGCCTGAACCGCCCTCTGTTGTATTAACTTTAATTAATACTGCTGCAGCACTGCCGAGTTCATGGCTGTAGATTAATCACCTCTGAGCGCAAATCTTTCATTTGCTAAACTTCGCCCTACAAAGACGCAAAGCAAATCAACAAATACGTGATCCGTCATGAATATTCATTTTACTGCAGCTCTCCCCCTGCCATGAATCATAGCACGCACGCGCACACGCACCCGCACATCAATAGCATATTTAATATTATCTTTGCCTTACGCCTGAATCGAATGTCACACTGTGGTGTAAATACCTATCATGGGTGATTATCCATGCAGATCCACTATTTACATCGCTGGCTGGATTCATGGATTGAGAGTTAGGCAGTGATAATCCGCCTTAAGACCGGCCCGGGCATCAATCACCGGTCCATTTTTACCAATCCATGTTTTGAGGAAACCAATACGGATTTGTAACTGGGGTTCATCTTCAAATGCACGTTTGTAATATAGAACCTCCGTCAAACGATTGACATTGCCGATTGGTGATCCTCATTCACTGTTGTTAACTGGCTTGGTTATGCGCCTAGTATCAAATCCTACATTCATATATAATGCTTTCGGATCAGTTAATAATTGTTAGGCAACGCATTGGTCATTCTAAATGCTAACACTGATAGCGGTTACAATATGAAGCTCACAGAGCCATCGACAGCGCATAACTTGGAGCTGGATGCTAGGTAAGCTATTCCGTGAGGTATGTATGATAACTGAGCAGTCGGCCTAGAGTGTAAAAGACATGCTGTATCGACGGCTTTCGGCAAACATTGAATATTACACATTATTCGATAGGATGGGCATTCAAATCCAGCCAGGAAGCAATAGAAAATAAATCAAATGAAGTCTGTCAGCTAAAATTTGTTGCAATGCACATATTTACCTTTTATCTGCATTCAATGCAAACATAGGGTTATGCAACTCGAACTACGCATTGTGGAACAAAATGCTACTTTTCATTGCTTATTCCGAATTCCACCATACTAATGCGAACCACACATAACGAATTGTCTCCCTTGCGATACTCGACAGCCTCGATTCAGGCCGAGTGTTCCAATTAACGGGATTAAGAGTACCGTGTCGTTGAATTAAACAGTTTTTGCAAATTTGACGCAATGTTTTGTACAAAACACAATTAAAATATGAACGTTTGCCAACATAAGTAATGTTTTATCAAGTAATAAGACTGAACTCAACTCTGTTGCATTTATGGGGGAAGAGGCTATGATTTAGATGCAATCACTGTACACCAGACAGCTTGGTCCACCTGAATTACTCGACCATCGTCGTTTGTGTATCGGTACTGAACTGGGCACTAACCAATTAACAAAGTCTTGTTGACCTAATGTTTCATGACGTCGGCCATGTTATGAATGACAATGCGTTTGCTAAACATAATTGAGACCTTAAGCTGAAACGATATCTAGATTCATACCATGTTGCCATTTTCTGTGTTTAACATAATAGCGTCTGACTTGATGGAACGTCGATGAGTGAATTATCAATCCTATGAAATACAATGAATGATAACAAACATGAGCATGGAAAATATGTTTAATGCGGTTTGTGTTTTAAGTATTGCATTCAAGTTGCCGCCTAACAGCCTTTCTTCTAAAGGGTACGATTATTCTGGAGTTTGCCTATGTAGTGATAGTTGAGAAACATATTTTCACTGAGCGGAACGCGCTGTGGTCTATTTGATGAATTCCTTGGGAATAATTGTTTATTACACAGCAATAACACGCAATCGGATAGCATGCTCAGCCAGTAAGTGTCTCAAAAGTCAGAGATGCAGCGTTTGCCATTTTGCGCAACCGTAAATCATTACAAAGCAGACAAAAAAATATTCTTATCGTTTTATAGACGGCCCTTCGATCTTTTTTTTTAAATAGCCAAGTTACAATAACCATGGGTTGATATGGCTAATATCCAACTATGTCGATACTCCAAGTCATAGCAATCAAGTGGTCGTTTATAGTCAGTGGGTCCAGCGAAATATATATGAGTAACCCCAGTAGGAAAGTTTGGGCTCGGCTATGATGCAGATGTGCTACGTTGATTGGACGATATTCCCTTTCGTTGTTTAAGCCTTCATTGCAAAGAATGATATGTCAAAAATATATCAACTTTGTAAAAGGGAATATAATGCGGTTTTTAATTGGCAAAATATAGAGACGCTTCGTATATTGTAGAGCATCCAGCGCATTTGACACGACTATAACGTACGGCTGAGGCATCGAGAGGGCGTACGCCATCAGGGACTTAAGTAACCCTGCAAGGTGATGGACGACGAAGGTCACATATAAAAACCAGTTCACGCATGCACATCGGGAGGCGGGATGGTCTTAAATGCACTTCATCGGAGTCACGTTCACTGTTGCTCATCCGGTCTATTTCTGGTGCGCCATTTGCAACACTGGTCAGCTTGGCGAGCGTTTGTTGGCATTTCTCTTGTTAGATAAAGATGTCATCAGTATTATGACTGCTAGGATTTGGGACTCTCTTACCGGATTGCCACACAACATGTTCAATCATAACATGTGGTTGTCTCTAAGGGGTTCTATCAGTCGTAGATATGTAAAATTTGATACAGTTATTCGATATTCAACATTGCTTGTCCTTATCCCACTTTAATGGGTTTACACTGGGAAGAGTGCAGGCTAAAAACGTAGATTGTTCCATGTTGCGAGGGATTTGTACCATATTCTTATCTGTCACTTTGTTTCCACATCACTATAGAGATCAGTCGCAACACAATGGGCGGCTAACACGCTAAGCAGGCGACACGGGCCGGTTGGTAAATATCTGTAACATGTATCTGACTCAGTGAATAACATAAGCTCGACGGTACAACACCCTAAAATGTCATAATAATCGATTACACCATCACGCAAATCACAATCTTATTGGATACAAGTCACGTATAATCATCGTTATGGTGCACATTTCGAGAATGTATGTTATCTCGAACATAAGTATAAGTATAGCAATATTGTGCTGATAGCTACCAATAATGCAACGTCCCATGGGATTCTTTGAAAGTGTTTAATTTCCTAAGATTTAGGGCTGTTCCCCGCTGTCACTATTCGGACAACCCATTGATAATTCACAGAACTCTGGACGCACAGGCTTCATCGCAGTTAATCATGCATAAAATTAACCGTGCTCATGCCGTTGGGGCATGCGATAAATAGTCATCCGCTATATTGATTAAGCAGAGAACCATATGGTATAGTTAATCCGTTATGAAAGCTGCACTGCCTATATCAGCCTGCACAGCATGAATGATTGCACCCGTCAGCTGCTATATGAGATGAACGATTACCAAATGGAGGGTTACAAATGGTATCATTGCCTACGACAACTTCAGTTATTTACGCTCTGTTAACCACCTCCACAAATATAAATAGGCAAAACATCTACAGCAGGGAAGACGACGCGACAGGATTTACCAGTATTATCGCTAGAATCTTACATATCACTGCTACTTGGTTGAAAGGAATTCAATCTGATCATGCGAGAACCGGACATCATGTTTGGTGCTTTCTCTCAGCAAATCTTTTTCATCAGTCGTCAATAATACATATTATTTGTTTAGAATCGGTATTAACATTTAATTGTCTGTATGACATTTGAGAGCTAACCAGCAGTACCACACGGCAAGTAATTGCAAGTAAGTTTACTATTTTTTCCTTCATGAATATATTCTATCTACGTGACATTTGATAAAGGGAATATAAAACAAATATATTTGGTTTCGACGTTGTCCAATGAGCTGGAGAAAGATGTATATTCGTCTGGACAAACCGAAAAACTTAGCCAGGTCGAATAATTCGTAAAGTTCCTGGTGTTGTTTCACACGAAGTTGCGTTGCTGGTCGAGCATATCGTTTGATTTGACGAGAAAAATGGTTTTTTTTTTGCTATGTCCCAAAATGGTTGTTTTTTTGCTAAGTTCCAAAATAGTTGTTTTTTTACGTGTCTCTTATACCCGAACAATTTTGGAACACCCTTTTTGGTACACAAAATATATAAGTTTAATAAAACAATGAAAATCATAAATAATTTTACGAAACCGGAACATGCTACTGACAGACCAACAGACAACAAGAAATAAGCATCAAATTAAATATATGTTTCGTCGCCTCCAATGTCCCAAAATGAATGTTTTTTTTGCTACATGTCCATAATTGTCGCCTTCGTATATATATATATATATATATATATATATATATATATATATATATATATATATATATATATATATATATATATATATATATATATATATATATATATATATATATATATATATATATATATATGTGTGTATATATATATATATGTGTATATCTATATAAATATATATATGTATATATATATACACCTATAAATACACATATATATAGACCTATATATATATATATATATATATATATATCTCTATATATATATATATATATATATATATATATATATATATATATATATATATATATAATATCCCAAATTAAAAATAATATCCATCCCCATTGATAATTGGCGTCAATCTCCCACACCTTACCTGTTCAAGTTATTTGTATGATAATCATAGTAACATAAATCAAAAATGTAATACTAATAGAATAAATACCTTGACCTGATTAATTGATAGAAATTGTTCACAATTATTATTTAGATTAGACAATCCTTAAATGCTTTAGCTGGACGAATTCCAGCATAACTTATTCCGAGACAACCGCATTAGGATGTGTATTTCACAACCTGACTCAATACACAGTCATTTCTTTATCACCTAAACCATAGTTTTGAAAATTCCAATAGTTGGTTTTCTCCAAAGTAGGGACCTAGTTTTTTCGTGGATATTCGCCCTCTATTAGGGAGAACGCCAAATTTATATTATGTACCAATGCTTACCCATCATCATAACGTACCCTTCTGTGTCATCATACAGTGCGATCAGATTGCTTTTGAGGTCAACTGAAAAACAGCCACAAACGACTCATCTGCTCGAATATTCAAATTGCAGCTAAGTTTCTGACGATAGATATTAGCCGATTCAGCGGATTTAGGTTGCAAGGTCTCACACATTTGTTAGCAAACGCAAGTACTGCAACTCTCGCAATGGTTTGACTCTATATTTCAAAAACTGTCCCTCCCCAAGCCCTCCGGCATGGTAACACTCTCACAACCACTCCCCTTTTATGAAGCTAGCATCCTCCATGTCCATTTGCTCAATTCACGACATACTGGTTTTCAAATTGCCCCCCAGTCAGTAATTCACGACCCACGCATTGCGGTCGTTAACTCAATACAATAAAGCATAGGTTACCACGAAATACACAAAATACAGGTTTTGAGACTAATTAAAACTAATTAAATACTATCCATCAACGCCCAACAATTAAATGCAAATTCAAAAACTAGTCTTTGATCAGCGAAATTCACTTATCATGTTTTAATCTGTTTTATGTAGGATGTTGGAGGCGGTACAATCGAAGTGGAATATAGGTTATAATTCAAAACAACGATATATATATATATATATATATATATATATAATTCATAATATATATATATAGAGAGATATATAGATATAGAGAGAGATATATATATATGATACATATATATATATATGTATATATTTATATATATATATATATATATATAGATATATCCAAATATATAGAGATATATATATATATATATATATAGAGATATATAGATATATATAGGGATATATATATATAGAGGGTATTTATATATAGAGATCCATATATATATATATATATATATATATATATATATATATATATATATATATAGATATATATATATATATATATATATATATATATATATATATATATATATATATATATATATATATATATATATATATATATATATATCCAAATATATTCAAGAGATTTACTACTCCACATGGTGTAACAATGGTTAATATGAAGCAGCGCAGTAAACATCACCGCACAACTTTGTACTTATTCGTAATGATCGTGATATCAATAACGGCGTTGAAACACAGGTC
This sequence comes from Urechis unicinctus, assembly GCA_034190875.2. Taxonomy (NCBI): domain Eukaryota; kingdom Metazoa; phylum Annelida; class Polychaeta; order Xenopneusta; family Urechidae; genus Urechis; species Urechis unicinctus. Next base: position 19,300,181 of record CM067353.1, read on the forward strand.
ATGAATATTTGGTTGTGGAGTATAAACAAGCCTTCGCATTACTTTGGCGGTCCGATAGATGCAGCACTGATTTCTCTCTGCAGTAAGATATTAAATGCCATCCGCAAAATGGGAGGCTGGAAGCCAACATTCATATATGATTACTCAAACACAACAGCCACATTACGGCAAAGATAAGTTTCTGTACTATGAGTGCATCTTAACAAAACAATAGGATATGCTGTATGGGAATAACTACGCAGCGTATCGATCATACGAACACGTGCGCTAGCAGGTGGTCTCCATCAACTTGAAACCATAACTAAGCTGACAGAGTGTGTAGGGGTCTTCGAAGGATAACCCTTCTTTCAATATGCCACTCGACATCACATTAGCTGGGTCTGAGGGCATTAGTTTATGTTATAGGATGTATGCATGCTTACTGTAAATGTACCTTATTATGGGATGACAAATTATTGAAAGGCTGGATCAGACATTGAACAAATTAATATCGCTATTATCGATTATCACAAGAATTGTGAAATGGTGCAAAAGCTTTGGCCAATATTACATATTGGTAGACGAGATGGCTACATCATTGGCATAATGCGACCGCATTTTGTTCATGATGTGTGATGTGTTTCGTATCATGCAGCTGACTTCAATTAGTGCAGGGCGGATAACAAATTGATACCAGCTTCACACAATCGCTTTAGTGGCTACTCATACAATGTGTAATAAATGTACACATCCTCGGAGGAAGTGACTGTTTTATCACTGGATACATAGCGACAGTGCTATACTCAAAAAGTAATGCAGTATGGTTTAGACATTATTATACCAAGCATACATGAATGCTGTTATCCAATTATGTTATGAGTATACTTGTCAACACGCGGTAAACATTCCGCAGGTTTTGTCAGAGTAGGCTTTTTACCTATAAGAGTAGTGTACGTAAACCGATCAGTAGCATTTTGAGTGATTCACTGGCTTGGAGCTACGATCAGTCTTTTGTTGGCTGAAGTTCCATGTAAATATCAACTTCCATAGAACGAGTTAATGCTTAAAGCGCCATATGGTTTATCATTGACTATTACCACTTCAAGATGCCCGTGTTTGTTGTCGTAGAACAGTTTGTGCCTAGCATATAATCCATTCAGCTGTTAGGGTGAAGCACTATAGATACACAAGACCATGAATGCAAATTACAGTGATAGCAAACAATGCCATCTACTGTGTGTTTGGTCTGTTGGGATAGAGGGAATCAAAACCTTCAGTGTCGCTTGATGCAATCGATTGTGGATTATCGTATCTGGTGTTTTCTAACCAATTTACCTACTATTGACCACTCGTCATATCGAACCACAACATTGTGATAGTCAATTGCTCATCCTCGTGCGCTAATGATAACTGATTGTAATAGAATATTTCATCCCAACCTACATTCAGATATGATGCTTTTTGAAAAAATGTCCGGTAAAATTTCCTAAATGGGAGCCAACGCGTGCTGATAAGTGTAACCTCGGTTTCTAACATGGTTCTTCTCCCGAATCATATCAGTTATCGTCAGCTAGACCAGTGAATTCTTTTCACAAGTGGTTTATTTTGAAGTAATCTGCATATTTTCTCCGTAAAGTTTAATGACATGCTACCCCGTCATTTACCAAAAGTAATTAGATTCTAGCCGATAAGACGGACATACAAACGAGTCAAGATGGCGGGAAAGTTAGGCGTTATCTCCGCTTTCATTATAACTCACCTTATATCCACTGTTTCACAACTTGTGCTCCGATTTGTAAGACGAATACTCTCTCATGTCCATCCGAAGTATACATGGCCTCATTTGAATCTAACAATAACAGACTATCTGGCTTTAGGCCCACCGATTAATAATCAGATTAGCGAGTTAACTAGAGCAATGTGTCAATGCAATTAGCGGTTCAACCATTTCTCATCGTTTTTAACTTCAAAAAACCGCAGCCGAGGAATAAACGTTAAACAGTATCAGTGATGGATTGTCAAATATCATAGATATAGTTTAACCATGGAATAATCTGTGGAAAAGCGGACAACCAACGTATATGCCACGAGGTAGAAGCAATCACTTATACGACATACCGTGTGCGTGTTAGATCCGTAAGGTGTATGATTATTGACCTATGACTGCGAGGCACAGTTGTGCATTGATCTGTTAACCGACCGGTACAGTCGACTAAGTATTTCTGTCACCATGTCGACCTTGTTATGAATGACGAATGCGCGCTTTTAACATGACTCGCAGTTCAAGTCAGACCGAAAGTTATCTTTTGAGCATTTGGCTGTACCTTGATTCCATCATAAAAGGGTTTGGCTTTTATGAATTTCGAAGTGAGCATGATTAATGTGATTAAATAGAACGCATGGTGCGTGACTCGCTCCGTGACTTGTATTGGCAGTAATAATGGTATAATAGTATATTCGTTAAGTATGCCGTTCCAATGCTGCATTGCAGCCTTACAACCTTAAAGTATCTACAGGGGATGGGTATTCTGAAACTTGTTTGTGTACCAATATGTGAGATATTTATATATATACATTTCGAACTGATCATGTCAGTGAACGTAATTGTTGAATAATTAGTACTATGTTTTAGTTAGTGTGTAAAGCGACGCAAACACTTCATATGTTAAATAAGTCATGTTCAGCTGCCACGTAGTCTTTGATGCATAAGTGTGGCGATCCTACTAGTCACTGTGCTTGTAACTGCTGCTGTGATACTGCGTGCATTTGTTGGAGTCAATATATCTATATAAGAGTGTGGTGGAGACAAATCATATTATAACGGAACTGCCGGATGGGGTATTTTAGTTGATGATGTGTTGGCCACGAGGGGCTCATTCACATGATGCATAAGCATTCAAGCGTAGCATTAACAACATTCATAATGCCACGCTGACTTTACATCGCTGAACTTTGCAGAAAATGAAAAGTACTACATTGTTACGCATTAGGTGTGCAACAGTGTAGCTGTGGATTCCCATTTACCTGTATGCTCGTGGACGTTCACCCCATTTACTTTCCGCCAAATCGAGCTTGATGGTATTTTGGGCGATAAAGCGATTATGTTGAATCGTTGCAGTAGTTATACGACGAGTAAGACGTAACACACGAACACATTCTGAATATTCGATGCAGCACAATTAGCGTTCAATTAGTCGACCTGCAGTTTAAACTATCTGTTGTGAAACACAGTTAATTGCTTGTGCATAATCCCCACCCAACAAGGTGCAAAAATATCGAACATTGGTTTGATGGTACTGTTCGATTCTCGTCATAAAACAAGAAGGTAGCTGACTGGAATGCTAGGAACTGACTGGAATGAAGTTGGCACAAACTCAAAGTACATTATCTTAGCTAAAGTGTGGCGAGACAGCTGAAATTTTCACAGTCCATCGAATAACGGTCGGTTGTTTTCTAGGTATAAAACATTGCCATTCATTTGGCGTTGCATTTATAGACGCATAAGAGCTTTCATTACCAAAACTGAGCAAGATTTGGACGGCAAGCTTGGTTACACTGTCAGTTTGTTCGCAACGAATTGAAGGGGTTATTTGATGGGAACCCCGGGTCTGTTAGAAACAACGTACATCTTAGTTGCCTTTGGTGTCATGTGATACCGCAGTTGATGAGCCTGCCTTGTTTTCCCCTGATGAGGTCACTAATTTAAAGTGAGTGCATATCTTCTGTATCCCCATATCTACCTGCAGCTTATGTTTAAATGAACATGTTATCTGTCTCCTTTATGATTGGTTTTGAGACTCAGCCGTCAGTTGATAGTACCAGTTTGCAACACAACAAATTCAAATGTAACCATGGTTGCCTCCAAAGTAATATTGCTGCATGGGCCATTCATTTATATGTATCCTTTTTAGATACACAAGCAACGAGAATTAAATAAACGACCAAAGTGGGTCAAAGGCCTGAAGTGGATGCCTCGCGCTAGCCATCTTCATCCATTGTGGCTGTTAACGCAAAGCAGTTTTAGTTTTGCTAACATTTTCCCTGCAATCGTTCATGTGATTGCATCCCGGTTACAATGAATGTATTCAGTTCATGAGGATCTATGCCGATGCCGGTTCTGGCCCTAACCTGACGTGGCAGCGGATGTTTCCATTTATCAAATCGTCCCGGTCAAGATTTATTGGTTTATTAGTATTGGTATTATCATGTTGTTTTTTCGTTTGTATATATGCAAGTTAAAACCGGTAATTGCATATCCGTGAAACGTAAGGTGCAAATGAATTGCGGTGCACAAAACAAAACGAATAAAACCCTTCATGACATATCATTCGATGTTCTAGTTGGATCTATTTTATCGTCCATGGTATAATAGTATGACGTATCTGAGGTTAATATCAATGCTGTTTCTAATGTAAAGTATCGGGTGACAGCAGTTTTTTAATATCCACTAGACGTTCCTAATGCCTTTGTCAAATGCCATACATAACAAACCAGATCTACGGTATTTTAAAGTAGCTACCATACCTACCGAGCTATTATTGAAAATCAGACCTCTTATTGTTGACAGGACGGACAACAAATAAAACTGAGGATTTATTTATAGTGTAGACTATCAAGCTGTTTATGCGTATAACTATAGGAAGAAATTAACAAATGGATTTTTATAAGTCTTTTCGAACGTCAAATTGACAACGTTTATTGCGCACGAGGCATTATGACAATATCATCCCCCCTAAACATGGCGCACGGTCTGTTTCGAGTGTTCTAAAATTCTCAATTCAAGTTTGTATCCTTTAAATGACTATTATAATCATACAATGATCCTGGAGATGAAACAAAGATTTATTTGTTATGCACTTATCACAGTATTTATAATCGAGCCACGAATAGATCGCGTGACTCAGAAGGAATAAGGGAAGGATTAGTCAAAAAGAGTATGTTCAGTTAGAGGCTTAAAGTGAGAACGTTGCCACATCAATTTAACATGCTGTTGCTATGTATGACACATAAACTCTGCATAACACTCCACTAATTGGATACACATCCGTTTCAATCGTTAAAGTTTCATTTGTTTTCAATGGTAACACGTTTATGATGGTGATGCATCCACAACGCTAGCACATATGATTGAGATACAAAAGTAAAGAGCCAGCCGAAGTGATTGAGTGGTGCTTTCCATCATATGACTGGTTTTTATTAACAGCGTGATGACGGCCCTCATTGGCAATACCATAACCCTGAGGTCTCTTTCATCATGCGGAGCTAAATTCCAGTATAATATAATGCGATGCTAAGGCGTATAGTATTGTGCTTACGGTGAGCAATTTATATCCAATGAATATAGAGATACTACATGATCAAGAGAAAGCCAATTAGATTTGCTCGGATACCCATGTTTGTATTAAATATACAATTAATCGAATGTATTAAATATGCCGCAGTATCTTTAGCCTGTGTAGTGCTTTTACGAGCAATTACTATTATCCGTTACTTTGACGTGTCATGTGGGCAACTTAGTCGCCATTTACCTGGTCGGATTTGTAATATTAGAGTGAAAACATGGTCCCTTTTTATGAATGATTCGGTGTGAACAAACTAAAACTTCGTCAGATTAGCGCAGTATGACGTCTGAGTCCCGCTGGCTCCTTTGGGAACCATTAACGTGAGCAAAGCACCACAGGGGGAACTTCTGCAATACAAACGATAATTGTATCCCCGAACGGATATTTCAGCAATTTCTTCTAGATTAATGATATATGCAATAGCAACAGTCAGTCACTGCACACATTATTGTACTACGTAAGTATTCGCTCGGAAAATAGACAATGAGGCGGCTCATATCCTTTTCATTAGATATGAAAAACGCCTGTTTGATGATTACATTCATTTGGCCGCGCTGCAAGCTCTTTACGACACGTCACGTAAACCGGTCACCATTACTGTCGCGCAGTAATTCATTATATAATAGCACTAGGAACACTCACAAAAAGCAATAACCTCTTCGCCAACATACAGAGGAGCAATCGTAGTATAATAGCTATGACAACATATTTCATGCACCAGATTCTTCCTGAAACAACAATCTACACATCACAGTAGTTTTCAATGTATCATTTATGGGTAATCTAAGATCAGCCGAATGGCTAATTACATGGTGATAAGGCTTGTACTTACCCGATGGTTCATTCGACTTCGTGCGCTTTCTTATCCTGTAACATAAAGAATAAGCATTAACACCTACACGGTCGCTGATGTAAAGAGCTATACTACGTGCATCGAATATCATATCAATTTGGTTGCCCTCGCTTGGTGATGACATCATCAAAGGAAGAAAAGTATATAGTGTTGCAGGTCACGTAGAACCGCTGATAATTAAGCCAAACATACTATTGTGCCGATTGCAAATGTAATGGTGCTAATAGCTTTCTTGTTGCCTTGAAGCCCAAAACATAGAAACAACCATTTGACTGACGAGATAGAAACTACAATGTTATGCCATGTGGAAAACCGTTCACAATGCTCAGCCCGATCCTACGCCTCTCTTTCGTTCCACGTGATTGTTACAGCCCGCCCTTGTCATATATACGCCGTTTCAGGGATAATGCCCGTGCCCCACGACAAAAATTTCCACAGAATCTACAAATATGTGAAAACTGGTTTTATCAACGATGATGCTACAAAATACGCAAATAATGATGCAAAATAGTTCTGTATTAGATGATAGAAATCAGAGATCTAACATTGTATGAGCAGAAGTACGACATATATTACGTTGCTCAGCTACAATTTTAAAGAATTCGATGCTGTTGAATTGTGGCCCTTGTTACTGTTAGAATGTACATATAGATGACATTAGTGCCACAAGTGGGACAGTTTCACCACCTTTAGCTGACTGGATGAGGATTGTTTGCGCGTATGGGGCAAAACCTTGCAATAGAGTTGGAACTGCATCCACATGGATAGCAAACACGATATAATGTGAGTTGCCATTGCATATCAAACAGAATTCTGCAATGTGTGTATGTATGTATTCACATGATGCGCATGTAGTGAAGACACCCCCCCCCCCCACCCCCTCAACCACGCATCTATGTTTTATGTAGGGTTGAATTCTGAGCAACCTCGGTTTCATCAACATACATTGTGAATGCCTGTTCTGCACGAAGACTTTCAGCCATAATTCAAATGCATCAATATATTGGTATTAGTTGTTCTTGCCCAGGCACTTATGATTACCTAAATCATTTTCTTATAGGAAATGTTGCGAACCTCTAATGTGCTGATGGATTGGCCATCTATGGTATATTGCAAAAAAGTGTAATTCGGTATAATTTTGCAATTTACTGTGCTTTTAACGTGATTACTTTCGTCAATCCGGTGGCATTGTGGAATCACTACAGCAAACATTACAATATAAAGGCGCTTCCATCAAACACACATGTATAAAAACAGAGGAAAGGCAACCATGCCTTAATGTAGTTGCATCCTCTTTAGTGATGAATGTATCGACTAAGCCGGTGAATCGTAGATCAGTTTAGATTGGTAAAAGCGGGATAACGCGCCGTCACTATGTGATGTCGAGTCGATCAGGCGTCATGACGTGTGTTGTTCGTCTATCCAAGAGCCTTGATGATGTCAGAAAGGGGGGGCCGTAGGAATGATGGTGCATGCGTCTTTTTTTCACAATCAACCCCCGACATTCCTCATCACATAGTTTGTCGGTTTTGTGTTGTGTGGTTTGTAATATCGAGCCGTAACAACATCACAGCAGATATATCCCTAAATATGGCTTCTAAATGTAATTGGGCGAATGATTAATCTCATCACGCCCAATAAGCGCAACAGACTGTAGATGTAACACACCTGGCTGTTTGATCTTATATTCTTCATGTAGTAATAAGAAGCCACGATAAAACTATTTTGTTTTCTGATGTGACGAATGCAACACCCTAACCACCGAATTGACGCAGCCACGTTTGTTTGAACACTTGCAAAGAGGCGTAATGATGGCTTTTCTCAGATATATATTGTTAGCCGCTAACGATACATCGGAAGCATTGTAAGGGCGAATAAACTGAATGTGGCGCAATGAAATACGTATAACTAGCTGTATTGATCACGCGATAAGATAACAAATCAGCTTTAAACGTTGCACTTAATCTTAAGCATTGTATTCGGCCGAACATTTAAACAGAGCGCTACTCTCACATTTGTGATCGAGAGGAGCCCTGTAGATAATGAACCCCGGCGTGGCGTAAAAATTACCACGATAGCTTATAGTCTCGACCATAGATTCTTTTAGTCTCTTTGGTTTACTTTAGTAATCCTTTGCGCTCACGTTCCAACTCTCTCTTGCAAACGGCCCCACATTGTGTCTTGTACTGATACAGTGGCGTAAATACGATACAGTAATATAACATTGTTGGTACTGTTCAGTGAGAAGTTGACATGTTTAGATTACGAATTCGACTTCATAGATAGCATCTTTTTTTCTGAACTGCCGAACAAAATCAGCGGTGGAGTTGGTAGAAAGGAATGCTAGTGATATGCGTAATCCACGATGCATAGGAATGGAAATGACAGTTTGCATCCACCCAGCTGTAGGGATCGGCATGGGAGTAATAATACCACGGCGTTCAAACCACAAAATAGGTTGAGGCAGCCATTCATTAATGTATATCAACTAATATAGCATCTGGGATATATTAAAAGATATATATTCATATATATATTGTACCTGAGAGTTAATTCCTCTTGCTAAAGGAAAGAGAACAATGAGCGAGGATGGGCAATTAATTCACATCACGCTATAGCACATCGATCTTGAATCGTTCCATTTATTTATGCGAGCTCGAAAACGTTTTGCTAACATCTAACAGTGTTTCATGTGTCTATTTTATTGCCTGGAGCAACAGCAGCAAATAGACAACATCTTCTCTGTGTACGACGATACTCAAGTTCCATGACGGTTCTTTTAAAAAACAAATCCCTTTGTCCACGCGAGGATGACGTAGTTTGCTGTCACCCAGCGCATCGCCCTCGCCTCAGCCAATCCCACCTGACCTGTTTGTTGTGATACTGCGCACTGACTCTAAGAGAAGCTTGATTAGAAATAGGAACCAAGTATTCCGTTGCACGTACTTCTGGCCAACACAAGTATTTTCTATCAGTCGACCATTACCTTTGTTGCAGCTGACCATTGTGACACGGAAAGTTACAATGTTGATTCTCTTGTCTGTGTAATTTGCCAGATTGCAACCACCACGCACCTGATCTCTGAGGTAACTATCCTATTGTCACCTGCTGTCATTCACATTTTCAATTCGACCAGGATGAAATATATATATATATAGCTATATATATATATATCTATATATAGATATATATATATATATATATATAGAGATATATATATATATATATATATATATATATATATATATATATATATATATATATATATATATATATATATATATATATATAGAGATATATATATATATATAGATATATATATAGAGCTATAGATATATATATCCTATATATATATTTCATCCTATATATATATTCATCCTATATCCATGTTGGTACAATTCACCGACTATTTTGGCCCATACTTACATTTTGGTCGACGATCATGGGGCCAAAATAGTCAGCGTCATCTCATAGGCTTACACAACTGCGCTTCCCCACCAAATTGTAACTTTGTTTGCTACTGCTCCGCCTAAGGTTGGAATCATCTTATTCGGGGTAACTATCCACTCTTTCTTGGCGTTAATTGCCTTTGCCTGAATTTACATTTTGGCCTCAACGACCATTTTGGCCATGTTGAATAATCGGTCATTATTTGGCTTTGTTCGATGTATATTTGCTTCAAACTTAGATTCATGATTTGTGTGACTTTTAACTTCAATGAACATTCTTTGTTTTAAATTATCGCTTGAAATGAAGAACATACAAATTTTGAATGAATATATAAATCAGCAGTTTAACGAATAACGGGCGGCACACACTCAAATATCTTTACGGACGGATATAAAAAAAATGGCGATTTTACTGGGAAATCCGGGGTTGTAAGTCTTTGTCAACTCATTTTTGGTGTTTTTTTCTCAATATACATCCGTCTGATAGTGTTTGATTTAGGTAAATAAGAACAAATGTAGCACTTAAGCTGGGATTTCGAGACGCAGATCAGCATTCAAAACGTTTGAAGAATCTCACTGAATTGAGATACCGGTTTTCTCGATCTATGATGTGTAAAGTTTCAAGTAATAAATGAAAACATATCATATCAACGGACTGTTTTTAACAAGGGAATAATTAGCCAGATTGTTTTGTGTTATCAGTTTGCTCATGTCGTAAAATCTAACTTTCCCCACGAACGCATCTGCGGGCTCAAGCAGAAGGTTTATTTTGGGATTGTAACAATTCTAGCTTGCCATACAGCGTGGAATTTCCGGTACACGAGCGAATATAAACAAAGCCTTTCAAAGGCGATCGGTCAGCCATGACCATTTTACACGCTATGTTTCCATGTGATTCCCGCTCGGTCAGTATGATTCCAACGTTTATAGATTAAATATCATTCATGTGACAATGTACGTTATTGTTGCGGGAAGAAATTTCATGTACGACAAATTTTGAAATACCCGTAGTTTACGGTGGTTAGCGAGCTTCAGCGGGCTGTTCCGCACGTGGGTTCTACGGTTCACACTCACACTTACCGATCACTAACACTAATCCAACGGCGAACAATACCCAGATACCACGTTAATGTTACTAGATGCAGCTTGGTTAGACAGATCTACCGATTACCATTGATTTTTAAAAAAAATGTATTTCCTAACGTTCGTTTAACCGTATTGGCTGTTGCCATTGGCCATTTTAGCGAACGGCTTTTGCGCCATCTGTCAGATGTAAACATTGCCTGATCATGACAGCGGACATTCGCTCCGGTAAGACAATAACCCAAACGCTCCAATTCGGTTGTTGAGTAAGGTAGGGGATCCTGATTCCAGGATCATCGATCCCACTCGTCTTCAGACATTATGCCCTGTAACTAACAATGTTGTATGGTGGACTATGACACTACTACGTCACTAGCCACCACTAGCCACTAAGATAGCTAGTGTCATAGTACACTATATAACAACTCTGGTGGTACTGCGTTAGTGGGGGTGGGGTTACTCTTTCAAATGTGATTTTTTTTCCAAAGGTTGAAGATTGATATTTTGCTTTCGACATCATTGAATTATATACTTGCATCAGTAATGTTACCCTTAACCTTCCTTTTAAAGTACTTTTATTGGACATGGAAATATTATGTATCATTGTAATACACTAAAACATGAGTTCTTTATTACATTCCTATAAGTTTGATTATATGTTACATGATAGTTCAGTCGTGTCAAACTTCTGCCATCAATAAGTCAGGAAAGTGATCCTTTTGATTTCCATAGAAGCTTTCAAAAAAAAATGTGCAATGCTTGTAATCCAATTCTTTAATAGAACAATCACCTCATTTGAATCTATCAGATGTAGGCTATTAATGCCATGATCATTGGTAAGTTAGTCTTAAAATCTGTGCATCTGGTCTAGTTTTGATGGTGGTATTAAGCATATTGGAAACCCCAAATCACATGTGGCCTTTTCAGGACAGTGCAGTTCCCAAGATGTAACAAACTGACTGGTTATGCATGACTTGGATGGTCCCTTTGATTAGTTTCCATCCCGGACATGTTGCATGCCACTTATAAGGTAATATTTATGGACCATTAGGCAGGAACCATTAATAGTTATGCTCCTCAACACAGTTTTGCCCTGTCAATCTGTCTGCTTGTAAACTTTTGGTATCACATTTGTTTTAATAATACAAGCCACTGTTATATTGATTGTCACTTACAAACAAAATATCAGCCCTTTGTGACCTTATTATTGAAAAATAATCTCTTAGCTACAAAGGGCCTTCTCACGTCAGTATCTCTTAGCTAACTAGAAATCAGATCTGTATGGTCCTTGACCTCAGCCAAAATGTTAGGATTATTATCAATTATACTGGTCAAGTGAAAAATGGGGTTTATCATGTCCTTATATCCTGGCAAACTTTAACTTATAGCTTTATGGCTTTTGACCTCTGACGTGCTAAATTAAAGCAAATTAAAATTTCTTGTTCCAGGAAAAATGTTATTAATAGCTCATGGGTGTTTGGGTTAATCATTTCTAAAAAAACTTAAATTATTTGGCTTAAATGCTAAAACTATTTGCAAAACTACTTGGCGATGGACTATTGATGCCAGACAAGTGGGTTTGGGGGTTATTGTTCAGCCCTGGTGTATCATTGAATACAATGTTATGCTATAAAAGCTATGATTAAATGCTGTCATAACTTGTTAATACAAATTGTGCCAAAAGAAGCAGAGTTCAATAGCCATGGCCTTCTGTCTTTATTGTAAGGCAGTTAGATTGACTAAGTGTTTGCGATGACATTTTGCCTAGCAGCACTCATGATATGGTATAAACTGCTTTACCTACTGTTCTGGGTTTAATATTATGGACCCAGCGTCTCAATTGATCATATTGGAGATTCATATCCGCTGTGGTGGTTTATCAGCCCTATTTAGGAAATTTATTTGTTCAAGATGGGCAACAGTATCAGCTGTCCAAACATCACAATTATGCTCATCTATCTCTGCAAGATACCTCCTCATATCAAAGGGACCAGTGTTTTGCTTTAGGGCCACTAGGCTCTTGCTTAGTGAAAAGAAATATTCTTTAGTCTTATCATTTCATGACATTTGGTGATTTGAGATAAATGTATAGTTAAAGATAAAAATAGTGAGGAGGTCATGTGGCTTCATCTACATTACTGTCCATGTGCTAAACCAACATGAAAATTTATTTTCTTCTGCATGCATGTATATGGTACAACTTCGTCAATATTGTGGCTTCACCAGTTTTAGAGGCTTTACCAATATTGTGGCTTCACCAATACTTTGGCTTCACCAATACTGTGGCTTCACCAATATTGTGGCTTCATCAATATTGTGGCTTCATCAATAACATAGCTTCACCCATACTGTGGCTTCACCAATATTTTGGCTTCACCAATGTTGTGGCTTCATCAATGTTATCCTTTCTTCCAAATTTTGGCTTCACCAGTGTTGTGGCTTTACTTATATTGTGGCTTCACCAATGTTGTGGCTTTACCAATATTGTGGCTTCACCAATAACGTGGCTTCACCAATACTGTGGCTTCATCAATATTTTGGCTTCACCAATAACGTGGCTTCATCAATGTTATCATTTCATCATTTTTTGGGATTCACCAATGTTGTGGCTTCACCAGTGTTTTTGCTTCATCAATATTGTGGCTTCATCAATATTGTGGCTTCACCAATATTGTGGCTTCATCAATATTGTGGCTTCACCACTTTTGTGGCTTCACCAATGTTGTGGCCTCACCAGTGTTGTGGCTTTACCAATACTGTGGCTTCGCCAATATGGTGGCTTCATCAATATTGTGGCTTCACCAATAACATAGTTTCACCCATACTGTGGCTTCACGGTTCACCAATATTTTGGCTTCACAAATGTTGTGGCTTCATCAATGTTATCCCTTCATCAATATTTTGGCTTCACCAATGTTGTGGCTTCACCAGTGTTGTAGCTTAACCAATATTATGGCTTCACCAATGTTGTGGCTTCATCAGTGTTGTGGCTTTACCTATATTGTGACCTCACCACTAACGTGGCTTCACCAATACTGTGGCTTCACCAATGTTGTGGCTTCACCAATGTTGTGGCTTAACCAATATTGTGGTTCCACCACTACTGTGGCTTTACCAAGACTGCGGCTTCACCAATGTTGTAGCTTCACCAGTGTTGTAGCTTCAGCAATATTGTGGCTTCAGCAATATTGTGGCTTCACCAATACTGTGGTTTTATCAATATTTTGGCTTCACCAATATTGTGGCTTTACCAGTGTTGTAACTTCAGCAATATTGTGGCTTCACCAATACTGTGGCTTCACCAATATTGTGGCCTCACCAATACTGTGGTTTGATCAATATTTTGGCTTCACCAATGTTGTGGCTTTACCAGTGTTGTGACTTCACCAATATTGTGGCTTCACCAATATTGAAACTTCATCAATATTGTTGCTTCACCAATATTGCGGCTTCACCAATACTGTGGCTTCACCAATATTGTGGCTTCACCAATTTTGTGACTTCGTCAATGTTGTGGCTTCATCAATGTTTTGGCTTCATCAATGTTTTAGCTTCTCTTGTTTATCATATTTCGTTGAGATATATCAATCACTGGGGCTTGATAATTTTTGTTAAAACCATCAGAATGACCAAAATGACCGAAACAATGAGTATTATCTGTATTTGTTGTGTGTGAGTATGGCTTCAACAGTCTGTTTAAGTAGAAGTTTTTTATCAGAAGTTTTGTTTACCCAGTATGACTGTTAGGCTCCACCTGGTCCTGATTGATGGTCTTGCAGTTTTGATATATGCACTTGTGTATAGTGTCTCATTGTTGTGCATTTAATCTGCTCTGTATTTATCTGCAATTCATATCACCTCCTCATCACCAGCCCAGCATGACACAGACCTGGGGTTCTTTTTATTACCAGCCAGTCGTTACACTGACCTGGGGTTCTTGTCACCAGCCCAGTATGTCACTGACCTGGGGTTCTCCTAACATGGCATCTTTTTTGTTTGGAAGTGCACCATAGCCAACCCAGGGGAGCAGTCAAGCATTGAATTCTGGTATATTTATCAATGCTAAGCTCCATAGCAACCTTCCTGGTGGTCACTAGTCAATGTCTGTTATCTCGATACCCAGAAAGAGAATGTTAAAGATGCCATCAGTGGTCAATGAATGAAGGTAACATTAATTATTGATGGGTGGGCGGTTTGTTATTGGTTATATATTTGCAGTTTAAGTGCATATTGATAAGATCAGGCTTACAATGTGTTTTACCAATATTCTATTAGTTTATATTCAATATTCAGTTTCTGCCACATGAGAGAGATTAGTTTTTACTTCCTTTACTTAATAACAAGAGATTGATTCATGTGACATGTTGTATTGATGATCAACCTTATCAGGTTGGTAAGAATTAATGTTGTGTAATGTTTTACACTGACTTTCTTTAGTTCTTATGATATAAGACTGATAGGGAGTTTGACAAGTTAACTTTGTGTGTGTAACAGAATGTGCAACTATAGCTGGGGCACAGCAGGAGAATCATCTTTTGCTGAATCATGTGGACAAGCTGTTGTATGGATTCACTAATTGCGTTCTAATGGAAACCCACCAAGACTGGACCTCTTGAAAATTTATTACTGATAGTGCAACATAAGGCGCTGTTGTCAAAGTTCCTGCTGATCATGTTCAAATTTATCTGTATATATGCTTTGCTTGATAATGATATCCTGATAATTGATTTCCTTATATTGTTAACCCTTATGAGGTCAATACATTCAGTCCATTAAGTCAATTTATTCAGCTGAATCAACTCTGGTAGAATTTAAGTGACCCTAGATAGGCAAGTGAACAGCAATTAAAGTTTAATAATCAACAAAACAAATTCATCTTCTGCCTAGTCCTGACCTTAACAAATCCTTCAGCACATTGCCTGCAGATGCTGCTGTTTTTTTCATTTTGTAACTACATGTTATTATGTGGCAAACTGAATAAAGGTGATATATTTAAGACTTTAAGATTGTTTAATCCATGTTTTAATCATGATGTCCTGAGGGGATTTATATCATTCACACTGACAGATGGGATTCAGTTTAATTCTCAAAATAAATCTAATGTAAGGCAAGACAATGATGCTCTTTTGTGAACAGATAAAACATGTAATAAAGAATGCACAATTAATCAATTGGAGGTCAGTTTAACATTTGATGAAGCAAATTGTGAATAGATACATGAATTTATGCAGTTGGACACATCATTATATGACATGCACATACTTTGGTTAGTGCCCTGTTGCCTAAACTTCTCGGCTGGTTTGCATGATTGCAGTTAACATTTAACAATACGAAAATAAATTATTGAACCATATAATATAAGAGCGAGGACTGGGTTCATAACGCTATGTGATGCTGCCTCCACTGCTCCGTGTCATTCAGTACATAGCTAGCTAGCTGCTCAAGAACTTCACAGAAGCCTGTCAACCCGACCGATTTGGGCGACACCCAAATAGCTTCAGTCGAAAGTTATTTGCTCTCAAATTACCATATCTTATTTGCCTTTCATTTACTATATATAAACACTTCTTCTTTCATTTAATTGGAACGGATTTAAGATTATCACCTTGTTGTTGTTGTTGTTGCACCAAATTTAAGCGGATTTTGCAACTTTGGCCATGTGCGACAAGACTGTCGCAATGTCGAACGGAGATAAATAGTGACAGCTGTTTGGACTCTCCCGATTCAAGGGACGAGAGATGTTGTCCAACATCGTTGACAGACAAATAACATTGTTCAGAGTGGTTAAATAACATTAATCCGCCCAAGGCAATCGATATGTATTATAGTTACAGCAATAACTCTAATGATAGCAGTTTAATTATCCATGAATCAGAATATAAATAGGTTAAAATATATGACCTACTTGCATTTTTGACTTGGAATCGTCCATGCTCCAATATTAGACACGACAATCTTCAGAATGTTAAGTATCACTAATTCTTGCTAAAACTCGCAGTACCTAAGTATAAACTTGTATCCAAATTAATAACGGATACGTTGAAGAACTCCCTTCCTTAAAATAGGTGACTTTAATGCATATTTACTCCGTTCTCCACCTGCCGCTCGGCAAGGTTCGGAACTTTTCGGAGCAAGACATTGCGTCAGCATTTCGTGTAATCGCGCCGATAATTTAACTTCACTTTTTTCTTCATGTCTCGTTGAATATTGTGAGTGTACAGTTCGAATTATGTATAAACGATGAGAAATGGAAAAAAAAAATTCTTACGGTTCCCGAAAGACCTAAAAACGCGCAATACTTTGTGTAAGCTTGTTTGTAGGAATTTAATTTAAGTCGTTTATGGTTTCATAGACCTTCTAAGCTTTGTAACCCAAGGTTGTATAAACGATGGTCTGTCAGTAGTAGGTTGGTTGGGATAATAATGGTTGATAATATCGGAAGGCAAAAAGGGCTGGTCGGCTCATTTGTTTATTTTAATCACCAATATGGTTGGATATATAAAATGGCCATAATGGTTGGTTATATAAAATAGCCAAAATGGTTGGTTTTATAGAAAAGTTCCAAAATGGTTGGTTTTTTGCATGACAAAACTATCGCGACTATTTTGGTACAACCATTTTTGGCCTATAATTTTCATAATCTTCTAAAATAAGTTTTGAATGAAGATATTAACTGAAAGCTGCACAAGGCAGATGTATAATATTTTGCATCCGCGATATCACTTGTCCAAAATGGTTGCAATTGTAAGTATATATATATATATATATATATATATATATATATATATATATATATATATATATATATATATATATATATATATATATATATATATATATATCTATATCTATATATATATATATATATCTATATATATATATATATATATATGACAAGTTGTTCATGACTCAAGCATTTGACTATATTGTGGACTATACATATATGTAAAAAACATAAACTTCATTCATTGACAGTTCGGTGACAAAACACTAACACTGCTGCTGAATAGGTGGTCGAAGCGCCGAATGATCTGATACTGATAAACATTTCACCTGCAAAACAAACTATTCGAACCCTGCCTTGTCCTGAAAAAAGATAGGCTGATATATTCACGCCGACCAATTTACTGTCATTGAGCCTCCTATGCGTGTGCCTTTGTGCTTTTCGTAATTGCAGTGGGTTCCAATAAAGGGTATAAACTCTCCTCGACGGAGAGACATGTCTGCCGAATTCAAAGCAGATCAAGTGGTGTTCTTTGTATACACATAAGGAATATCTTCTGAAAGGATGAAGGGGCTTCTTGTGGTCGTGGGACGGATGCTGATTTGCAGTATCCAGATATTCAACGCGTACCTTGCTCCACAGGCCGATTACAGTCCTCAGTCTACACGCAGACAGAGCTCAATAGTCTACGACCCAGTGTAACAACAACCACGTAGGCCAATGTCAGGGTAAGAGAAAGACTTGGTTTTGCTTCACTCGAGAATAGCTTAACCCCGACATCAATGTCCGATAGCAGTTCTAGCTTATTGCATATCGATATGGTGGGCATACGATGATGAACCTGCATATCGACCGTAATTGTATTCAAACACTAACATAGATTGACAGTATACGTGTATTGCAGCATTGACGAACACAATCGGCTTTGTTTAATAGAAGTTACGTCACTGATTTGATTATAATGACACATGCATTAGCAAACTGCACATGATTAGCGGGCTGTCCATATCAGGACAAATAAGAAAACTATATTCAGCGAGGGGAACCCTTTTTCTGTACCTTCAGCAACTATCATTGAACTACATCAACCCTATCCCATGCACAAGTTTTTTGTGGAGAGAGATACCAGTCTGAGTCATGGACAGGACTGAGGGAATAACGTGACAAAACGTTGTGACATTCAGCGCTTACATCGCTATGATTGTCATCTCTAACAGCCGTTTATTACACCGTCATGATGAATGAATTCAGGAAAGAAAAACAAATTACAATGTCAAATCGGGTTCTGACGGCGACACAAAGAGCTTTGTGACATCAGCTTATACCGGCGAATGTAGATGAGGGCATAAATCAGCAGAAAGCTAGCGTTAGTGTCATACTGGTGATGGTTGTTGCGGTAAATCACAGTTAATGTCATCATATGAACAACAACGAGAGTAGAGGAAACCGATAACGTTATAAGACGAACCACCTGAATAATGATAATAGAAGTAACACGCAGGTACTCATTAGCGGAACCACACGAGTAATGACAGTAGAGGTAACAAGCAAGTGATATTTAAATTAACCACACTAGAAATAACAGTAGAGAGACAACACAAATTATGTCATTTGAGGCACAACTTAAGTAATGACACAGGAGGAAACACACAGATAAAGCAGTAAGATAAACCCGATAGGTAATGACAGTAAACGGACCATACCGGTAATGTCAATAGAGGAATGATACACGTATTGAAAGCAGAAATACCGCAAATGTAATGTCATCGAAAGGACTACAAAGACAATGACAGCCGGGGAAAAACACAGCTAATGTGTTAGGAGAGAGACAAGACAAGAAATGACAACAGAGGGACCGCACATGTAATGTCATCATAGGAACCTTACTAGTGATGATATTGGGAGATAGGTATTATCATTGAAGGAGCCACTCAATTATGAAGTCATTTGAAGAGCCACATGGCTATAGAGGGACCACACATGTAATGTCATTTGAGGTAACAAACGAGTAATGGCAGTACAGATTCTGCACAGGTAATGTCTTTGGAAGAACTACTCGAGATATGACAGTTAAGGGAGGAGCCACGCAGCTAATGTGATTAGTACAACCACACCAGTAATGATAGTAGACAAATCACACAAGTAATGACTGAAGAGGGATGATACAGATAATGTCATAAGAGGACCGACACGGGGAATATAAATGAAGTTACACACATAACATTTCAACCAGAAAACTGGTCGAGGAGCTGTATCAAAAATTTATATCCACTGCAAACGAAACCGCATTCAATATTGTTAAATCGCGCAAAGTGGTTGTGCTATCGCATTTCTTTGGATGGAACAGGCCAGTATTTTGATAGTAACAATACCAAGATAGTTGCAAAAACGTATTTGACTTGATCTCGATCGAAATTACACAAGCCATGACTCATGTTACAGTGCGCTTTACCCTCGAATTAATTCTGTTAATAGCGTTCCCAAGATTATTTGCAAAACGCAGGTCACTGCATTCCTCGTCTGCTCGTATGGCTGGGTGTGTGTCTGCGCGTTTTACGATATGTGCGTGGATGTGTGCGTGCATGTGCGCGGTATTTATATACTTCCATACCATCAACTTTCGATGTACCTAAGTGCAACGCATACATTGGACATTAGAAACAATAATTGCTCCAATCATAGCACCATCGAGAGGAGCCATGCGCCTATTGTAGCACCATAGGGAGAAACCATGTTCAAATCATATAACCTAAGTGTGAAGCAATGCAACTATCACAACACCACCGAGAAAAGCCATACACCAATCCGTCTGCTCTTTTTATGATTAACGCGTTAGCATACTATTGAGCAGATCTCTTTTGATCTTCTGCTTGGTGATTGTATTAAATCGAAGAACAACGCATACATTGGACATTAGAAAAAAAATAATTGCCCCACAGAGCATTTATTATTTGCGGTAGCATACTATTGAGCAGATATCTTTTGATCTTCTGCTTGGTGATTGTATTATCACTTTGCATCTAATAACCACGCATTCAGCAAAAAACATTCTGGATCCCTACATAGAGCGTTCACGTGGGCAGTGTTTAGCATCGTTGCAAGTAAAGACGATGATCAAAACACATTATGTGGTAAGTAACTGATGAAATAATTCGCCCATCATTTTCGTTTATTTTCGAATCTAGATTGGATCAACATGCGCAATAGGTCCACATACATAAATATACCACGTATTGATTGCATATATGTGTTGATGTGTATTGCTTTGATGCCTCCGACAACGTTTTAAAGAAGCCTCATCATTGGCAGACCGCCATATCTCAGCCTTTATTAGCCCTTCTTGAAAATACCAGTATTTGATGTGGTCATTCATAATGGTACTTTGGCATCCATTCATTAAAACAAAACAGTAATGGTGTACCGGCAGGAAACACTGTAATAGTTTTAGAATTTACAGTTGTAAGCGATTATTTTAATTATTTATTGCATTTTTGTGTATCGAAGGTGCAGCTGTCGTTTATAATGACTCTTCTTATACCATATCAGTTCTTCAAAAGTGCCGTGATGCAATATAATTCTTCTGCAAAGTTTTGAATGGACACCACACTATTGCAATGGCATGATCAGTTATATCCAATAAACACCGATTACCCCAAAGCACGTTGCTATTTTTGCAAATAGTCAAGATTCCATAGAGACATATAGGCATCGTGGCGGCTCGATGCACTTCAGCATTCAGATTAGAGTACCATGTAACTGGTATCATTAAAAAGCATCAGCCACTCTCTGGCGCTTGCTAGCAGCCATTGGATTATTGCTCCGACATAAAATCAGCATCAACAATCACAGGGAATCACCATTCAAATCACGATAAGGCATAACGATTAGTGAGAGCGCCGCACAATCAATCACCAGCGATGCTGTGGGTGCATACGTTCAATCTCCATGAGACTAGCCAACGATATTTGTGTAATGAAATAAACCAAAGATGCACTAGCGCAAATGCGGTCTGTTTAGAAAAAATCTCAAACGTTTGTCCATGTGATGACTAACGGGCAAAACGATGACACAATTCATGACTCTGTCAACTGTTATTATCAACAGTACAGAGACATATCAACCACAGACTACGTTACATTTCTAACGTTGAAATGGTGTTAATGCGTCAGTAAGTAGATGCTATTCAAATGCCTATCTTTGAGACATGCTTCTTCTACAACCAGATTGTGGCCATTATGATAACCATGCGGCCCAATGCACAGCATTATTCAGACGTAAAAGTGTAGATTGTTGATCCCAGACGGGTTAGTAAAGAAGCGTTATCAAGTAGCTGTTATTGTGGCTTAGAATATTATTGTCTTAGATATTGACATATTATTATTATATGTCTGCTTCATTTAAAATCTTACAATGGAAATGCTAGCAAAACATTACTGCAATACAAACTTGAAGAAACGCAGAGCTGCCGTCAACAATGACAGTGACTTTTTAAGACAATTAGGGGAACCCAAACAATCTGTTAGTGCCCATAATGTCATCAGATCTCCGTTGACCCTTTCTTTGAATTTCCTTCAATTTTGTATTCTATATCCTTAATTGAATGTTTGATATCAGGCTTAACAACATTAAGTCTAATAATAAACTCGAAATAATATCATTCCGATTATATTTAATCATATTTTGCATCGTGTTCGGTCTCACCATTTTGTAAAATAACGAGAAGAACGTAAGCTATATTGAGTAAACTATCATTATCCGCTCCCATGCCAGGGTGCATCTTATTTACTTATTTGCCGTTTTCGACATAAAGAGTAGTGGCTTTCTGTGGGTGTAAGTGATCAGCGGAATATGATCGATTGACGGTTGATCTAGACTGCAATAAAGATGGCGGGGGTAGCAGGTAAGGAAATTGATTGGTTAATACATGTTGAGATTCGAATATCCCGATATTATTTTTGGCTCCTATTTAAAAAAATTGTCATTCATTATCGCTCATTATCCGCTCCCATGCCAGGGTGCATCTTATTTACTTATTTGTTCCACTCGACGAATGGTTGAATATAAGCAAACGGGATGGGGGTGATTGGAGAACATTTGGCTGGAGAATGTTTGACATTTCGTTGTTGAGGATTCCACAATGGCTGGAAAAGTACACCAAAGCGAATACATTACTGATGGGTTCTTCCAATTACAAGTAGATACATGCTATCGCGTATGACATCAGTGCACAGGGCGGCGACCAATTCATTTGCCCAAATTTAGGGGACACGCTCGTGTCGTCATTTCTATGTGTTGATGTAAACACATTGCTGATGACAAATGACATATAATGTATGGGAAACCACTGGTTTATGACGCAGCGTTATCGCATGGCAGCAAATGTGGTGATCGTGCGTTTGATGGAATACTCAGTGAATGACAATTCTAAATCAGCAAGGGACACTGCACACAATCCACGATGTTTGTCGATACATCAGTGGTAAACGACAAAATCGTGCAATATCTAAATTGTGATAGCAACGTGTAACTGGACGTCATTCTGTGGCACAGGACGTATGCGCCACTGTTCAGTCAAAAGTCTTATATAATAATTGTTAAAACGAAACCGCCCGTCATCTTCTACAAAGCACTGCCTTTACTCTTGACACCAGTTCGCATGGGTTAGCCCTGCGGTTTAATATTTTATTAAACGTCTTAATTGATAGCAACAGGTTACTCAGTGATAAGCGAATCCGTGTTACATGTGCAAACTGTAATTCCAAGCAACATTAACTAAAGACAATGGTATTGCACTCATCGTCATGTCGATCAAGGGTAGTGAATCCTGCATCCATGTTTACGACCTCATTAGCTGACAACCTATCTACATGTAGCATGAGCGATATAGGTGGCAGGTAGGTATAAGGCCAAAAATTGAGCTTTAACTAATATAATGCTGTTATAGTTCCCAAATAAACAAGAGGTGCAATGAAGACTTATTGTTCTTGTTTTGTATTAAACCCCGCAACGTTATGTAATTTGTGATTGCTTTTGAATCCGAACATGTTGGTAGGTCACTAATTCGTTCAAATATTGAATAAAAAGTATTGATTGGAAGCATGTCTCGCTACCACAGTGACCGTGCAATTTTTGACTTCCGACAATGACTCGGAAACAAGGGATGGGAAGGTATGGCCCAATACCTTTACCTCATCAATGTTTTGATATATTGCTTGACGGTCTTCGGTCTTCTCTGAACGTGCTTACAAGCGGTGTTAAAATGTATCATGCATAATCTCTCACTCTACCTTACTGAACGTATTGCATCATTACAATGTATGCAATTGTATTGACAGTTTGACAATCTTAATGAAACCAGCGATGAATTTCTCTAAACGAACACGTCTACACTTATAATATATTTTATTGATGTTCGCACAAACTCTTTAAATGCCGAAAATCACTAGCAATGTTTGATGACTTCTATTATCGCAAACTTGCAATGAATAAATGGTTTGTTTTGAGAGCCTTAGATCCGTTCATGGTATAACAAATGAGCTGGTAGAGCAACTATAACTCTGAAACATTAGATCACAAATGTTCAGTACTCATGTGAGCATCATATCGTATTTAAATTAAAACTATATGCTGTATATATTCAGCATTTTTATATCGATTTAGCACGGGCAAATATTCATATCATAGGTTTGAAATCTTTAGTGTTTAAAAATTTATTCACGTCGCTCATTATATAACAAACGTGGTTCAAAGTGTGTTCAGCCTCAGCCACCATTCTGCGATGACCTGCTTATATGCAATTATAACCAAATAATATGTACATCACAGGCTGGCAGAATATCACTTGCATTCAGTTATGCGAAATGTTCACTAATATGGGAAATACGTTAAATGCATCCTACAGCTCTTGATGATTATATAATGACACGGTCATCATTAGTAAGAGACCGAATTCAACAGGTGTCACTGGTTACCTCAGATAAAGTTAGAGATTTGAGTTACGACAGTGTGGTAGCCGACCAATAGCACGACAAACGAAGAAGAATGGTACACCAGCTTTCCGACCTGATTAGTGTTTGTAATAGCAAGGTATCATCGACCGATTACAAGATATCTCAAAATGTACATGTCAACGAGTCGCCCTTGCTAGTGAAGTAGCGTTGCTCCATCTCAGGTTTATGCACCGTAGGTTATTTACAAAATGTAGTTTGTCAGGTTTCACCAACTAAAGAAGCAGGTATCTAGACCTTTAATTTACCACAGGGATGTCTTTGATGATTGCAGCGCATTGTATCGAATTAAGCAGGGCAAATAATGGTGTGCTGGAGGTCCGATTTGTTACAAAGAAAGTAATATGCTTTTAACAACATCGAGCTATTGAATCAACATGAACCTTGGCTAATTAGCTACGTAATGTCCTGTAAAGGCTAAACCTGTGCCTTTTTAAAGTTCATCACGATAATAACCCGACACAAGCGAGACAAGCAGCGCTTTGGGAATTCTTAATGTCGACAATAGAGTAATCAAAAATCTTAAAAGCAGTTACATTCTATTCATCCGTAGCATCGCCGTTCCTTTAACAAAAGTAATTAAGCAAAGTTTTCTCTGAACGAGAGAGAGAGAGATATAGAGAATAATGCAGAGAATTGCCATGTAACATGATCCTATGGTGCGTAGTGCGTGCTGAGTACCTCTGTAATTGGTATATTTACTTAGAGTAGCAAGCTTATCAGCGGGAGGCCTGAAGCGCCCTGATGTAAAACATATATTGGTTTTCGGATAATTGTATCTTTCACCGTTTGATGATAATGCTCCGGTTACTTTTTTCGGCTCCACCAGTATATTAAATCATTCCTCTGTCCAAAAGTGATAGGGCGAATAGTTGTCTGAGCGTAAGGAATAACAACATTGGCCCATGGATTGCAGCTAATTGGATTTCCAGCGACGCAGTCTGCTGTTCCCGTCATAGTTATGGCACATGCAATTTTTGTTCTGTGTAATGTTCCCATTCCCTAATATTCGCAAATAGTACACTCTGTGACCGTACCAGCAGGCGCCTAGGTACATAACATGTGTTCATAACACATCTCTGATAGGTAAGCCAATCCTAACACATCTATGATAGGTAAGCCAATCATATTGGGATATTTCCGGTCCGCACCAAGTGCTGGAATTCTGCCTTTTAATGTCGATGAAACACGTTTCTCCGTTAAGGCTGTGGCATGGTTCACTTCTCCGAGGCTGGGTAAAGGAAGCATGAAGTGTAAACAATATGTAGGGATATGAATGTCGTATATAACAATGTAACACAATTCGCCATTCATATTGCTATCACTTACATGATTTAAAAGTAACCATCTCATTAACTTTCATCTCGTGTAACATTGCCGTAAATAAGAGAGTAGCATATCTAGCATCATTTTCATTCTGCATGAGAATATGTTCTTGTGATTGACTGTATGGCGTTATGTAAGTGATACGTCTGGTGGCCTTAGACACCACTTCAAAGAAGCCTATTAAATGGCTGATCACCATATCTCAGTCTTCATGAACTCTTTCTTGGACGTATCCTTATGCACATATGGCCATTCACCATGCCTCATTTGCATCCGGCAATTTAAGACAAAATTAGAAATGAAGGTTTATCATACAGTTCTATATATTGGAAAGTGTTTATCTAACCAGCAACAAACGAATTCTAGCAGAAAAGCTGTCTACACCGAATAAACAACAGCAAAATATACACAATGATTTACCTACTATAGTCAAAGAAATTTCCCAAAGTCTGCAGTATAATGATTTTAATATTACCATGCGTTTCAACCGGTCATATATATGCTTATATGAGGAAGATATTCAACAGTTCACCAGCCTGTAAGCTCCTCGGCCTACCTATCTTCCGTAAGAAACAGCATTGTGTTGTTTCAGGTAACGGCGACAGGTTTGCTTTGCCGACACAACGTCACAATGTTCTGTCTGCGCTATCTTTGAGGAAATTAAAATAACATGCCTAGTTGTCTGGCAATTAAATGGCAGTGAACCCCTTGATTCATTGAAAAACCATGGTACGCGAATAAATAATGTCCTCTATGTATCAAGTTGCTATTATGTGGTACATAATTGCTATTGTCGAGCATCTTAACATTATAAGGTTAATTGTTAATTTTACGTTAAATCCTAAAATACAATAGCTTGTACCAATCAATAGAATATATACTTGGTGATAGCTGAGCATTCATTTGTATCAAAACGGGCAGTGGTTAAAAAATTGTTTTGGTCTATACATGGTTTTGAACGCCAGCTTTGTACAATCAGACAGTTATGTGTAATCGCATTGATTATCAGATTACTTCATTTTGTCACAGATAAACTGCTGACCAACAGCTATTTCCTTTTTTTAAAAGTATTACGAACGCAATTGTTGTCGCTTTTCAATCGAACAATATTAGCACAAGTGCGCTGAATAAAATATTAACTGCGTTATCTCCATGGCCGTTTTATTTTCCCACTGGTTATTAGGTGAGCATTCACTGCAAGAACAGGAATTGTTATAGTTCGTTTAATTATCTGCGGTGTTGTTTAAATATACACAACGATATGGTTGGTCCAATAGAAGGGATTAGTCATTGCGTCATCATGTAATTTTGCAAACTGCTTGTTGTACATATAATCACGCCAAACTGTGCGCGTGTGTGTTTGTGTATGTGTATGAGTGTGTGTGTATTTGAAGTGCAAGCGGAAATCATTGTATTATTGGGTAATATTTGACCCCATTACTGGACATTTTGCTAACAGTCTACGAAGGCAAAAACTCCCATAGTAAAAATATGACTAACCAGGGAGTGTATAGATATGTTGTCCGGTATTGAAACTCATTATCTGAAAAAGTTACTAGTGCAACCGGCCTTGAATGCGCTTGCACCTCTTTTCGTATTCATCCCAAAATCATATCGGATATCAACTCCTGTTCTTTTTCTCTCCCGTTGATAATGTGGAAAAATATCCATCAACATTTAAGTAATGTCCCGGCAGATGGAGACCTTCAGATCTGCTCCTGGACGCGGTTTAACCTAGGTCAAGCCGTTGATTAGATCATCCTTTTGTTTGCGGGCAATACTCTGCTTGAAAGAGGCACAGCGTACGCTACACTGATCGCGTACTCGGATCTACCTACAATAATTCAATCGTCCCCTTAAGTGTTCCGCGCGTTTTGTCATCTTCTCAAGTTACCCATAGATATTTACCGAATACAACCAAAATCCCTTCCCAAGAGAGCACCAAATGTGCTAGGATAAGGGTATCGTTTGATTACTTGAGCCTGAATTGTGCTGCGTAAATGCTAAATGGAAATGTGAATGAATTAAAAATAAAATACGCTACGAATAAACTTGGTCTTTTTTCAAGAACAACACACTCAAGAAATAAAGTTAGCTATGTTAAATACGGTTTAACGTGTACATGTGAATGCATGAATGAAATATAAAATACGCAGGAATAAAGGTGACGTTGCGATAGATTAGTGATGCTTGCATAATTACACTGTCATTTTTGAAAAAAACACACAACTGAAAGCTATGATCAGGTAAAAAATCCACGATAGAAGAATAAATGTGTCGGTTCAGCATGCGACTCTACTAGGCATAGCAGTAGAATAGTCATGTGCGCAAAATGAATGCACACCTCTAGTCAAGCCTAGCGTGCTACACCGGAGGCTGTAACGCACCTGCCAGTGAAATTAACCCTTTTCATTCATGGAGACAATCATTTATTAACCATAGCAGTTACCATATTTCATTGTTACAATATATACCTATGTAGCTATTATTTTTATTATGATAAACGTATTAAATTGAGAGGACCGGGAGTTTCTAAGTCACGACAAAATTCTGCTTCACCGTAATCCAAGCTTATTGATTGACCATTGGACTATTGCACACGATCTGTCGGATGGGTTTTCGTTTGATATGGCCCTTATCTCTTGTCTTGCCAAAGATAATAGTGCGTGGAGTATTGTTTAGGAATGAAATTACAACATGTTGTTGATTTTAGAGGATAAGAACCATGGTTTACCTTAAATCAGCCCGAATGCATGGGCTTCATTCTCCCTAGTGCTAGAACTGATTAGCACAAGAACCAATGTTATAAACAAATACATGATAAGATAAGTGTCTGCGACGATACCTACGACAACATGTGAACAACATGTTCTAATTGGCTGACAGCCATATTCCTGTCCTTGTAACCCCTCGCCTCCTAAGCGTCATGCTAATAACTTCAGAAAAAAATTGCCCTCAGCAGATTATCCAACGTTCTTGCTGCAGTATTGTAAGTAGCATGTAATGAATACTGAAAGCACCAAGCAGCATTGCATTTTTCATATAACCATGCCTAGCATAGGGTATGAATCTTGTATCGCTGCAGAAAACAACCCAATAGAATATCGAGAGATATGCGTTCAGAATGGCTGCAAATGTTGTCACATCTACATTACAGCGTACGTTCGGTTAATGGGAATGATAGCAGGGCATTTGTTGGCCTTACTGAGCGGAATGTAGATCCACTCACAACAAAACATGATGTATGATGAGTGTGCTATCATTACGCTCGTCTGTAATCCAATCCTTAAATTAAACACACCCTCCCATTATTCGGGTGGAACCATACACACATAAGTATGATAACTTGCACCACACATTAAATCAATCGATTTTC
Organism: Urechis unicinctus; assembly: GCA_034190875.2. Classification (NCBI taxonomy): domain Eukaryota; kingdom Metazoa; phylum Annelida; class Polychaeta; order Xenopneusta; family Urechidae; genus Urechis; species Urechis unicinctus. The sequence goes on from CM067353.1 coordinate 19,329,320, forward strand.
ATGCCGTCGTATTTGAAATGCCATCCAAGTTATTGGAGGTTGCTAGCAAACGTTCATTTAGACTTACTTAAACACAACAGCCAAACAACGAAAAGCTGAAATTACTGTTCTATATGCTAACATAAACAAGTGAGATACAGTGATTGGGCTAACTTTACAATGTGAAGGCATTTGCGAAATACCTACCGCAAGTGACCTTTCTGAACCTCGCTCAATAATTAGGCTGACAAGTAGTTTATATAGTTTAATCAGGAATACATTACATGGTGTGAAGTAAATTGTGCTCTCCACGCAAGCATTTGTCTCAAAGTCTATGTCGATAACTAAACAACAAATCTTATCGCAATAATTTTGCACCGATAACTACTTGAATTGAGCGATAATAAAACATTAATAGTTGGGCTCGAATACTATTTTATCATATCACAGTGATTTTCATGAATTTTGCATGTGCTTGCTGAAACGATATAAGTTATCTCGTTAGATGCAATGCATGCGCTTTGTATCAAAGGCTTATAGTCATGATGGATTACCATCGAGCTCACCAATAGAGCTGGTACCCAGTGGAGTCTCTTGTCGTGTGGATGAGTAAGCAGGGGCTCGTCGGTGTAGTGTTATTTAACATCCCTATTCAAAGAGCAGAAAGTGCTTGATGTATGTTAATGATTACCCTGAGAATACCAGTTCCAACTTCAAAGGCAATGCACGGCTGCACATTGTACAGCGCCTTACGGTCAAAGGGATGTCTTTCGCCTTACTGTTAATCGTTACATGGAATTGCGTTGATAGTGTCATACACTAGTGCATTTATGGTCAGCTGGATACCAAAAATATCGACAGATTATATAGACTATGTTTACTCTAATAGAGTCTGTATTGTTTACAGGTACGAATTTCAGAAGCTCGCGGCTGTGCTTATGCTAGTATATGGGTACATCGCCCTTAGATCATATTTAATTTGCAGAATGTTTTTGTACTTTTATTCATGCGAGGCGATTGCAAACATGTGAAAAAACATCCCATGGAACCGTCTCATCATAGAAAACACAATCGACTGTAATACAACATGTGAAAGCGCAATTCAGACAGAGAGATTAAACGAGAGATTGAGGTACATATATCTATATCAGGCATAGGATAGAGAAATATGTCTTAATATATTTAGCGTACACATAACTGTATGCTAAATGCGGAAGACAGCAACGTTCCACAGAAAACGGACACCATAGGTGTTTTGATAACCTTTGAAATCCGAACTAAGCTTTTCGCTATTAATGCAAAGAACCTTATTGTCTAAACATCGCACAATGCAGGAAACATGATGATAAGAAAAAAACAGACGAAGAAATTCTTATTTACCATAGTAATATTTAAATAGGAACAAACTACACTTTAACCAGCGTCCTAACGTTTCCTAAGCTATGTTGTATGTGTGTTTTAATCATACCATTGTACAAGTATGCATATTGATACCGAAGCAAGACACAAGGAGTCAATAAAAAGCAACATAAGGATCAAAGTATGCCGCAATTTAGCGATAAGCGCCTCAGTGGGATAACACTGTGTTCTGTTGCTAAATGCACTAACATGAAACACGGAGGATAAACTTGGCTTTTTCAGCGGTTATATCGTCTAGATGATAGACCGGGATGAATGCCGGTCTTGGAAAGGAGTTTATAGGTGCCCTCAGGAACCAATCGCACATTTGCATTGCATAGGAGCACCAGCAATCTACGGATCAGGAGTATGTCACAGTGGTCAATATTTGGTTTGAATGCAACGCATTATTTACAATGGCGTGAATACTAATTTCTTGTGTAATATAAACAAAGCAGGAATGCTCTTCCAATCATTGGCAGTTTTTCGATCAACACACATGACACAGAATGCAAAGGCATTGGAAGTATGAAGGACTAATGTAGTACTCCCAAAACAACTGATATTCAGTACGCTTAACTACACATCATGCAATCAGTTGAACCTAGATAACACAGTGACGGTAATTAATCGGCGCGACTTTGGCCCTCTGATCATCTGTCAATCTACCCGCCTCACAATATTACCTCTACAAATGAGAGCGCCCTGCTTGGGACTCCCACCTAATAAATACAGTATCAGTTCGCTTATATACAGAAGTGACTCCGGTGTATTGAATTCAATTTTCATTGACACAAAGCTTGCGGCATATTTGTCCTTGCACACATATGGCACAATCGCCATTTGACCTAGCTGCTGTAATGGTGGCTTATGGTCTTGAACAACACAATGTCCCGCCTATGGTTGAAACTCGAACCATTATAAAATAGAAAGCATCAATGAAGTGATTATATAACGTGCAATCGCAGGTGAATATATCAGTGTGCTACACCGCGTTAGACGAGTATACAGATTTAACCCAATGCACGATGCGCCTCAATCGCACTGGATTCTAACAGAAAGCCCATGGCCCCTAGATTATTCATTGCTTAGATGGGTAAAGTATTGAACTCTTCGTCTACTCTAACCCATAGTGCAATACGCAATGTACACCAACAAAGTGACGGTTAATTTCAGCTAGCATAGTTTTACCGGTGGTTGCATTACTACGCCATGTTGAATCCATATTTTTATGGCATGTGTTCTAAATGTATAACTGATTGTAACACCCCAGATCGCATGCTTTAGGAGATGTCAGTTAGCACAGGATACAAATGAATTGGGCAAACATGCAATATCGCAGCAGAAAACAACAGTTTTGGCAATCATCTGAACTCGTTATCCACGTACACTAGTATATTTAATGACCAATTTCCGTTCTTTCAATGTTGGTCCATGAATTTAGCGAATGAATGCCACATAAGTCATTGGAAATATCAGCCTGCAAAGTAGATTCAGCGTCTATTATTATGATTGGTTAGCGAATTAGAAACAGACTTGTTTATTAGTGAATCTACGCAATAGCACAATCAGCGATTATTATCGACCGATACGGAGCATATACACAGTTCCATGTCTGGGTAAACTATGACAGAAGAAGCTTCTATTTCGATGAACAATTTATTTCCCTGAAGAAAAGAAAATATATTGATGCAGCTGTTGCGTTCCTTTTGCGCATTGCATCAAGAGATCACACGAACAGCAGCCTTCTGGTACATCATCGAGCAATTACAGGCTATGAGTGCAATAGACACTGGAGCCATTGGTCATATCTGTTGCCCGCGTATGCATTAATACTTTGCCGTTGTTTTTTACAGTAATGAGGAATAAATAAATATCAGCCAACATTGGTCGATATTGACGGCGTCGTTGATCTGCTCGTCAATAAATACTTCGCTTCGTTACAGTTACCATCCTTACATGGTCATCAATAAGCCATCCAAGTCCATTGTTTAAGGAACTTGTTTGGGTGACTTATAATGTGGGTAGTCTCAGAATACAGTCATGCGGGGCTATTAGGCTTTTTTGACTGGGTAATCATCATTCGCAAACATTATCAGCTTCCAATGAATAGGATGATTTGTCAATTCTTTCTGCAAGAGAATCAGAACAGAATGGATCTAACAACCGTCAGGATTACTACCGTATTGGTAGGGATGGTACAATTTTCAAATGTTCCAATTTTATAAGTTATACTCAAGAGCGTTTCTACGGAGCTCAGTTGTCTCAAAATATAACCAGAAAGACGAAGTGAATGTGATATGCCCCTAGATAGGTCAATACGCATACTCGTCATTTCTACATTACTCGTTTAACAAGCAGTTACCAACAGTAAATAACAGTTAATATGCTTGACTCATATTGCTATCCAGTTTGTAAGTTATTGTGTTACAGAGAGAGGAACGCCAAATTGATCCTTCCTAAACCATAGTCATTGTGTCTTGTTGTAGATCTGGTTACAACTCATAATCTCATCATAATCTACATCAATCAATAGATGATAGTGATTATGCATCTATAACTGTTGGTCTACATATATGCTTGTCCTCGAAACTGTATTACTTGGAGTTTCTAGCGTTGCCGTTGTTGCTACATTGTCTAAGGTACAAGGAGAGCAATTTGTATGAGACAAGTATTTTGGTTTCAGCGTCAACCAACAACATTTATATTTGAACATTTACAGCATTAGATAACTTCAAATGTTGTATCTTGTCATGGCAGCGTCAAATTAATCACGGAATATAATGATCCTTTGTAAATGGCTTGGCTTCATACTTGATAACAATGAACATGCAAATGTTCTCTTGGAGCACATGGGAATTCATCTGTAATTTCGCTTGGTCGCATAGGCCTCGGGTTAGCAAAAGCCTCGTGGTCATAACAACTCGTTTTCCACCGACATTCATCTGCTCGGAAGCGTGCTTTATCATCCGCTTTGCCAGGATTCACACAGCCACAGTTCACTCAGCTTAACCCACTAAGCTGTTATTATTACAGATAAACGCAACACTGTGAAACGCAATCACTTGCCCTCGTGGAAATCTCCCCTGGGTAATTTAAGTTCGGCGGACAATGGAGGATCTCCCAAATAGTTGTAATAGTGTATTTCGGCGGACAATTGTTAAGATATCTTGCAAATAGTTGTAGAGGTATTATTTTGAGCAATTTAGTAGAGGCAGATACGTATCGTTCCCTAGGTCTTGTTGCCTTAATAAACACGCTTGTGCACGCCTGCAATGAAAGGACTCCAACTATACAGTGCATATGGTTTTCTAGCTAAGGACCCACGGGCATTCCATATTTCAAGGCGAAGCGTTTGGCTCGAGGCGTTGATATGTGTCACATATACCGATATTTAAGCAGCGTTATCTTACTGTTAGGTAATGCAGCAAAAATAAATCAACTTGTGACACCGTATATTCCGGCCAGCTCTGATATTGACAGAGGGAAGACTAAACACTGGTAGTACTGACACATATCTTACTGTACATTAACGCAAGAACATGGCATCACGATCTTATTATATTATATTGACTGTGTCACAAAATGAAAATTTATTTCCTCTACATTAACTATAACTACACAGCACAGTACATGTAGGTTAGGTTGGCTAGTTTCTATGAACATAATCGCCACATGCATGCATGCATGACTACAACTCGATGATCGATTGTAAGCAAGATGGTTGGTTTGTAACATTTAGAGGGCACCCAAAGTTTATGCATCATAGAGGCCAGTTCAATGCATAATTCGTTCCTACATATCTACGCAGTTGAAACAACATTAAACCAACGTTGAAATAATTGATAACAAGCAATGACCTAAACAAGTATGGCACAAAAAGTAATTAAGAACCTAGTACATTGGTATAGGCGGAACTTCAGTTGCCCATTCTGATCCCTGAGTTGTGGATACACGCTAACTGCGTAGTATATTCGGTCATAAACGCCATGTGTCCCAAGAGAAGCATATGGTCAACGCTACTATCGTAATGCCGCAGTAAAGTGGCAAAGAGCGTGACAAAATATCATTGTCGTGTCCATGCACCTCGCTCCTTGCGTGTCCGTTTACCAGACACTGAATCCTTATACAAATGCTGGACTGATTTTAAAACTTGTCGGAATGGTAATCCGGAATTACTGCATGATGTGTAGCCCAGCAAAACGCACCAAAGCGGCAGCCATTTGAAGTTATTTGTATGCAGGATGTGCCACGCCCGCTGTGCTTGTGATTTTGCCGACCGTAAGATTTCTAGGTCTGCAAGTGATGAATGACAGCTACGTACCCAGGTTAGTTGCGCGAGTTCTCTTTGCGTTGATTACCGATATATAATCATTGCATTGGTTGCGCTTCGAATTATAAGCTTGCGGTACAATTCTTGACCTCAAATGTTTACTGTTATCAAGCAATGGCATCACTGGGCTAACTGTGGGGAGCAGTATAACATTTACTATTGGGAGTTACCTGATACGCACTGAAGATTCTTTTCTGTGCATATAATCATTCGGTAGGCATTTCAGAAATTCATATTTCCTCATTTGATGCCGATAGATGCTTTGTGCTAAAAAAACGGCCATGCAAATTCCTTCAATTTATCGATTAGTCCTATAACCCATGGAATAAATAGGCAATCGGAAGTTGATCATAAAACCATTACTGCCGTTCATGGCTTCATCGTTTTATTGTTAGCGCATTTTTAACTTATTGAAACAAAGATAAGCGATGCTTTTCTATGCATACCAATTAATCATGAATCATTGTAAGGTCGGGAAGTGTTGCTTTATATTTGTAAATATGGATATGCATTCTTACATTCAGTAAGTTTAGAAACCGCATCTACTATGCTGCAGACTTCATATGGTGTGTTCTTCTCCATAGAAATGGGGCTCCCCTGATAGTAGTCTTCCCTGTCTGACTTAGTACACATTTCAATCATGTTACTGATTCAATGGGACCTGCGACGTTATTTGATCCTTGCACGCAAAGTCACATCACGCAAAGTCGGTATCACCTTGGAGCTATGGAAGGGTAATTCTTCTGATAAAGGCATGGTATGAGTCTTGCTGAATAATCATAATCTATCCAAGGCTGGACATCTCCTTATCATATGCTTAGATTCGACTTGGTGGCGATTGAGGACCAATAACATACAAACATATGGCGAATGCGGTATAGGCAGTATTAACGCGGCGGTCGGCCAAGTGATGTGGTTTGTGTGCTGGGTTCAATCGTATAAGTAATAGGGCACAATTACGTTAACTATTTTAACTGTTCATGTGCTATTGGCAAACCGAGAAATCGAAACAAGGAGATTGATTCACACATCGAAACGCTTTTTCACTTTCAATGCTCTCTACCTTGAACATCAAAAAGGAATTGCCAAAAAACGAATCAACCTACCTATCAATACAATATCAAAAACCATTCTGCCCATCACCTCTTCATCGACTGCCACCACTCATTCTCAAAGGGTACAAATATTAAGATTAAATTACTTACTCTACCAAGGAAACATATCGATATAACTCCGTTTGTTTAGTTGTAGGGGTCACATATCGTTATATCTACTCGTTATTGTTATTGGATAAACTACATGTTTAATGTCAAACGTTCAATGATGCTTGTATTTTTGTATGTTGGGGTTTTAGAAACGTAGCACTAAGATAGAAATACAAGGAACTACAACTCTAGCGGCACACGATATAATATTATCTAAACGGCAGCATCTTCGGATCAATTTTCATGACTATTTCAGCCACCTAACGGATCAAAGTAACATACATGCTGTTTCATGATCAGATGGCACGAGACGCGATTCCCACCGGAGTGCAATATCCGTTTACGAGTTTCCACGAGATGATATATATAGAAACGACGAAATCGTCAGGGTAAACATACGTGATGAAAGCTGAAAACTCCTAAACTTGTATATGGGAAAGTATGTGTATTAATATATTCATATTATAATGCTAGAGTAAATCATATTTTCAAGTAATAGAGGTTTTATTATAAATTCGTGCAAGCGAATCCATATGTTAATACATCTGTTATCATTCCTAGTTAAGGGTGAGTGTATAACGCATTATGTGGATATTTACATGATCAGACACTCCCGCAGGAGCGGATCATAATGTTCCCGTCCTTTAGCATATGCACAACAAAGGCAGCGTGATTTTCACGAGTAGCCTCAAGATGGACAAAATAACAACGGCTAACATATGTCGCTGGGGCCACTTCTGTGACTAAAGCCATATCGATTCATTTAATAATTGTGTTTAATCTCGTTATTGCTTCATATCGTCATTTATTCACGGCATATGCCTGTAGCATACACGATATGCCGGTTTTGCATCGCTTGATATGCTGATGCCGATGTTGATGTTTATATATAGGTTACGAATCACTTATTACATTAATATTTTCGAGCTTACATACAGAATCAAAAGCTTTTGGAATCAAATTTATTCCACATCCTATTACCAACATATTTTCGAGCATTCGAGTCGTATATATATTTATATATATAATATAGGCTGTTTATAGTAATATATTATATATATTTTCCATACTCAAATCCAGCCTTTGGGGGACATTTCGGGGGACATTCGTTATTGAAGGTTATTTTACATTTTTATGTTTTTAAAACCTTTGTTTCTGATAGCGGTTTTACTCAATTATTCATTTTAAGAATAAAACAAAGTCGAAAGAAATATATAATGCTGATATACAAAATTGTCCCCCAAAGGTTGTCCCCCGAAGTAACCTCAACAATTGTTTTGTAAAAATCCATCCTTTGGGGTACATTTATCATTTTTGGTTATTTTGCATTTTTCTAGTCTGAAACATATGTATTTTCCAACGTTGACGACGAGTTTAAGCCAAAACAAATAGTCCTCAGAAACATATATAACTGACATACTAAAAATTTCCCCCTAAGGCTGATAATGTCATCCTAGAAATGTCATCCTTCGGGGGACAATCGGTTTTTTTGGATTGATGCAATTTTTGTTTATTCTCAAAATAAATGTTATTAGAGAATACTGAACAATTCCCGTTACGCTACGTATTTCAGTAGCCCAAAAGTGGGTTCACCATCACAATGGATAGCGTCCGCCCATGCGCCGAAAATCTTAAGGGACTTCGAAGAACCCCAGAGCAAAACAGACGCCCGTTCATGGGTGGGACTGGTTCATGGGTGGGTCTCGTACTCGTTCAGCATGGCTGAACACATGTTTCCATTACGCCAACTGCTCAGGCCAGGCCAGGCCAGGCCAGACGTTTGTATGGACTGCGCAACTGGATGACAATTTCAAGGAATCAAAGGCGATGATATTCGCCAGGATACGAGCCGTGGAACTCAGCGCGGACTCTACCAAAACTCGCTGCGCTTGACTTCCACCGTGCCGTTACATGGGACAGTGTACGTGAGGCATCTGCGAGTGACCCCGACCTCCATGCCCTCAGAGAACTCATTGAACACCGCCTACCCAACTTCACCTGATGATATGCCTGACACGCTTCGCAATTACTACCAGTTCCGGGACGAACTGTCCACATCAGATGGTGTAACGATCTACATAGGCCGGGTCATTGTTCCCATGTCACTCAGGCGAGTCGTGCTAACCGCTCTGCATGCAGCACACCTGGGCGTCTCCATGATGACTGCACGCGGTGAGGTGTTTTTTTGGCCGGGCATAACTGCAGATTTATAAGCGGCTCGGATTGATTTTGAACACTACCAGCCCCTAGCACCCTGCACCGAACGCATCGACCGCTCTGCCAATCATGCATGCATATCCTTTTCATGCGATGTGCGCCTTGTTAGGCGTCCATTTCACCCAGGATTGTTGCGAAAATAGTCGGAAACCTGCGAGCATTACCCTATACCTTCGGGGGAAGATCTGGCGCAATTGCTTCAGTCTTCTGAGGGTCGGGTACCGAAAAATTGATCGGCTACTGTTGAAAAACAGTCGGCCCGTGGTCGTCTTGGTAGTGCGAAGGTCCTCTGAAGGTCCCCTTGTCTCGCCCGCCCTCTGGAGCTTTCGTATAGCCTTTGTCGCTCTCCACCGAAGGTCGTGCTTAGTGTCGGCGCTGTGTAAGCACCCGACCTTCACCAGCATCTCATCAAACATCTCTGGAGGCATGCGCAGAAAGTTTCGGAAAGCAGCAGAATCACCGACCCTCATCTCTTGCATCAGTGCATCGAAGCGGCCGTAGTTTAGCCCTCTGTCATCACCCAGCCAGGGATCATACCAAAACCTGGAACATAGAAATAATAATTATTAAATACAACAGCAAGGGAGATATTTAAACAAAATTATTGTAAATGATAAGAAATTTAAAAACCAAATAATGTAATGAAACAAAACACATATTAAAATCCTTTAAAATGTCACAAAGAATTAATTGTTACTAAATAAACCAGCAAGGCATATTTTGTAGTGTAATAACATTTTGCTAAGCTATGGCAGAACGAAGTTGTAGACCTACAACAAGCCCCAGCACTGCTTTTTGGTCCCTGACCTTCCCTGGCTGGTCAGAAAATGATGAAAGGCGTCGATCTGACGTATACACAAACTACAGTCCTGTCAGCAATCTCTCTATTCTCTCAAAGGTACATAAGCGAGTAGTTGCCATTCGGCTACACGATGAACGCCATCTCTATGACCCACTGCAATCCGGCTGCAAAGCAGACGGGTTCATAATTATCTACAGTGATCGCTGGAAAAAACACACGATAGCGATCCCATCTCCTTGATTTAAGTGCTGCTTTCGACACAATTGACCATGCCACACCCCTTTACTCGATGTATATGATCCTTGGTATCAATGGTCAAGCCCTTTGAGTCGTTTAAGTCCTACGTATCAAACAGAACTCAGCACACAAATATCAACAATACCAAATATTGCACTGGTCTAACATGAAAACGGTGATCCTCAGGGATCTGTTTGCCTCGTAGTCTTTTTCCTTCCCCGTGACCATCGGATCAAATATAATGGGTTAGCGGAAGAAAAACAAATTAACAGTGCATTCACGTGCCGTGTGTGTTCTGCAGCAGTACCAAAATAATGTTAGATTATCTAAAACTGCCTTTCGCAGGTTAAATGCAACACAAACTAAACCGAGATACTGCTCTTGTGCTCACGCAGCTTGGCGAATGTAATGTATTGATTTCTGTATAAGTTGGCCAAAGCAGCCACCCTTTCGACGCCTCAGGTAGATAAATCTGATTGCAGTAGTTATTATAGGCAACGCTTGCTAGTACAGATGAATTAATATCACAACTTCTCTTTTGGAATCGGCTTATTCAGCCTGAGAACCGAAAACAAACATAAATAGCCAGTAAACGTTAAAAATCAATTGATATTGCTAGACATGTATATGTAAACAACAGTTATGAAAATGATCTGTGCATCATGCAAATGTTTATCTAGTTTATGAATAGGATGAATTTCATCAAATGTAATTTCGTTGACTTCAAGTAAAGTTCATAGCAAGACAATTGACTACCCCGTTAGTACCTGAAACTTCTTCAATTTGGTTGGCAACACTATGCATGAAATGTTTTAGATAAAATCCGACTGAGTTTCAACGTTTTTCAAATGACGAATCATTGGCACAATTGCTGGGGATTGGGGCCAGGTATGGGAATTCTCTTTAATATTAATCATAGCCCTACATTCATACAACAGCATTGGCGAGGACACAGCAAATCCTTTGTGAGGCACGAATACTTCACTGGACAATGTTTCGAGGGAGTTAAGTGATTTATTTTTTGACCCTAGCTCAATTTCAGTTTGTGCCAACACGTCGTGATTAATGTGCTATTTTCTGGTAGAAGATTTGCATGGGAATGGCTACATACCAAGTTTTGTAAGACCATTACAATGAGGTCCTGGTTCACATGTCCATCACTAAATCGTGGCAGATGGTAATCCTACATAAAAGAGTTTGGATAATGCACAATTGTCAAAATCTATCCGAGCCACTCACAATAAAGCTCCTGAAATGAGTGTAATTAATTCTCTCTTATACCGTTCTGATGGATGATAAATACGGGCCGACTACATGTACAAGCTGAGCAATATGCTGCTAGTAAATATATATAAATATCCATTCTAGGCTTCCTGTACAATAGCGGACGTGAAATGAAGTACAAAAGTGCAGATGCTGAAAAATTTGCTTTTCAGCAAAGTGCTTGTCGATAATTATCTGATGATTATGTTAATCTTTGGTAGATGTTACCTGAGATGAGGTGAAAGTTTCGGATGGTAAATCCCAATACATATTTTAAAGAAAACGTACCACAGAGCAACATACATTTTCTTTAATGCCGTTTCATGCAATAACAGTAATGTTCAAAATAAAAACGCATTCATACGTCAAAAATAACGGAGAATAACAAATTAAAACCCAGAGCATCTATGTGTTTATTGCGCACAGTGTGCCCCATCGCACATTGCATATAAACCAATTGGCGATAGAGCGACATAAAGATATTCCACACGTCAATGAAATGGATTTTGCAATTTGTTGTATCCTACGTATCACCCTATTGCTAAAGGGTTTTGTGTTGGACAGCAACTAGAACAACTGGAACGGACCTGTAGGCAATTAAGCATGATCACTTCATTCTCATCATTCACCTTTGCGATGACACTTTGCGCTCGATGTTGATGCGCAAACCACGTGTCTAATGAATTGCGTCGAGAATGATGAAGTGGAGCTTTGCAAATTATTCATCACACACGTGGTGTATCACACACGAGTTATAGGAACCCTCATTCTGTCTGGGATAACTTTAGCAAGACACATGTGACTGACATGAATGGACCCTTATAGCTCTCTACGTTTTGAATGTATTTTAAATTGTTGTAATAAAACTCGCATCGAGGCTCTGCGACATAACTGTTGGTGTCTAGGAGAGCTTGAACATTGGCACACACCGTATGCGTTGAGTGGAAGACATTATAACGACCACAGAATACAAACATCAAATAGAAATTATAATGTATTAATAAACGGCAAACGTACAACAATACCTTCGACTGTGTAAGGCGTACAAATAAGAACGTGACTGGCAATAGACAAATTGGCACGGGTTATAAAGGCAGTGTTGGTATAATGTGTCGAGTTTGATGGCAGAAGGCACATTGCACAAGACGATTGAGTAGTTTATGAAACTTCGACCTAAATTGTATAAAAATATGTGCTGTATGCTTGAATCTACGTTTTATGATTCCTGCGTAGTGAGATGTTTCGAGGGTTTACATGATTCCTGTAGTGAGATTCGAGGGCTTAGTAACAGGTACACACGCGCTTATGTTTGGCATACATTGGACGGTGATAGGATAAGTTATCCCATTTCATCGATGAAGAGGTTACGATTGTCAAGTTATAGAGTAAGAGGCAGATAACATTACCACCTTCATCGATAAGCAATAGGGATTGTCTACACACGTCTCAGACGATTTGCTTACACATAGCAACTCTGTGATATTCAAAGACAGTTTCGAGTTTTTTTCGAATACGTTCTTAGCAACAGGCCATAATTATGCCAGGCAAACATGGATACCTTCACCCTATTATCATGTGAACGAGTTCGTCACCGCGAGCATGTAATTAACATGCTTTGCAGAAATGGGCAACCTACCTACCAGACATGTAGATTGCAAAACGCACTGTTCAGAAGCTTGTTTAGCCATTCACGAGTGGACTGGATACTTAACGTTACATGATATCACAGTGGACTATATATATATATATATATATATATATATATGTATATATACATATACATATATATATAATACATATACATATATATACATATATATATATATATATATATATATATATATATATATATGCATATATTGTTAATGCATATATATATATATATATATATATATATATATATATATATCCATATATATATATGCATATATATATATATATGTATATAAATGTATATATATATATTTTATATATATGTACATATTTGTAGATATATATATATATTTATAATATATATATATATATATATATATATATATATATTTATACTAGATGTATCAAATACCCATCATGACTGATTTTCACCCTTCAGCCTTTATTTAAGATGAACGATTACCAAATTGAAGGGTACTACAAGCACCATTTTTCATATAAACTCTTGTTATTCCGGCTCTTCCAGCTTTCTCAGAAATGTCTCGATAGGCCAAATATCTTTAATCACATAACCACTTCAAACCCGAGGGTTTATCTGTTGCTTCATTCAAGTTTATATGGTATGAGAGGGGACGTAATCACACACTCTAGGTTTTCCTTGAGTTTCCACTTACTGCTATAACTTTACAGGAAGGCTTGCTTAAGAGAGCTTCACTCAGAATCGGTTGGTTACGTTGTAAATGTCTTTGCATCGACAACAAGCAATGAAAACGCTTTGTCGCTTCTACCATCCATCCAATATTCCCAGAACGCCAGACCCTCACGCCACTAAGCAGTTAATCACGGAATCATCTCAATCCCGTTTATTGCAACTAATAAAACAAAGGTTTGCAGTCTCTAAAAAAAACTTTTAGCAAACAGCATTGATGAGCATGATTCAAATTGAAACGTAGTTTGGCAGTCATATTATGTGCATGTGCCCCGACAGCAGTTAAATGTGACTATTTTGAGTCGGACATTACATGCATATATTAATATAACCGACCAGGCTCTCGTATATAGTACTATGGCATTGGGCGACAATGTTCACTGACAGTGTTGGAAATTAATTTAGTAATAAAATGTCGTGACCAAGTCTGATCAAACCGATGAAGTACAAATCAGCAGAGCAAGCATATATGGCGTGCCAAATGTTCTTTTGAAAATCATACTAGAATAACGTTGCCCGGTTTTTGGGTATATTTTCTTTCATCAATAACCATTTAAAACAGAGGAGTGTTTGCAACCGTTGCATCCTATCTTTGCCTTATGTCGGATGCATTTGTCACAATGCTTTACGACCTTCGATTTATCTTTATTTACCGTTTATTGCTTAGCTACAAAAGCCGTTTCATCGTCTCTAAAGGAAATGATTATCTTAGGCATAGTTAATTACATGTTTTCCAATGTGTGTCATGACGCTTATATACATTTATGAACAATAATCAATGTGGCTGGAGATTGCGAATGCTTCTAAATTAGATCAATACTACGCATGTTTCCTCCCAGAGCCACCTTGAAAAGCTATCTAACGAGCAGATAACCTCGTTGTATTCCACAAAATATTTGTACCGTACATTGATGTATTTATTGGCTATTCGCCCATAAGATAGTGTTCTTTCTATGATTTGCATGTTGCCAACTGGCGAGGACCATATGATCAACTTTGACTGCAGAAGTCGGACGTCAAGGATGACTGACTGTTACGACAGAAGTGTGGAAAAGCAATCCCCTATGCTACTTTCATTGCTGAAATAGAAAATATTGAAAAATAAAATAATTAATAATAGCTGATTAACTAATGAATTAAATACTGGCCATGTATTAGGACCAACACAGCACAGTGTTACTGTGCCTATTTGTATACTGGCGGAGTATTTGACTTAATATTTGATAAGATCTTGTTCCAACCTTGAGTGTCAATAAACGACCAAGAACATGTGTGATAAATGATGTGTGTGAATTTTCCATATTGCAGGGGCCGAGATCGGTCAGTCACTCGAGGCAAAAGACCCGCAATGTTAACAAAACCAACGAACGGATCTGGGTTGCGATATTTTTAATACTTGAACGACTATGGTTTCATGCACATACAAAGCAATTGTGTGCGAGAAATCCGTTAAGATTAATTGCAGATACGCCGGTTCTGTGCCTAGAAAGGTTGACTTATTTAGATGTCGAGATGTGCATAGGTCACTTGATTCATGCAATAATTGAGGATATACGAAGCAATGTAGAATATTCACGGGATTTAATCAACTAAAGATGGCATCAATAATGATATGCAATTATTTTCCATACGGTTTATGTTTTAAGTATGTCAATGAAGTTGCCGCCAAACAGCCTATTCTCTAAAGGGGTGATTATTCTGTAATTCGCTTGTGTTGTGACATGTGGGATCCGTATTCAGATAGCGAAACGTGCTGGAGTTTGTTTGATGAACGCCATGGGAGTAATTGTTATTTACAAAGCTATCTGATAGCATGATCAGCAAAAACGTGTCTTCAAAGTCAGAGATGCAGCTTTGGCTAGTTTGCGCAATCGTGACTCATGAGAGAGCAAACAAACAATTATTACCAATTCGTAGCAGAATGGCCTTTTCTACGTGTTTACCTAAACATGTTTCATAATCTTATGCCTTGAGAAGCATCTGCTTTAATCTGGCTAATAACCACCTTTTACCACGCTCCTTGTCATGGCGATCAAGTGGTTGTTTGTAGTCTAAGGGTCAAGCGAAATATATATGGATTTCCCTGAGATAAGAACGATAGGCCTAGGCGATCACTTCGGAGCAGCTCGATGGAAGTGTGCTACGTTATTCCGATGATATTTGCTTGCGTGATCTAAGTCTGGTAACGTAAAATGATCTGTCCAAAATATATCAACGTGGTGAGAGGAATATCATGCGAAATATTGAGAAGCTTCGTATATAGAAGAATTGCAAGCCCATTGGATATGATCATAATGTACGACTGAAGTATTGATCAGACAATCTGGGACCTTGGGAGCGCTGAAAGTTGAGGGATGTTTGAGGTTGCATCAAATGGCTTATAACAATGTTACAAGGGGTAATTCGCGCCTCCGCGCGAGCATATATGTGAACACACCACCTCTATGAGCGACGTGATGGCATCTTTTTAATCCTCACGAAATGTTCTGATAAGTTAGGGGCTTGGTCGTCTCGAACAATCAAAAGTGATTACAATCTTTATGATTTCCTTGTGGTCTAACAGACAATTCAAGCATTTGCATAAGGATATAGGCGTATCTCAAGTATTACTTTTGGCAGAAGATATTTTTCATGTCTTTCCCATAATTTCCTTTTTTTATCGCGTTAAGACGGCACCTGCTTCTCGTGGGTGTATTTACGATACTGGTCAACTTGGCGAGCGCTTTGTTGGCATTGCTTTGCTGTGATAAAGATGTCTCCAATATTATGAATGTTTGGGTTTCGGTCTCTCCGGTCAATGAACCGATATATATATATATATATATATATATATATATATATATATATGGTTATATATATATATATATATATATATATATATATATATATATATATATATATATATATATATATAATATATATATATATATATATATATATATATCTATATATATATATATATATATATATATATATATAAATATATGCTATTTATTACACTGTCGTTTGTTTGAAGCTGGAGACAAGCAATGACTAGGCTCAGTGCATCGGCGGCGTACGTAATGATATTTACCTTTGGAAGTTATATGGTTATCCCTGGAGCTTTGGTTATACATTGATCCATTTGTCACAATGCTATTCGAATCCCTGTTCACACTATGACGCTTAAATATAGGAGTCACTTGATTGCCTCTAAAGACACTCATTGTGAATACAGGGTGTATGCTGTGCATTTGATGCGTGTGTACCTAACAATAACAGGAAATAATAATGCTAGGCCTAGTAAATAACAGTGTATGTTTTCTAGAAGTGTAATTAGGTGCACGACCATTGATAAATTTGGTCTAGAAAGTACGGATGCGTTGTTATACTGTCGCATTGTCCTTGCATTTCAACCTTGACAAGCTATCCGATGACCAGAAATGTTTATGGTGCACCACAAGCTAAACTAATACTTTTCATTATGGGTATTCAGATGTAAACCTGCCGCCAAGAGAAAGCATAAGTGACCTACTTATCCTACCACAAATGTTATAGAAAATCCAGCAAAACTAAGTATACATATAACTGATCCATATCAACCCCACGGCAACCAGGCATATCAATTGTTCTCTGAGAGTTAATCGTGCTAGGCACAGATCGTAAATATCATAGAAGTATAATTGTATTAACTGAAATGGTGATTGGAAAGTTTCTTATGTGCTGCAAATATTGTCCATCTAGATCACTTATAAAGTAAACGGTGAGGCTGCTAGAGTCGCATCATTCTACAGTACACCATTATGTTATAAAGAAAATGGTATGAGTTATCAAGAAAAACATACAGCGCTGGTCATGTTGACTAATCAGTTTGCTGCTGCGTCACCCGATACTATCGTGTGTCAACATCACACAATGTAAATTTTTTCGCCCAGCTCAATTCCTTGTTGATATCTGTGATCAGCTTCAGGAATAGATATTGATGACTTGCAACCCGACTTTAACTGGCATAACATTAGAATTGTAACTGAATTCATTTATTGATTATCCGCCTAAAGACTAAGGCTTTCTCTTGTATTATACTGGTGCCCACTGCGCTGTCCATATCATTACGATTGACTGCAGGAAGTGGTTGTCTATGATGACGGACTGTTTACGACAGAGGTATCAAGATGCCTCTAATGCCACCTGTTTACCACGCATGATTATCGGGGCTTAATTGATTATTGAACAACGTTTTGTACCTGAACAAACTGCGTACATGAACTGGCATAGCTATACATTACTGAGTCGCTGTTCTTCAACGGATGATATCTCCTATCAAATAGCGTAACTAGCGATGGTTCTTAACCATGAGCGTCTATCAACGACCAAGGAAAATTAATTATACGCGTGATCAATGATTTGTGTGAGTTGATCTAATCATATGAACAACGTGAAAGTCGTCGAGACACGTCAACCACTAGAGAAGTTGATGCCGAAACTGCGAAGTGTGCAAAAAAGGTTAGACCTATCCGTGTAGCAAATGCATAGTGCAGTTTGAAAGTCATGACTGTTTAAAACATTTATAGATCCAATATATGTTGTTGCAGCAGCAATATGAGGGCACGGACAACAACGGTGCCTATATATACATCAATAGTACCTTGATGCTCGGAGTGCGTACTCGTTCCTTAACGTGTTTGCGAACTTGCAACATAAGGGCAGTATAGATACAAGCAGATACAAAGACCGATATAACCCGCCAAGACTTCCAGCCATTTTGTGAAGGATTGAACATGTTGAGTTCATGGATATTCCCAACTCAATATGTGAGCTGCATTTTATCAAATTAATTGTATGCATTGCTTATGGTTAACAATGGGCATAATGCAACGTTCGTTTATCGGCAAATAATTTACATGCTTTCACCATACTGTACGTTTTAATAATTCTTGGACTGAATTCTCAGCATCCCTAAGTAAACCGCTGTTAGTAAACTATTTACGAAATGGAAGGCTTCAATGTATTTGTACTGATAGTTCTGTGTTGTACATTTTAGACGATTTGCAGAATCACAAATGCAGCTTGAATAAACGACCGCAGTAGATCAACTGCAACATTCATCATATGGTACATTCACCACATGATTAGGCTGAATCGCCCGCCCACATTACCTGAGGTGTGTAAGCTCATGCTATTATTTTCAACGTATGGCGACTTCATATAAACATGCACGTACAATGTCCTGCATCGAATTTTGGAGCCCTCCAAAACTGAAACGTCGCTGCACATAAAAGTTGGCATTCAACTATTCAAAACATGTGAGAGCTAATAATGCATCGCATATGGCACTGTTGCAAACCTGGATCCACACGTAAGTTTGGTATATATATATATATATATATATATATATATATATATATATATATATATATATATATATATATATATATATATATATATATATATATATATATATATATATATATATATATATATATATATATATATATATATATATATATATATATATATATATATAATTGTCTTTTGATATTGCAATCTGATCCGTTAATTGACAGGAAAGACCGAAAACTAGATTTTTATAGAACCAAAGCAATGCCAACAAAGCGCTCGTCAAGCTGAACAGTATTGTAAATACACCCACTAGAAGAAGATGCCGTCTCCACACGATAACAATGGAAATTATGGGAATGACAATTATCTTCTACCAAAAGTAATATTTGAGATACGTCTCTATCCTTATGTAAATGCTTTAATAGTCTATAAGACCACAAGGCAATCCCAAAGATTGTAATCACTTCAAACTGTGAGATTTGCACATGTTTACACGTGTGATACACACTCCCGTGATCAGGTGACATGATCGTCAAATAAGCAAAATCCAATAGGAAGGTTGATCCAATGTCTCGGGGATCGACGTCTCGTATAAGACTTCCGATTGGTCGAGGCCTATCAAAGAATTAGCCCAATCTTATGGGCGAATAACTAACAATAAATGCATTAATGTACGGTACAAATATTTTGTGGAATACAATAAGCTTATTTGCTCATTTGATAGCTTTTCAAGGTTGCTCTGGAAGGAAACATGCTTGGTATTGATAGAATTTCGAAGCATTGTCATGTATATAAGCATCATGACAAACTTTGGAAACATATAATGTAATTAACTATGCCTAAGATTATTCTTTCCTTTAGAGACGATGAAACGGCTTTTGTAGCTAAGAAATAAACGGTGAATAATGATAAATCGAAAGTCGTAAAGCATTGTGACAAATGCATCTAACATCAACCAAAGGCAGGATCAGACGTTTGTATACACTCTATGGTATTAAACGGGGATCATTGAAGTAAATTATACCGAAACCGAGAAACGTTATTCTAGCATGATTTCGTAAAAGGAAGATTTGGCACGCAATATTTGCTTGCTCATGTGATTTGTACTCCATCCGTGGGTTTTGATTAGACTTGGTCGCGACATTCAATTACTAAGTTGATTTCAAAGCCTGTCAATGAACATTGTCGCTCAATGCATGCAAACTATATACAAGAGACTGGTCGGTTATACTTATATATGTCTGTTATGTCGCATTTAACAGTTGACGGGGGACATGCATATAAAATGACTGCCAAACTGCACATTGAGTCATGCTCATCAATGCTGTTTTTCCAAACAAATTATGTAATTCGTTATGGCAGAAATAACCCGTGGTAGACCCTACGGACCTATGTTTTATCACTAGCAACCACAGAACGATAAACGGGATTGAGATGGCTCCGAGATTAACTGCTGAGTGGCATGAAGGTCTGGCGTTCTGTGAATATTGGATGGATGTAGAAGCGACAGAGCGTTTTCATTGCTTGTTATCAATGCTAAGTCATTTACAACATAAACAAACGATTCAGAGTCAAGCTCTCTTATACAAGCCTTCTTGTAAAGTAATAGCAGTACGAAACTCAACGCCAACCTATAGTGCGTGATTGCGTCCCCTCTCATACCGTATAATCTTGCAGGAAGCGTATGATAAACTCGTTTATTTGGTTCCTCGGGTTGGAAGTGATTATGCTTTCAAAGATGTCTGCTCTATCTATATATTCCTGAGTACGCTGGAAGAGTTATAGTGGATAATGGTGGTCGATGTCACCCCCCAATTTGATAATCGTTCATCTTAAATAAAGGCTGTAGGGTAAAATCTGTCCGGATGGGTATTCTGATACATCCAGTGCAGTTTCAAATATGGATGAATTATATCACTTCTTTCTCTATGGTAATTAATCGTATGCCCCGCATCGTTAAATTGGGCCAAGCGATATGCGGCTTAATTAAGCGCATGATAAACTGCGGTGAGGCCTATGTGTCAGGCGATGAATGATGAAGTGGAGCTTTGCAAATTGCTCACTACATACGTGGTGCATCACACATGAGTTATCGGAACCCTCGCTATACAAGCTTCCAATGATTGAATGGTTCAAGGCAAATCAGTAAAGTTGCTTCAACAGGAATCATGGAGCATACAGCACATATTGTGACTGCAAGTTTCAAACTACGCACGTCGTGCAACTTCTGCCATAAAACGCGCATTATTCACAGATTCAAGCCGGAAATGCCACATCGACATCAATGCAGTCATTCGTTAATATTGCGATTTAGGTAAACATTTGTAAGGTCATAGAAACCATGGCACTTCAATCTGTGTCTTGCTTCCGTTATAATTTGCCTGTGTATGTGGACCTCCATGAAACTCGACAAATTATTGCGTACCAACACTGCCTTTAAAACCCCGTACCAATTGGTTTATTGCCAGTCACGTTCTTATTTGTACGCCTTTCACAGTCGAAGGTAATGTTGTACATTTGCCGTTTATTAATATATTATAATTGCTATTTAATGTTTGTATTCTGTGGTCGTTATAATGTCTTCCACTCAACGCATGCGGTGCGTGCCAATGCTCAAGCTCTCCTAGACAGCAAGACATAAGTCGCAGAGCCTCGATGCGAGTTTGTTTTATTACAACAATTTAAAATACATTCAAAACGTAGAGAGCTATAAGGGTCCATCCAAGTCAGTCGCACGTGTCTTGCTAAAGTTATCCCAGACAGAATGATGGACGTTGTGGTGCTTAATTGTTTTTAAGGTTAAGTGCAACACAAAACTCCTATGATATTGCAGGTATAGTAAGCCAATTGATTGTGACCGCCTCGTCCCCCCGATCGGTGAAAGTTGCGGAAATCGATAAGGGATACAAAGAGCATGTCTTATCAGGCTATTTGCGTGATATGCTCAGCTATCTCTATGGATATAAATGAAAGTGCAGACGATTTGCCTTGAACCATTCAATCATTGGAAGCTTGTATAGCGAGGGTTCCGATAACTCATGTGTGATGCACCACGTGTGTGGTGAGCAATTTGCAAAACTCCACTTCATCATTCTCGACGCAACACATTGGACAATTGGTTTGCGCATCAACATCGAGCACAAAGTGTCATCGCAAAGGTGAATGATGAGGATGAAGTGATCACGCTTAATTGCCACAGGTCCGTTCTAGTTGTTCTAGTTGCTTTCCAACACGAAACCCTTTAGCCATCGGGTGATACGTAGGATACCAAAAATAGCAAAATTCATTTCATTGACGCGTGGAATATCTAACTGCGGTTGCAGAATGTGATGTCGCTGTATCGCCAATTGGTTTATATGCAATGTGCGATGGGGCACACTGTGCGCAATAAACACATAGATGCTCTGGGTTTTAATTTGTTATTCTCCGTTATTTTGGACGTATGCATGTTTTTTTTATTTTGAACATTACTGTCATAGAATGAAACGGCATTAAAGAAAATGTATGTTGCTCTGTGGTACGTTTTCGTTAAAATATGTATTGGGATTTACCATCAAAATTTTCACCTCATCTCAGGTAACACCTACCAAAGATTGACATTATCATCAGAAATTATTGACAAGCTCTTTGCTGAAACGCTGAAACGCAAATATTTCGATATCTGCACTTTTGTACTTCATTTCACGTCCACAATTGTACAGGAAGCCTAGAAAGGATATTTATATATATTTACTAGCAGCATATTGCTCAGCCTTGTACATGTAGCCGGCCCGGATGTAATGCCGATTAGTGTATTTATCATCCATCGGAACAAACGGTGTAGGAGAAAACTAACTCCACTCATTTCAGGAGCTTTATTGTGAGTGGCTCGGATAGATTTTGACAATTGTTTATCATTCAAACGCTTTTATCTAGAATTATCTTCTGCCACGATGTAGTGGTGGATATGTGAACCAGGACCTCGTTGTCTTACAAAACTTGGTATGTAGCCATTCCCATGCAAATCTTTTACCAGAAAATAGCACATTAATCACGACGTGTTGGAACAAACTGAAATTGAGCTAGGGTCAAAAGAGAATTACTTAACTCCCTAGAACCATTGTCTAGTGAAATATTCGTGCCTCACAAAGGATTTGCTGTGTCCTCGCCAATGCTGTTGTATGAATGTAGGGCTATGATTAATATTAAAGAGAATTCCCACACCTGGCCCCAATCCCAGCAATTGTGCCAAAGATTCGTCATTTGTAAAACGTTAAACCTCAGTCAGCTTTTATCCAAGACATTCCATGCATAGTGTTGCCAACCGAATTGAACAAGTTTCGGGTACTAATGGGGTAGTCATTGTATTGCTATGAACTTTACTTGAAGTCAACGAAATTACATTACGATGAAATTCATCCGATTCATAAACTAAATAAACAATTGCATGATGCACAGATCATTCTCATATCTGTTGTTTACATAAACATGGAGACGTATTATACATGTCTAGCAATATAAATTAATTTTTAACGTTTACTGGCTATTTATGTTTGTTTTCGGTTCTCAGGCCGAATAAGCCAATTCCAAAAGAGAAGTTATGATATTAATTCATCTGAACTAGCAAATGTTGCCTATAATAACTACTTTGGCCAACTTATACAGAAGAAATCAATACCTTACATGTGCTGAGCTGCGTGAGCTCACGAGCAGTATCTAGGTTTAGTTTGTGTTGCATTTAAGCTGAAAAAAGCAGTTTTAGATAATCTAACATTATTTTGGCACTGCTGCAGAACGCACACGGAACGTGAATGCACTGTAAATTTGTATGTCTTCCGCTAACCCATTATGTTTGATCCGATGGTCACTGGGAAGGAAAAAGACGACGAGGCGAACAGATCCCGGAGGATCACCGTTTTTAAGTTGGTCTGTGCAATATTTGGTATTGTTGATATTTGTGTTTGCTGAGTTCTGTTTGACACGTAGGACTAAAACGACACAAGGGTTTGACCATTGATACCAAGGATCATATACATCGCGTAAAGGGATGTGGCGTGGTCAATTGTGTCGAAAGCAGCACTTAAATCAAAGAGATGGGAATCGGTATCATGTGTTTTTCCAGCGATCACTGTAGATAATTATGAACCCGTGTGCTTTGCAGCCGGATTGCAGTGGGTCATCGAGATGGCGTTCATCGTGTAGCCGAATGGCAACTATTCGCTTATGTACCTTTGAGAGAATAGAGAGATTGCTGACTGGACTATAGTTTGTGTATACGTTAGGATTGATTGACGACTTGTGAGTAAATGAGAAAGCTGCACTCCTAAATGAATGTGGTACTATTTCTGAAACCAGTGATGAAATGATGGCCTTTGTCAGTTATTGTATGCTTGCTGGATCTATAAAGATTAAGTAGGATTTGGAGGGAAAATTGGACGGGTTGAAGGTACAGCTAAACGCTCAGACCAGATTAAATCAATAAGCTGCTTATCAGTAAATTTTATACTTGTCTCCCCTTAATCATACCCAGTTGAATACTGATCAATACCATAATAGGTCCAGTGACAAATATATCCTATATGATATTCGACGTTGAATTAGGCCGCTAATCATTTGCGTTTCCACTGATTCGTGAACATTGTGTCAACTATATAAAGAAATATACGACGCCTTCGTGGCGATTGTGTATTAGCTGTACAATCTCAGCGGTCAGGGGCCGTATCCATAAAGAATCTTAACTTGAGTCGTCTTAACTTGAGTTGGCGAGCTGAGATGAGTCGGCGAACTCAGGCTTATCTACCAAACAAGTTGTTTGAGAACTTAGGTGAGACCGCCAGCTCAGAACTGATATACAGCCAAAAAAAACATATGTCTTTAGACAGAAAATGTAATAAAATGGCGAAGAATCATCGATTTAGACGGGATACTTGACTAGTCTGTAGTCAATATGTTCATTTATATAAAAGTCGACCGTCGTTATCGCTTTTCAAAATCAAAAGGAATAGCCTCAAAACCGGTTGTGTGTGAATATATTATTATGTGATATCAAGCATATAATGGTTTAGCCATTGGCCACGTGTTTCAATAACACAAATTCCATAGCATTCATAGCAGCGGCAGTGTAGATCCATGAACATGACTTTAACGGCACGACGACCATTGTTTCTTTTTGAGTTGATTTACACGATTACATGTATATTAATCGGCAGAATATTCGCGGCTAATCCACTCGAGGGAGAAATAATTCTATAAACGATGCTTGCACTTATAACATTGTAATTCCACGATGAACAGATACACTTTCGTCCTGGTTGAATTTAGATGTATGACTCACGGTCGAAATTCGCGCGTAGCTGGTTCCCCGCATGTCATTTTTCTATATCGTGACTTTGTCTTTGACGCATAAAACGGAGTATTTATCGCCCCCAAAAATCAATTTTCCTTGGTGTGCTTAGGGGGCACTTCCAATATCTGCCATGTTATCATTAAGTGGATTTACAGACTTATAGGCTTGGTACCTGCTTTTCTTATAGTAAATAATACGAAATGTGAACTGGTCGCCGTTGTTGTGATTAATGAAGATTAAGAAATTTATCTGTAACATGGCCAAACGCGCATAAATATTTTATTCACTTGGAAACTTCCCTCCACTCAGATTATCCCGCAAACCACTGCTAATTGGGAGCTAGACTACTGCAAGCTGCCTCGCTTTCTAGGAAACAACAGCCTTTCCTAAACGACCCGATTGTTTGTGAAGAATTCCCAGCTTCGTTTTTACGAAAACAACGTGCAGCGTAAATAATTCAAATATCCCGATACAAATTGTTGTGTCATAAATAACGACAGACTGAATATGTTTTGTTTTCTTTTAAGACCATACATGTTCTTATTTATATCTGCGAAAGCTTTTTCCTAGAAACATTACCGTTGGACCGCCATTTTTAAGTTTGAGCTTTCACACTGAAGTCAGCTACAGCTTATTCAGAGTTGAGCTCGCTAGAATACGGTTAAGACGGCCAGCTCAGCTTGCCGTCTCAAAAACCTTAGTTTTCGGACTTAAGTTTTTTTATGAATACGGCCCCAGATGCCAGACCGATTGGTAAGCGACATTAAAACGCTTTGTACGACCAGCACAATTCACAATTGTAATGTCGTTTATAATATGCTCGACAGTTATCAATAGGATGCGTCAATGGCGCATTCAATAGCACAACATGATTAAATGAACTTTGACATTGTGTGATATGACGAATGCATCGGGTGATCCAGCAGCATACTGATTGGTAACATGACCAGCGCTGTCTGTGTTTCTTGATAACTAATACCATTCCCTCTCTGGCGCAATGATGTACTGTAGAATGATGCGACTCTAGCAGCCTCACCGTTGACGTTGTAGGTGATCTAGATGGACAAAACATCAACATTGGCAGCACACAAATCAACTTTCCCAATCACCATTTCAGTAAATACAATCATACTTCTATGATATTTACGACCTCTACCTAACAAGATAAACTCTCAGAGAGCAATTGATATGTCTGGTTGCCATGGGGTTGATATGGACTATAAGTATACGTTGTTTGGCTGGATTTCCTATAGCATTTGTGGTTGGATAAGAACACCATTAATGCTTTCTCTTGGGGCAGGTTTACGTCTGAATACACATTATTGCAGGTCAGTTCAATAAATGGCAGTATAAGCTCCGCTTGTTGTGCACGATAAAAAGTTATGCTCACTGGATAGTTTTGACAGTAAAGAAAATGCGTTGTATATAATATAATGTTCGAACTGATGACATTTTGTTGAAACATCGTGAATCGAAATGCAAGCTGAATCGAATGCGGCTGTCAGAGTGACGTCATGTGTAACTCGTTTAACAGCAGGTACTCCCGGGTGATTGAAAATGCGCAATGGGTGCGTTGTATTAGTACAGCGAATTTTCGAACATGTCAAGGGACTATGTATTCAATTTAAAGTGAGGGTACATACGTATAACAGTACGTCCAGGCTGCAAGGCAGGGATTATTTGAATACGTCTGAGAAACCCCTCAATATTTGGCTTGTCGTGTATGAAAAATTCCTTGGCTGAATTACGATTTGTTGAAAACAACTCAACCAACCAACCAAAATTGTAGAAATTGCGGTGACAAAATAGCATATTATGATATTAATAATTCATGGATGACAGCGAGTTGTAACCAAAACATGTAGCATCGAGAGCTGTGATAATTGGCCATCAGGAGAAAACAGAAGAATGATTTACAAGACGTGACCCAAGAGGGAGTTACATGCTGTTGCTATAAATGCAGTACATTACATGAGTTTTAGCTATAAAGCGCATCTCTTGTTTTCACCATGGTGCAAAAAACTCGACTTTGCGTAAATGTATCATTAGTTATAATTTTACCAACAGCAACATTTAATTTCAATAGTTTAGCAGACCGATTCATAAGACTAATAAACATTCCTAATATACCTGATCCAGGCATAATAGAACGTGCATTCCGAGATCCATCCTACTTTCGAGGACCTTGTGCAACAGGCATATAATATAACAGCCCATCATCGTGTCATTTAAATGGACATAAAACTGTAACTTTACCTGAGCTTTCTGCGGGCATCATCGTCAAGTCGTCATATGCACCAATCAAAGCACAACGTAAAGCTTATCCTATAGCTTGCAGCGTTTCTTGTAGTACTTTATTTGCTTGCATACTCAATATTTTATCCACACATGTCAAATTTAAATATGTTTTGCCCATGCCACCCTCCACTGCTTCACCGCTGCCGTTCTCCATCGCTTACACTGTATGGTGCCAACAGAGGAATACATTTCCGCCACCCGGGGCATCATGGATTTATAACCAAGCCATTTATTACCGGTTTACCATACCTCAATATACACAACAAAACTATGCTTTAGGATGCAACACCGTCGTACAACACATGTAAATGTAAGCAAATAAGTTGCGATAATTTGCTTCATAACGATGTGACTTGCACACATTGACTCTGAGAGTTATTTCCGATGCTTAGTTACATCGTGCAAAACACAACTAAATATTTGAGTCTGTCTTTTCATGCAATACTTAAAAATTTATCTCGGATCTAAACACATTTCTTGAATATCGTGCAAACATATAAATGTATAGAATTCATCTTAAATTCATTTATATACTACCATATACTGCTGACAATATTTCATGTCCAAAGACAGAAATCTTGTATATGACAGTGTAAATCAAATAATGCTTCAAGCTGTTGGCATAATGCATGACTTTGACATCAATATCACTACCCAGTCGGATAGAGGGACGACGGTTTGATCAGCCTTTATTGTCCATTCACATAACGAACGCCGGTCATGAGTGCGTATCTAAAGCTTCGCCTCGACTAAGCTAACGTATTTGCTAAATGGATGTTATAGAGCAGAAGCAACAACACTTGTTACATCTTACACATGTCACTTTTTTCGTTTCCTGAACAAACTGTATTACCTGCAACATCGCAATCAACTTGAAAGGCGGCGATCACTGCCACACAAGCTGTTGTTTAGATACGTATCTGGCGTTCAGCGCGTCACATTGGTCTCTTGGCTATCAGTGTCGCTATTATTGGATCTGCGATGCCCTTATTCAATTTATGAATCTGGTCCATTTCTTTGCTTTTCCCCGTTTACTCCCTTCTCGCTCTGCACATCGCTGAGAACTAAAGCAATGTAGACATGGTCGTTATGCAATGCATATATATGACGTTGTTATGTCATCTCTTAGTCGAGGTATGATATTTGGTTAATAAGCAAAAACACCAATTAATTTTGGCATATTCAACGTAATGGATATGATAGTTCAACGCACAGATCACCACTTTACCGCGTGACTAGTGAGCAATGGTTAGACTCGCTGTGTGTGATGTCTATACTAAGCGAACCTCGGTGTCCTACATTGATCTCTCGGCTCGACTAGTTGACAAACGGACTGATTATGCTTCAAGAGTTCCTTGCTGATGTACATCCCATGCTCACACCAGAATCAAACTCCGTAAGGCTCATTCATTTGCCACATTATCCATTCTTGGAGTTATCCTTTCTTTACTTTTGATATGACAGGTTTGTTTATTCTGAAATAATCTGGTTGTCTCGAAACTATTATACCGACAAACTTACGAACGAAAGTTATAAAAACCAGGTTAAATTCCTCCAAGTTCAGCTTGCTTGTATTTTCAAGGGGTAACTCACCTGATGAATTCAGTAGGCATTAATATATGCTTAGCAATTAACGTTCAATGCAAGCAGCGCTTGAAGGACAAAATTGTCATTTCTAAATTGTCTCGGATCGTTTCTTTCTTTTAGCTCTCAGATGATGTTTGAAGGATCAGTTTTAGTTAAACCAACTTAAACTATATCCCTGCATTACGCTTGTTATCCAGCCCTGCCTCTAACGCAGAATGCGAGCAGAAAACTATATTAACGAGATAAAATTTCCAACCTACTTATCCGCTCTAATTTTGCTGTTAGTAGCAAGGTACCGCATAGTCCGAAATAACTGTACTTAAGGACAGAGCAATGGGTTTTTTATTGTCAAGGCTACATTGATTAAAGTTACTGTTTGCTTTTATAGAATAATGGTGATGTCGAACTATCCAATTGGAAATCGACTGGGCGTATTTAACATTTTCGACACATACAACAGAGCTGTCTGTTTGACGCATATACCCTGAATTGTAGCCACCAGTTTCGGAAGAACTAATAGCTACGCGAAGAGGGTTAATCCCGCCTACAACCGAGATAACAGGTGATTACGCCAACGGTGATCAGCTTGCTGCGATGTCATAGCGTCCCACAAAACCAAATGGAATAATCTGACGTATCAGACGACTCGATTTCAATAACATACGCCTAGCTCAGACACGTTGAATATGCCTTTCTTTATTTCATTGTAGCGTCTCACGATGACTTTTGTTTACTCTTTTTCACAACTAGTCGAGGGAATCCTTTCAGCGTATCATGCAAAGAGCAATTAGGTACCGTTCGACTTTCAACATTTCAAGACACATGCTTGGTAATTTCTGACGATACATTCTCGATGTTAACGCCAGAATGGACCTAAATTTTCCACCAATATATAATTTGATGTAAACATTTGCAAGAGCAAAGATGACGTGGTACTTTAACATGATTCATATGCCATAACGAAATGATTGTTTGAACCCACTTCCGGGCCCCGCGGTTGTTGTCATTTACTGCATATGAGAACTCCCATCACACTTGACATATCTGAACCGACCACCCCTGTCTTACTGGTTGGTTTATTGAGTCGCGTTTATTTTGCCAGTAACGCGTCACAAACAACATTGCCCTGTAGACGGTCCACAAACAACTGACACCGGAGCTCAGTCGTCGGATACGTATTCGTTATAAAAGCTGTTGTATCTAAATGATTTTTGCAATCTTAATATAGCCTCGTTCTACGCAAACAATTTTTTTAGCCCCGCCTGCCTGCTAGACAAGCTTGGATGGTGACAAAGTAGCACAATGTATGTCCAATGATCTCATCAATAATGTTCTGCTACGATAATATCATACATGGTAATAGTAAGTGTCTTATATATAATTACTGGCCACTTACACCACGAGTAACAGGGTGATGGACGTTTAAATAGCAGGACAAGATAAAACGAACTGTTTGACAGTTTCCATATCTATGCTCTTGTGCCTTGCTGAAGCATTCCAAGCGCGTTGGGTACGAATTAGTGTGCTTCATTGGTGTTAATACAACGAAGAGCTTTTGTGATGTAGCACATGTTTGATGAGGTTGATATTGACAATCCTCATGATTCGTTTTTACTTTTGAATGTTTATTTCTGATTTACGCAATGCCGATGGCCCAGATTGGTTACATAATAAATATGATGCATATGTTCCGGAGGGTATGCAAGCGCCCCAATTTCCGGGATGAATATTGTTAGATCGGTCCTTCTTGTCATATCGGATTTCGACGCTAGATTCATGCCCCCATGTAACCCGATATGAATAAGCCAGCTGAATGGGAGCGCCTCTTTTTTTACCCAAGATCCGCCGCATTTGCGGAAAGATACAAACAGCTACCGCGTGAATTCGCCAGTGGCTGATTTTCTATCAAATAACTAGAAAATACAGGCCATATGCGCGATGCGTGTACATGGGCAATATTGAATGTGTAGGCGATGTACTTTAAAGCCATTGTCATTCAATTTATGTAAGGTTGTATCGTAAGGTGTATCTAGCGAGAGGAACGCACACAGTGCACGTGTGAGGTTAGCATTGTTCATGGTTTAAGAAAACCAAAGCTGCACCGTCCAAATTAATGCTTTATGCTAGAGAGGGTGGGAGTGCAACTCAAAGCAAGCGATAATTATTAATTATTGACACAGCACCTCTTTGTAATAGTGAGGTATAGCTACGCCTCAAGAGATATTAATACAACTAAGTATGCTGCCACTCCAATGGCATGTCGTTGACGAAACGATAAGACGAGCTCTAACCATAATCAATACTTGGCTAGCTTCAAACGGGACAATACTTGCCTCAGTTGACGCATCGTCTTTTACAAACTTCCAGCAGACAGGAAGGATACACTGGTGCAAATAGTGTCATCTAAATGCAATAATTTTGCAACGCCTCCTCTGGCGATGCTATAACTAATTACTGTGTCAGGCAACTTAAACAAAAAAATCCTGCTCTCTTATTAGTGGTAGTTTTCAAGGTTTTAGTTAATATATTTTCACGCATCGGAGCAATGTTATCAGTAACTTTTGAATTTTCGGTACCTAAACAGGCAAAGAGGCGTAATCACCGAGAAAGGTTCCATGGATGGATTAACTTATTTTGTCTAATACTTAACAAAGGCATTCCATGCTAGAACAAATCACGCAAAACGCGGAAGAAATACTTTCTGAGATGGTATCCGTTTATGGATGGTGTAACCCAGGCTTGGATAAGCTAAGAATAGTGGAGATCGAGTATTCGGAAAACATATCATTCGCGTAGATACCTAGATCTATAAATGAAAACCTGGCCTACTCCTCTTGCAATGCCACGCCCACTTTTATATTAATGCTTCTAATGGCTTTCGAATGAACTTGATATATCTTCTCATTAGCAGCAATATTAATGATTGATTGATTTAAATGTAATTGCCCTTATATATATTAATGTAGAGTGTAGATATTGGAACATGTCTAAATGATTGTCTTTATTTTAAACCACAACGGTTCATGATGCATTTTCAAAACAAAAGGAACGCGCCTGCATTTCGTTATCTCGTTACAAAGAAATAATGCAAAGGTTCTTGGGCTTTATGCAAATATCAACGTTTTTTGTTATAATCTACCAAAACCCTAAGCGCCAGAATGGTCATGAAACATTAATGTACAGGGTATTTGTCGAATAATATCTGGCATTAAGAAAAATTACCTGAAAGCGTATGGCAGTTATTTACAATTGTGTAACTTGAATTACTAGTATCGATATGCATATCTCCATTATGTCCGTAAATGTATCAGTGACATTTTCTCATGATGCACACCACAAGCTAGGCGGTTTTTTTTTTGTTACCACATACGGTCAATAGCGACGTCTAGTGGTTAGTGGTTTGTTAATATTGCACTGGCCACATAATGAATGGTATTATATAGATATCAGCAAATGCAGTTGTTGTACTGCGTAACGTCATACCACGTAGCTCCGTTTAGAAACAATATTTCGGAAGTGATTTCTTTTTGTAATTCGCCACTTCATCAACCTTAAAAGCCTCTTAAGCTTCGGTTAGATTGTGTAGTGACAATTGAGATCCGGATTCAATAACGGAACGTGCTGGAGTTAATTAGATGAATGTCTTAGGAATAAGGGTTCTCTGCAAAGCTATTACGCGCATTCACAAATATATGTGGCGGTTTTTAATCTTAATGGCACATTTGGGAATCTTAGATCACCTTTCTGGTCTCAAACGAGGCTGCAAATTACAATGAGAGAGATTCTGATGGATAGTGATATATTGCATCTTTCCATTTTTTTTTCGCAATATTTCTTAATACATTGCCCCGATGCGTGAAAGTGTGGTAAACGAAACCTTGTACACTTCCACTAATAAGAACTTCTCTCTCTGGTCTCCTTCCTCGATATGACAGTTCTTGCTAGCAGGAGCACAAGAGCATTACATTTATTATCAATTAGTTGAAAGCAATGTTGACGGTTTAGGGAAATACATCAGTGAGATATTTACCTAATGGTTAACGAGAAAGAACTTGATGGATAGTGAAATATTGCATCATTCCATTTTGTTACGCATTTCTCCATGTTTCTAATGACATTGCTCCGATGCGTGAAAATATAGTAACTAAACCTTGAAAACTACCACTGTTAAGAGAACAGGATATTTTGTTTAACGTGCTTGATACTTGATACAATAAGTAGCACTATTTGCAGCGTATCCTTCCTGTCGGCTGGAATATTGCAAAAGACGATGCGTCCACTGAGGCACATAGTGTCCTTTTTTAAATGTAGCCCAGTATTGATTGTAATTAAAACCCCTCTCAATGGCTCATTGTTTATGAGTGATGGCTTCGGCAACGACATTCCATGGGAGTGACAGCATACTTAGTTGTATCAATATCTCCTGAAGCGTAGTTATACGTCACATGATCGAACCCAAATACAGAGAGGTGCTGTGTCAATTATCGGTAAGTTCAGCTGTTGGTACACGCTTTCTTTGAGATGCCCCCCCCCCCCTCCCCAGCATAAAGCATCAATTTTGACGGATCAGTTCTGGTTCTCGTAGACCATGAACAATGCTTACCTCACACGTGGCGTGTCTCTACTTCTAGCTTATTTGTAAAGCCTCTTTCGCATTGGTCTGTATTATGTATCCTCATATTTCACACAGTAACCTTCAATAAGTGTTCAAGAGACTTGATATGGTGAGCTATATTGGCCTATTTTCATACTGTGCAATAATTAGTCTGACATTATGATTGGATTGGTGCATGCAACTACATGGCGATGATGCCCGCACAAAGCTCATGTAAGTTTATAGTTCTATACCCATATAAATTAAATATGATAGTTCTATACCCATATAAATTATATGATGACAGACACCCCCCCCCCCCAACCACTCACAAACACACACTCTGCGTGTCGTAATCACTCACTTAGCCTAGGCGTTGATGTGATTGCTGCTTTTTATTTCACTGGCATTTGTTTGAAGCTGGAGACAAGTAATGAATAGACTCAGTGCATCGGCGGCGTACGTAATGATATTTATCTTTGTTAGTTATATGGTTATCCCTGGAGCTTTGGTTATACATTGATCCATTTATCACAATGCTATTCGGCCTTAAATGAATCCCTGTTCACACTATCTCACTTAAGTATAGAAGTCACTTGATTGCCTCTAGAAATACTCATTGTGATGTCAGGGTGTATGCTCTGCATTTGATGCGTGTGTACTCACAAGAACAGGAAATAATAATGTTAGGCATTGTTAATCACAGTGTATGTTTTCTAGTAGTGTAATTAGGTGCACGACCAATGATAAATTTGGTCTAGAAAGTACGCATGCGTTGTTATACTGTCGCATTGTCCTTGCAGTTCAACCTTGACAAGCTATCTGATGAGCAGAAAGGTTTAGGGTGCACCGCAAGCTAAACTAATAAAACCTTTCATTATGGGTATTCAGACATAAACCTGCCTCCCAGAGAAAGCATAAGTGGTTTACTTATCCTACCACAAATGTTATAGAAAATCCAGCAAAACAAAGTGTGCAAATAACCCATCCATATCAACTCCACGGCAACCAGGCATATCAATTGTTCTCTGAGAGTTTATCGTTTGGTACAGATCGTAAATATCATAGAAGTATTATTGTATTAACTGAAATGGTGATTGGAAAGTTCTGTCAATATTGATGTTTTGTCCATCTAGATCACATATAACGTAAACGGTGAGGCTGCTAGAGTCGCATCATTGTACAGTACACCATTATGTTATAAAGGAAATGGTATGAGTTATCAAGAAAAACAGACAGCGCTGGTCAGGTTGACTAATTAGTTTGTTGCTGCATCACCCGATGCTATCGTGTGTCAACATAATATAATGTAAAATTTTTTGCCCAGCTCAATTCCTTGTTGATATCTGCAATCAGCTTCAGGAATAGATATTGATGACTTGCATCCCCACTTTAACTGGCATAACATTAGAATTGTAACTGAATTCATTTATTGATTATTCGCCTAAAGACTAAGGCTTTCTCTTGCATTATACTGGTGCCAACGGCGCTGTCCATATCATTACGATTGTCTGCAGGAGGTTGTTGTCTATGATGACTGTTAACGACAGAGGTATCAAGAAGCCTCGAATGCCACCTGTTTACCACGCATGATTATCGGGGCTTAATTGATTATTGAACCACGTTTTGTACCTGGAGAAACTGTGTACAAGAACTACCATAGCTATGCATTGCTGAGTCGCCATTCCTCAACGGATGATATCTTCTATTGAATAGCGTAACTAGTAATGGCTCTTAACGATGAGCGTCTATCAACGACCAAGGAAAATTAACGATACGCGTGATCAATCATTAATGTGTTTGTGAACTGCAAACACAAGGGCAGTATGGATACAAGCAGATACAAAGACCGATATAACCCGCCAAGACTTCCAACCATTTTGCGAAGGATTGAACACGTTGAGTTCATGGATATTCCCAACTCAATATGTGAGCTGCATTTTATCAAATTAATTGAATGCATTGCTTATGGCTAACAATGGGCATAAAGCAACGTTCGTTTATTGGCAAATAATTTACATGCTTTCACCATACTGTACGTTTTAATAATGCATGGGCTGAATCCTCAGCATCCCTAAGTAAACCGCTGTTAGTAAACTATTTACGAAATGGAAGGCTTCAATGTATTTGTACTGATAGTTCTGTGTGGTACATTTTAGACGATTTGCAGAATCACAAATCAGTTACATTAGCTTACACGACCAACCGCTACACCGCATGCTACCCACGACCAACAAATTAGGAAGCAAGTTGACGATTTCTCAATCGAAGCTGATAAATTCTGGTAACATTTTAAATATTGTTTGCCGACTGAATTTTCATTTTCCACACGTAGCTTGTAAGACATATGCAGCTTAAATAAACGACCGTAGGAGATCAACTGCATCATTCATCAAACGGTACATTCACCGCCTGCTTAGACTGGATCGCCCACATTATCTGAGGTGTGTGAGCGCAAGTTATTATTTTCAACGTATGGCGAATTCATATAAATATGCACGTACAAGGTCCTGCATCGAATTTTGGAGACTTCCAAAACTGAAATATATATATATATATATATATATATATATATATATATATATAGATATATATATATATATAGAGAGATATATAGAGATATATATATATATATATATATATCATACATATATATATATATATATATATATATATATATATATATATATATATATATATATATATATATATATATATATATATATATATCTATATATATATATATATATCTCTCTCTATATATCTCTATATATGTATGTATATAATTGCCTTTTGTGTTGCAATCTGATCGGTTGATTATAAGGAAAGACCAAAAACTAGTTATGAGATTTTTATCGAACCAAAGCAATGCCAACAAAGCGCTCGTCAAGCTGAACAGTATTGTAAATACACCCACGAGAAGCAGATGCCGTCTCCACACGATAACAAAGGAAATTATGGGAATGACAAATATCTTCTACCAAAAGTAATATTTGAGATACGCCTCTATCCTTGTGCAAATGCTTTAATAGTCTATCAGACCACAAGACAATCCCAACGATTGTAATCACTTCAAACTGTGAGATTTGCACATGTTTACAAGTGTGATACACACTCCCGTGATCTGGTGACGTGGTCGTCATATAAACAAAATCCAATAGGAAGGTTGATCCAGTGTCTCGGTTATCGACCTCTCGTATAAGACTTCTGATTGACCGAGGCGACCAAGCCCACAAATAATCGGAACACGTTGCTCACAGAGGTGGTGTAATCGCATATGTTCTCGCGCGGAGGCGCGAATTACCCCTCGTAGCATTGCTGTATGCAATTTGATGCAATATCAAACATCCGTCAACTTTCAGCGTTCTCAAGGTCCTAGATTGTCCGCTCAATACTTCAGTCGTACATTGTAATCATTTTGAATGCACTGGCTGCTCTTTCATATACGAAGCTGCTCAATAATCTGCATTATATTCCTTTAACAACGTTGATATATTTTTGACAGATCATTTTATGCTACCAGACTTAGTCAACACAAGAGAATATCGTCGGAATACCGTAGCATACCTGCAACACGTTCGATCTCAGGGTTTTCCATGTATATTGCGCTCGATCCTTAGACTACAAACAACCACTTGATCGCCATGACAAGGAGCGTGGTCAAAGGTGGTTATTTGCCAGATAAACGCAGATGCATCTCAAAGTATAAGGTTATGAATCATGTTCAGAAAAACATGTAGAAAAGACCACTCTGCTATGAATTGGTAATAACTGTTTGTTTGCTCTCTCATGATTGCGCAAAATAACCAACGCTGCATTTTTGACTGGAAGACACATGATTGCTGATCATGCTAACCGATCGTGCGCTGCCGCTTTTCAAAGAGCAATTATTCCCATGGCGTTCATTGAATAGACTTCAGCACGTTCCGCTCCCTGAACACGGATCCCACATGTCACTACACAAGCAAATTAAAGAATGATTACCCCGTTTAGAGATAAAGCTCTTTGGCGGCACCTTCATTGGCATACTTAAAATATAAACCGTATAGAAAAATAATTTCGCACCATTACTGATGCCATCTTTAGTTGCATAAATCGAGTAAACATTTCACGTTGTTTTCTATATCCTCAATTATTGCATTAATAAAATAACTTATGCACACCTCGACATCCAAACATGTCTTACTCTGTTAGGAACAGAACAGAAGTATCTGCAATTAATCTGTCCGGATTCCTCGCACATAAGTGGCGAATTCTAAAACCGATCTCAGCACCTGCAATAAAGTAAAATCACACCAATAATTTATCACATAGGTCATTTATAGTCGTAGGCGGTTTATTGTCGCTCAAAGGTTGGAGCCAGACCTTATGAAACTCTTTAGTGATATATCATTAGATAATCAGCTCTTAATAATTATTTTGTTTTGTTGTTCAATATTTCTATTTCCGCCTTGGGCAGTGGCATGGAAGGCTGCGTTATAACACTTCTGACATAACACTCAGTCATCCCAGACGTCTAGCTTCAGCAGTCAAATTTGATTATATGGACCTTGCCAGTGACATCATGCCTATCATAGAATTAGCTCAATCTAATGGGCGAATAACCAACAATAAATGCATTAATGTACGGTACAAATTTTTTGTGGAATAC
This sequence comes from Urechis unicinctus, assembly GCA_034190875.2. Taxonomy (NCBI): domain Eukaryota; kingdom Metazoa; phylum Annelida; class Polychaeta; order Xenopneusta; family Urechidae; genus Urechis; species Urechis unicinctus. Next base: position 19,367,890 of record CM067353.1, read on the forward strand.
AATAAGCTTATCTGCTCATTTGATAGCTTTTCAAGGTTGCTCTGGGAGGAAACATGCTTGGTGTTGATAGAATTTCGAAGCATTTTCACGCATATAAGCCTCATGACAAACTTTGGAAACATATAATGTAATTAACCATGCCTAAGATTATTCTTTCCTTTTGAGACAATGAAGCGGCTTTTGTAGCTTAGCTATAAACGTTGAATAACGATTAATGGAAAGCGTAAAGCACTGTGACAAATGCATCGAACATCAAGCAAAGGAAGGATGTAAAGTTTGTATGCGCTGTGTGGTATTAAACGATGATTATTGAAGGAAAAATGTAATTCTAGTATGATTTCGTAAAAGGAAGATTTGGCACGTCATATTGTCTTGCTCTGGTGATTTGTACTCCATCCGTGGGTTTTGATAAGACTTGGTAACGACATTGAACTGCTAGATTGATTTCAAACCCTGTCAGTGAACATTGTCGCCCAATGCATGCAAACTATATACAAGAGACTGGTCGGTTATACTAATATATGTCTGTTGTCGCATTTAGCTGCTGTCGGGGCACATGCATATAACATGACTGCCCATCTGCACATTGAGTCATGCTCATCAATGCTGTTTTTTCCAAACAAATTATGTAATTCGTTATGGCAGAAATAACCCGTGGTACACCCTACGGACCTATGTTTTATTACTAGCTACCACAGAACGATAAACGGGATTGAGATGATTCCGTGATTAACTGCTTAGTGGCGTGAGGGTCTGGCGTTCTGGGAATATTGGATGGATGGTAGAAGCGACAAAGCGTTTTCATTGCTTGTTATCAATGCTAAGTCATTTACAACATAAACAAACGATTCAGAGCCAAGCTCTCTTATACAAGCCTTCCTGTAAAGTAATAGCAGTAAGAAACTCAACGCTAACCTATAGTGCGTGATTGCGTCCCCTCTCATACCATATAAACTCGCAGGAAGCGACAGATAGACCCGTTTATTTGGTTCCTCGGGTTTAAAGGGATTATGTTTTCAAAGATGTCTGCTCTATCGATATATTCCAGAGTACGCTGGAAAAGCCGGAAAAGATGTCTGCTCTATCGATATATTCCAGAGTACGCTGGAAAAGCCGGAATAAAAAGAGTTATAGTGGAGAATGGTGCTCGATGTAACCCTCAATTATGTAATCGTTCATCTTAAATAAAGGCTGAAGGGTAAAATCAGTCAGGATGGGTATTGCGATACATCCAGTGCAGTTTCCAACACAGATGAATTATATCACTTCTTTCTCTATGGTAATTAATCGTATGCCCCATCGTCTAATTGCGCACAGCGATATGCGGTTTAATTAAACGCATGATAAACTCAAGTAGGTCTATGTGTCAGGCGTTCAGTTCCAGCAAAGCTATTGATGGACAATTGGTAAAGTTGCTTCAAACACAATGATGCTCAAGTCCAAGGGCTTTAATCCAATGGGTTGCTGTGTAATAACTAGTTCTCAGTACCATATTGTTATGCTAGCGCGTCGTTAAATATATCAGATATTCCCAGGTTTTGCACTATTAATTTGCACTTGTCTTCGCAAGGATCGAGATATATATATATATATATATATATATATATACAGTGGTTGTTCGCTCATATATCCATATATATAACATATATATATATATATATATATATATATATATATATATATATATATATATATATATATATATATATATATATATATATATATATATATATATATATATATATATATATATACTGCTGCTGTGGGGTGTACAATTGCGTATGGATGCATGAACGTTGACATTGGCTTGAGCGACCAACCACTGTTAAGCTTGCAACGTAATTGTGTGGTATGTCTTACCAAGGCGTTCATCGAACCATTCTCTATGCCCGTTTTTTCATACCATATCTGCTGCAAAGGATTTACTTGACACACAGATAAGCCCACGTTTTCATGGTTTGGTATATGCATGAATAAAAGCACCTATGGTTGTATGAATAAAAGCAGCATGCGTGAGGCAACTTTCCCATCTTTTGTATGGTTAGCCTTAGGTACAGATATTGTTTTCCAAAGATTTTTGCACAAAAGCACGTGGTACATGAGATTAAACCGTATTCATCAACCTGAACAGAATTCCGCTATCAGGTATTCAACGAGTTCTTCCGTTGACATTTTTTGATATTTTAGTCTTGGTGAAAACCATATATGAAAATAACATTTTGCTTGAAAAGACGCGGCTTTCTCAAACTGCCATAAATCGTTTGCGTTCACTTCCGCACTCGGCAAATATTTGGAGAGAGGTTTGATTAGATGCTCACGAGATCTTCAGGATTTTCTCGAACAGAACGAGTTGAATCGTATTGTTTATGTCAGTTTCAGCTGACATTATTAAAGCCCCAAACTCCCTAATCTACATTTATTAATTCATTACTGAAACAATAATTACCATAGGCTGAGTCGGAACTTAGAAGTAATTATAAAACCAAACTGTTGACATTGATTGCGTAGAACGCTATGTGAGGTACACATCGATCATATTAACCCCCTCGACCACCTGTTATGCGTGTTAGCCGTCCAATATTCAGCATACCCTCTGGAGGGAAGTAACAAGTAGGTGATATGGTGCCCAGTGATCAACCCACTAATTGCATGATATTTTCTACATTTCACCTGACACTCTTTCAAAAAACAGCACATCCAATTATGGTGAGTAGCGGAAATATTGAACTGTAATATCGAACAATGGCATCATATATCACACATCCCTTGTTTATTATTACTATGAAAGTCACGAGTGCAGAAGTACTAGAAACATCCACAATTTCGTCTTGAATGTATGCGTTGCGATCTTATAGGTTTATTAACAGAAGAGTCCCATAACCAATCACTCCTACTATTGCTGACATCGTTACCAAACTAAGGCAGTGCCAACAAAACGCTCATCAATCTGACCAGCGTTGCAAAAACGACGCCCGAGTACAATATTTAAGGAACATCACAATCAGCTGCGGAGGTATTCTTTAACATTTCTCCTTCGGATTAGCATACGCGCATTGGTTTGTGATACGCGTGTGAATGACTATGTGTGTTTTTATGCATACGTATGTATTCGTGCGTTAATGCGCGTTAATTTGAGTTTTAGTCAACTGTGATATCATGTTACGTGACGTATCCAGTCCACTCGTGAATGGCTAAACATGCTTCTGAACAGTGTGTTTTGCAATCTACATGTCTGGTAGATAAGTGGCCCATTTCTGCAAGGCATGTTGATTACATGCCGCACGGTGACGAACTCGTTCACATGATAATAGGGTGACGGTATCCATGTTTGCTTGGCATAATAATGGCCTGTTGCAAAACACGTATTCGAACTACACTCGGCTGTCTATGAATATTATGGAGTTGCTATGTGTAAGCAAAGTCATCTGAGACGTAGGGAATCAACTTCATATGTGTAGACAATCCCTATTGCTTATCGGTGAAGTTGGTAATGTTATCTGCCTTTCACTCAATCGTATCCACTTCAACGACGTAATGGGATAACTTATCCTATCACCGTCCACTTTGCACCAGACATAAGCGCGTGTATGTTACTTCGCCATATCAAAGCCCTCGAATCAGCTCACTACAGGAATCATGGAGCATACATCATATATTGTGTCTGTAAGTTTCAAACTACGCACGTCGTGCAACTTCGGCCATAAAACGCGCATTATTCGCAGATTCAAGTCGGAAATGCAACATCGACCTCAATGCAGTCTTGTTTCAATATTGCGATTTAGGTAAACATTTGTAAGGTCATAAAAGCCATGGCACCTCAATCTGTGCCTTGCTGCCGTTATAATTTTTCTGTGCATGTAGACCTTCATTAAACTCGACATAACAGGACCTACCAACCCTGCCTTAACAACCCCGTACCAACTGTTTTATTGTCTGTCACATTCTTATTGGTACGCTTTTCACAGTCGAAGGTAAATGTTGTACGTTTCCCTTTTTTGTTAACACATTATGATTGCTATTTAATATTTGTATTCTGGGGTCGTTATAATGTCTTCCACTCAACGCATGCCGTGTATGCCTTTGCTCAAGCTCTCCTGAAAGCAAGATTGATCTGCAGAACCTCGTTGATAGTTTGCTTTATTACACAATTTGAAAAATATACAACATGTAGATAGTTATATGGGTGCATCCATGTCAGTCGCACATGACAGAATGATGGACGTTGTTGTGTTTAATTGTTATTCAGGTTAAGTGCAACACTGAACTCCTATGATATTGCAGGCATAATAAGCCGGATGATTGTGGCTACCTCTTCCCCTGCATCGGTGAAAGTGGCGGATATCGATAAGGAATATACAGAGGATGTCTTCTCAGGCTATTTGCATGATATGCTCAATTATCTATATGGATATAAATGAAAGTGCTGACGATTTGCCTTGAACCATTTAATTATAGGGAGCTTGTATGGTGAGGGTTCTAATAACTCGTGTGTGATACACCACGTGTTTACTTCAATGATCCCCGTTTAATACCATAGAGTGTATACAAACGTCTCATCCTGCCTTTGGTTCATGTTAATGCATTTGTCACAATGTTTACGCTTTCGATTTATCATATCGAGCTTGACGCAATTCATTAGACGCAAAGGTGAATGCATGACTATCGAGCAAAAGTGTCATCGCGGTAAGTCCCACTGGTCCGTTCCAGTTGTTCTAGTTGCTGTCTGACACGAAACACTTTAGCCATCGGGTGAGACGTAGGATTTAAAAAAATTGCAATAGCATTTCATTGACGCGTGGAATATCTATCTGCTGTTGCAGAATATGAAGTCGCTCGATCGCCAATCGGTTTATATGCAAAGTGGGATTGGGCAAACTGTGCACAAATAAGACATAGATGTTCCGGGTTTTAATTAGTTACTATCTGTTCTTTGTGACATATGCATGCTTGTTAAACGTCATTAGAGAAAATGGCACCTTTTCGTTAAATTATGTATTGGGATTTACCACCCGAAATTTCATCTCATGTTAGGCATATAATCATCCAACAATAATATTATAGAGATATATATATATATATATATATATATATATATATATATATAGATATAGAGATAGATAGATATATATAGATATAGATATATATATATATATATATATAGATATATAGAAGAGAGATATAGAGAGAGATATAATAGATATATAGAGATATCTCTAGAATATATATCTATGTAGATCTCTATATATATCTATAGATATATATATATATATCTCAGATATATAGAAGATATATATATATATATATATATATAGAGGCAGATATATAGAGGGGGATGACATACATATACAAATATATATAGATATCTATCTATATAGATATATAAATATTTTATATATATATATATATTTATAGAGATATATATATCTATATATATATATATGTATATATATATATATATGTATATATATATATATATCTATATATATATATATATATATATATATATATATATATATGTATGATATATATATATATATATATATATATATATATATATTAACTAGTATCAAATTGTTCTTGTACGTGTAGCCGGCCCGGATGCAATGCCGATTAGTGTATTTATCATCCATTAGAACGGTATAGGCGAGAATTAATTCCACTCATTTCAGGAGTTTTATTGTGAGTGGCTCGGATTGATTTTGACAATTGTGCATTATCCAAACTCTTTTATGTAGGATTATCATCTGCCACGATTTAGTGATGAATATGTGAACCAGGATCTCATTGTAATGGTCTAACAAGACTTGGTATGTAACCATTCCCGTGAAAATCTGCTACCAGAAAATAGCACAATAATCACGACGTGTTAGAACGAACTGAAATTGAGCTAGGGTCAAAAGAGAATTACTTAACTCCCTCGAACCATTGTCAAGTGAAATGTTCGTGCCTCACAAAGGATTTGCTGTGTTCTCGCCAATGCTGTTGCATGAATGTAGGGTGATGTATAATATTAAAGAGAGCTCCAAACACCAGGAATTGTCCCACAGATCCGTACTTTTGATGACGTTGAACCTAAGTCGTTTTTTATCCACGAAATACCATGCATAGTGTTGCCAACCAAGTTTCTGGTACTAATGGGGTAGGCAATTGTCTTGCTATGAAATTTACTAGAAGCCAAAAAATTACATTGATACGAAGGATGAAATTCGTCCAATTGATAAACTAGATGGACAATTGCATATACATGGAGACGTATTATACATGTCTAGTAATATAAAATTATTTATTAACATATACTGGCTATTTATGTGTGTTTTCGGTTCTCAGGCCGAATAAGCCGATTCCAAGAGAGAAGTTATGATATATATTCGTCTATACTAGCAAGTGTTGCCTATAATAACTACTGCAATCAGACTTATCTACCAGAGGCGTCGAAAGGGTGGCTGCTTTGGTCAACTTATACAGAAATCAATACCTTACATGCGCCGAGCTGCGTTAAGTTTGTGTTGCATTTAATCTGAGTAAGGCACTTTTAGATAATCTAACATTATTTTTGTACTGCTACAGAACACACACGGCAGGTGAGTGCTCAGTAATTTTTATGTCTTCTATTAGGCCAGGTCTGTCGACCCCATGATGTATGATCCGTTTTTAAGTTGGACTTTGCAATATTTGGTATTGTTGATATTGTGTGTGAGTTCTGTTTGACACGTAGGACTTAAACGACCCAAGGGCTTGACCATTGACACCAAGGATAATATGCATCGTGTAAAGGGATGTGACATGGTCAATTTTGTCGAAAGTAGCACTTAAATCAAGGAGATGGGAATTGCTATCGTGTGTTTATCCAGCGATGACTGTAGATAATTTTATACCCGTGTGCTTTGCAGCCGGATTGCAGTGGGTCATAGAGATGGCGTTCATCTATGGAAGCGTTTAGCCGAATTGCAAATACTCGCTTATGTACCTTTAAGAGAATAGGGAGAAACTGTACTTTGTGTATACCTCGGGATTGATCGACGATTTTGTGAGTAAACGAGAAAGCTGCACTCATAGACATCCGCCTTCTGCAGTCAATCGTTATGATATGGTCAGCGCAGTTGGCACTAGTGCAACCCTAGAGAAAGCAGAATCGTTTGGCGAATAACCAATAAATGATTTTAGTCTAAGTTCTAATGTTTTGTCAGTCAAAAAGCAATTTCTTAAGTGGGGTTGTGAGTTATCAATATCTATTCCTTACTCTGATCGCAGATTTCATTTAGGAATTGAGCTTGGCGAAAACTTGACATTGTGTAATGTGACGATTGCATCGGGTGATCCAGCAACAAAGTGATTGGTCAACATGACTAGCGCTGTCTGTGTTTCTTGATAACTAATACCATTTTCTCTGTAGCGCAATGGTGTACTGTAGAATGATGCGACTCTAGCAGCCTCACCGTTGACGTTATAGGTGATCTCGATGGACAAAACATCAACATTGGCAGCACAAAATCAACTTTCCAATCACCATTTCAGTAAATACAATCATACTTCTATGATATTTACGACCTATACCTTACAAGATAAACTCTCAGAGAGCAATTGATATGCCGGGTTGCCATGGGGTTGATATGGACTCGGTTACATGTATACGTTGTTTTGCTGGATTTCCTATAACATTTGTGGTAGTATAAAAACACCACTAACGCTTTCTCTGGGGGTCAGGTGTGCTTCAGAATACATATTATGGCAGATCAGTTCAATGAATGGTAGTATAAGCTCCGCTAATTGCGCACTATAAGCCTTTATGCTCACTGGATAGTTTGACAGTGAAGAAAATGCGTTGCATGTAATGTAATGATCAAAATGAGGACATTTTGTTGAAACCACGTGAATACGAAATGCAAGTTGAATCGAATGCGGCTGTCAGAGTGACGTAATTCGTAACTCGTTTAACAGAAGGTACTCCTAGGTGCTTGCAAGTGCGCAATGTGTGTGTCATATTACCGGAGAGAATTCTTGAACATGTCAATGGGACTATGTATCATATTTGAAGTGAGGGTACATTTGAATAACAGTACGTCCAGGCTGCAAGGCAGGTATTATTTCAATACGCTGGAGAAATCCCTCATTCTTTATCTTGTCGTGTATGAAACATCTGTTGGCTAAATGACATTTGTTTATATCAACGCAACCAACCAACCAATGTTGTAGAAATTGCTGGGACAAGATAGCATATCCTGATCTTAAGCAATGTTGCCATGGTCGTTATTCAATGCAAATATATGACGTTGTCTTGTCTCTTAGTCGAGGTTGTCATTGAAGTGATCGTAAGACGGAGTACTTATTCCCAACTTCCACATGTGTGCCTCTGCACATAAAGTAGTATTACAACATCTCCCTCTTTTTTAACTTAACAAACTTAGACAATGTTTTTAATTAAAAAGAAACTTGAGTAAAACAATTTTCTTAACAGTTGGCTTATTGGTATGTAACACACAAAACAACGTAGGTATGGACTGTGGTCCGCTAATAAACTTGGTAAGTATAGTTAGGCGTCTGCAAAACAAATTCGTCGGCGGCTAGTGCGACTGACCTAGTGGTGACTCGTTCGCTAGTAAGTTTGGTTTTGATTTTGGTTGACTGGTCACTAGCTGCACTTTGCTCCGGAGTTGGAATGTGATGCTGGCTATGTTTGTTTCGCTGGCTGTGCTGAGATTGCTGGTGGCTGCCTTCTGCCAAAGGTGCGTCTACAAAACGAACTCGCTTCTGCGGCACATGTGGCCGTGCGGGCTTTGCTGGCATCGCGCCATTAGGGTGCTTCGTTGTACGCTGTTTGTCAAACATCCTGCGCGAGTGGGCGCGGTCGCGGTGTAGGGTGGAGCCATTCGGTGTGGAGACCTCGTCGGACCTGGGCTCCTCTGGTACTTTTGTGACCTTTCCTGGACATCAGGTGTTGTCATCTTGTTTTAGGATTCGAACTTTTTGTCCGACAAACAGTGGTGGAAGTGATTGGATGTATATCAAGACATAGTTCATCAAGCCAATGAATTTCTGCAAATCTCTTTATCTTGTAGGGTCGGAATTGTATGGATGTTCTCTATTCACCAAGGGTCGGGGCGGATGCCCGTGTCGGAGTAAATAGATCCATAGAAGTTGATCATGTTGTCTCTGATTCTGCATTTGGAGCTATTGAAGACTAGGCCTTCACGCTCGGCTGTCTGCATAAGGGATAGCAAATTGGCATCATGCTCGGCTTCGGTACGGCCGTACACAGCGATGTCATCGTTGAGTCAAACGCATCCGGGTTCTTGGTTGATGATTTGGTCCATGCCTTGCTGGAAGATATCCTGGCTCAATGACAATCCAAATGGAAGTCGCTTGTTGCAGGACCGTCCTAGTCCTGAATATTGTCAGCTCTTGTGATGTCTAATCAAGGTGAACTGACCAGTAACCTGCCTTAGCGTCGAGCTTGGAGAAGTATCGATCATCTTCGAAAGCTGGGTTGAGTTCCTGTAGTGTGGGAATCTTGTGAGGACATCTCCTGAGGCTGTCATTCAGACGCTTGGGGTCAAGGCAGATTCTCAGGGAACCGTCTTTTTTGACGCTTGTGGTTATGGAAGCTGCACCAGTCGGTGTGATGATCAACGTAACGTATGACGCCGTCCTTTTCCATTTGATCAGGCTCGGATTTCAGTTTAGGGTTGAGGTGGATGCTGCACTTACGAGGTTCATCGATACTCGGTGTGGCATCTTCTTTGGGGTAAAAGTGGGCTTTGACTTTGAAGTTCCCTAGCGTGTCAAATTGTTTGGGAAACCTGCTGTTGAGGTCGTCGATCGATTTGATTGGTCCTGGGGAATCGACGCTGTTGTCGACGGTTTGGGCTAGGCATGCAGGCTGGTCGACGGAATGGAGTGTCACAACATTAAGCTCTTTGCATAGAAGTAGACCGGCAATGGCTCGGCTTTGAACGTCGACCAAATAGAAACGTTGTTAGACCATACAGAATCTTTGTATCGGCACATGATGTCCATAATTCCCAAGCATATGATGGTTGTACTGTTGTAGGCAGTAAGCTTTGCTTTGGCTGGCTGGATGCGTGATCTCCAGTCATCCCCATACATTTGCTTAATGGTGCGGAAAGGCAGGGTGCTGGCTCCGGCTCCAGTGTCAATCTTCATGCGGAGTTGCTTCACTCCTAGTAGGTCTAGACGCATGATATCAATTGTTGTGAATGCCTCGTTGTTCGATTTTGTGTCCGTGGCGGTCACATCTGACCCGGTGATGGAGTAATCGTCAGGGCTACATTGATTAAAGTTACAATTTGCTTAAAGAACACTTATGGAATAATGGTGATGTCGAACTAATCCAATTGGAAATCAGCTGGGCGTATTTAACATTTTCGAAAGCATACAGCAGAACAGTCTGTTGGACGCATATGTCCTGAATTGTAGCCACCAATTTCGGAAGGACTAATAGCTACTCCAAGTGGGTTAATTCCGCCCACACTCGAGTTAACAGGTGATTACGCCAACTGTGATTAGCGTGCTGCTATGTCATAGCGTCCCGTAAAATCAAATGGAATAATTTGACATATCATACGACTCGATTTCATTAAAATACGCCTAGCTCAGCGACGTTGAATATGCCTTTCTTGATTTCATTGTAGTGTCTTACGATGACTTTTGTTCACTCGTTTTCATGATCTCTACACAAATAGTCGAGGGAACCCTTTCAGCGTATCATGCAAAGAGCAGTTAGGTACCATTCGACTTTCAACAGTTAAAGACACATGCTTGGTAATTTCTGACGATACATTCTCGTTCTTAACATCTTCGAGCCAGAATTCCGACGAAAAAAATTAACCTAAATGTTCCACTAATATATAATGTGAAGTAAACATTGCAAGAGCAAAGAAGACGTGGTACATAAACATGATTCATATGCCATAACGAAATGATTATTTGGACTACCCGAATCCGGGCCCTGCGGTTGTTGTCATTTACTGCATATGAGGACTCACTCCTGACATATCAGAACCGACCACCCCTGCCTTAATAGCTCCATACTGGTTGGTTTAGTGTCAGTCACGTCATTATGCATTGCCCTGTAACGGTCACAAGCAAGATTGCAAATATACAGCGAATCCATTAACAACTGACACTGGAGCTCAGTCGCCGGATGGTATTCGTTATAAATGTTGTTGCATCTAAATGATTTTGCAATCTTAATATAGCCCCGCGTGTACATAGGCAATATTGAATGTGTAGGCGGTTTACTTTGAAGCCATTGTCATTCTATTTATGTAAGTTTGTATCGTAGTTTGTATCTAGCTAGACGAACAGACAGGGCACGTGTGAGGTAAGCATTGTTCATGGTCTACGAGAACCAAAGCTGCACCGTCCAAATTGATGCTTAATGCTAGAGAGGGTGGGAGTGCATCTCAAAGCAATCGATAATTACTAATAATTGACACAGCACCTCTTTTTAATTGAGGTATAGCTACGCCTCAAGAGATATTAATACAACTGAGTGTGCTGCCACTCCAATGGCATGTCGTTGACGAAACAATAAGAAGATCTCTAATCATAATCATTACTTGGCTAGATTCAAACGGGACAATACTTGCCTCAGTTGACGCATTGTCTTTTACAAACTTCCAGCAGACAGGAAGGATACACTGCGTTCGTGCAAATAGTGTCATCTAATTACAATTATTTTGCACCGCCTCCTCTGGCGATGCTACTAATTGAAGTATCAGGCAACTTAAACAAAAAATATCCTGCTCTCTTATTAGTGGTAGTTTTCAAGATTTTAGTTACTATATTTTCATGCATCGAAGCAATGTTATCAGAAACTTAAGAACTATTGATACCTAAACAGGCCAAGAGGTACAATCAGAGTGAACGGTTCCATGGATGGATTGACCTATTTTGTCAGATACTTAACAAAGCCAGTCCGTGCTAGAAGAAATCATGCAAAACACGGAAGAAATACTTTTTCAGATTGTATCCTTTATGGATGGTGTAACCCAGGCTCGTATCAGCTAGGAATAGTAGAGATCGAGTATTCGGAAAACATATCATTCGCGTAGATACCTGGATCAGCAAATGCAAACCTGGCCTACTTCCTCTTGCAATGAAACAATATAATCCGCATTTGTTTTGCGCCATTAAAACATTCTTGAAATCCTACTGTTTTTGCCCTTACATTCCTCGGCTGGTCCTAAAATACGTATTCACGAATAAAGTGACGTAATAAATTTGGTTGCATATATGCAAGCGATTATGCTCCTATTGCGTAATGCTGGTTAAAGTGGATGCTGCCATGATATAATCACTAACATATTAAATGTTCGGCCACAAAAATCAGGCATTGTAGAAATAGTAAAAGCCAGATATTGCAGGCAATTATTTACAATTGTGTAACTTGAATTAATATTAGCGATATGAATCTCTCCTTTATTGGCGAAAATGTATCAGTGTAATTTTTCTCCTTTTATACACCACAATCAAGGCTTTTGTTTGCTGCGTTCGGTCAATAGCGATGTCTAGTTGTTAATGGGTTCTTAATATTTCACAGTCCACATAAAGAATGTAATTCTATGGATAACAACAAATGCAATTGTTGTACTGTGTAACGTTATACCACGTAGCTCCGTTTGCAAACATTATTTCGGAATCAAGTGATTTCTGTTTGTAGTTCGCCACTACATCATCCTGTTAATGCCCCTTAAGCTGCGGTTAGAATGTGTAGTGACAATATAGATCCCGATTCTCATAACGGAACGTGCTGGAGTTAATTTGATGATTGTCTTAGGAATAACGGTTCTCTGCAAAGCTATTACGCGCATTCACAGATTTTTGTGGCGGTTTTTATTCTTAATGACACATTTGGGAATCTTTGATCACCTGTCTGGATGATCAGTCTCAAACGAGGTTGTAAATTACAATGAGAGAGAATTTGATGGATAGTGATTTATTGCATTGTTCCATTTTTGTAAGTGATTTTCTCCATATTTATCAATAAATTGCCCGATGCGTGAAAATGCGGTAAACGAAACCTTGTACACTTCCCCTAATAAGAACTTCTCTCTACGGTCTCCTTTCTTGATATGACATTAACAGTTCTTGCTAGCAAGAGCCAAAGAGCATTACATTAATTCTCTATTAGTTGAACGTAAGGTTGACTCTTCAATTAAATATATCAGTGTGATATTTACCTAACGAGAAAGAATTTGATGGACAGTGAAATATTGCTTCTTTCCATTTTGTTACCCTTTTCTCCGTGCATCTGATACCATTGTTCCGATGCGTGAAAATATAGTAACTACAACCTTGAAAACTAACACTTATAAGAGAACCGGATATTTTTGTCTGATATGCTTGATACTTCAATTACCTGCATCGTCAGAGAAAGTTTGTAAAAGACAATGCGCGTCTACTGAGACAAGCCCAGCATTGATTTTGATAAGATTTCTTTTGAATACCTAATTGTTCATGAATTATTGTTTTGTCAAATACATGCCATAGGGCGGCAGCATAATGAGGTGTATTATGCTGACTTGGAGAGGTGATCGTGAACTATATATTGTTGCGCCAAGTGGCAAATGATACTCCAATGAAACATTATACGCAATCAAACTTGTAGATAACGTTCTCAACTGTTTTCTTAGCCATCGGAACTGTATCCTCACTCACTCGTTATTAGTTTGTTTGGCTTGCAAAACAATATCTGTAGGTAGATTGTTAACATGCATGTCATTGCAATCTACTCACAGGGTCTACATTCAATTACATATTCATGATAGCTATCATTTTATTTCGTGTCCGTGAACATGACAAGGTTGATCAGTTTTATATGTTTTGTTACATTTTAGTTTATGTTGAGTAAAGAACTTACGTAGAATTACCCAAACGCATCATACCTTACCTTAGTGTTTAGTTGATGGATGTTAGTAGTTTTATAATTTCATATGGCTGTATCATATATAAATGGAAATCCCCAGGATGATGTGGTCTCCATATAAGTTATTGCTACGTGGGAAATTGTAATCATTAATTATAAAGTCTGCACAATGGTCACTATGTAATATGTGTGATGTTTTCTATCAGTTATTCCTGTGAATATGCAGATATATATTTGTAAACATTAAACGCAGCAACTGTTGTTTTCATAAAGAGTTGTTCTTAAACATAAATTGGGAGCAACTTAAAAGTCGGTTATACATGTGCATTGTAGTGTTTTAGAAACCACACTTATTGTTAGGGTAATGTACAAAAGTAAATCAACACGAAGTACATGGTATTACTGACGAAAGGTTTAATAATGGTAATCAATCGGAGAAAATGGTGACGCTACACAAACAAGTACATCGTCGAAATGGAAGTTGCCTCAATCGCGCAAATTAGTTTTGCTTTGATAACTGGTAAAAATTAGGCCGTCGTTGTGCAGGTTGCCTCACTACAGGCTGATTCAGTAGTTAATTGGATGCAAGATGACTCGATCTGTATACCGTTGACGCCAGAAATTTCAGCCCTCGGCTTATCAGTGCTTTGCAGTATGCAAGTTATCTTTGCAAGTCATTTGGTACACGCCAAGACTCTTATCGAATGTTTTAGTACCTCATGTGATCCTGATAGCAGGACTATTACACTTCTCATTTGCATCATATATCTATAGCTCCCAGTCTGCCTAGCACATGAACCACTTTGCAGTAAATCATGCGGTCATTTTGAACCCCTTCATGGCTGTGTGGTATCGATTAGTGAAAAATAGGTCCAGTGGGACAACAATCACAAGCTTCTGATTTGGCGTATTGTATCAAGGCAAAAAGCCATTTTTAAAAGTTTTATATAACCAAACCTTTATCCAAAAGTACGATGCATAAGATTATTCGCATAAGGCACTCCCGTTCAGGCAGCTCGACGACTCTCACCATAAGCCCAATAATCCAATATTATTCCATTCCAAAAATCACCGACCAATAAAACACATACGTGTACCAATTAGTCAGGTAAAAAATATGAATAATATATTTAGTGTCATATGCGCCATTGCAGTAATGCGAGGGCGAGGAGCATCACCCACTTTAGATGATATGCAACAGTGTTTGAAATATATGCTTGTTTACAGAATGTACTCGTCCATTTCCAGCTACAATGTGCTATTGGCATCATATCACAGGTTGGTTCATGATTGTTTTAATTGTAAATTTGCATTGGATTAGAATAAGGTGATAATAGACGACATAACTAATCACCGTCCGACATTACACTTACCGCTCGCTGGTGATCAACTCCTTGGAAACAAACACACCCTCCAAATCCTCAGGTGGAATCATGCACACACAAGTTTGAGAAATTGTACCATACATAAAATGAGCTGACGATCCAGTACTGATTTTTAAGCCGTCGGATTTGTAATGTCATCCAGGGAATTGGAGGCTGACAGCATACGTTCATCTAGAAATACGTGAGCGCAATAGCCAAATGAGGTGAAATTGCTGTGCTGCATGTTAACATAACACGTTAGATACAGTGGTAGGACTAACTTTACAATGTGAAGGTTCTGGAGAAATGCCTACCGCAAGTGGCCTTTGTGAGCCTCGAGCAATAACTATGCAGAAAAGGCATCCAGGCAGTCCATGCAGGATAACCTTTTCGTCGAACATGCCATTCAGCGTTACGCCTGCTGGGTCTGAGGGTATTAGATCTCATTTCTCACTTCTCTGTGTGCCTAGTGTAGCTTCATTTAATAAAGAGGAGGTGAATTATGGCAATGCCAGGCCAGTCATTGACAAAATTGGTATAGTCATCGTGACAACGGTTCCGGACATTCTTGAATCAGATCCTTTCTGCATTTCGTCGAATTACATGTTCAAATACATATATAAGGCCCTAGTTCATCCGACCGCAGACGTGAGTGATACATTACGGGAAATCAGTGCTAGCGGAATTTAGCCCTCATCCGAAATGATCACACGTCACTTTGGATCCCAATCAAAACAATATATCGGTATGAATCGTGCTCATGGCTAATATTAACGGATTGATGGTTATACTTTGACCGCTTATGACCAACCTTATGCCATACGCGCAATGATGCAATACAAGCACTGTGAGTGGATCTTGGGCACAGATCTTGCTATAATAAGATACCCGACTAGGAATTTTCCATTGTGAAGCTCGCGACCAGCGCGCCACCTGGTTTCGTAGAAGATAAAATGTAAGATAAAGCGCGTTGCTCAATGGTAAAGGATGTATTGGCGATGGTATGTACTTAGAAATACCGCCGTATTTGTACAATTTAACGCCTTTTGGATAGAACCAATACATAAAAACAAAGCCCATTACTATCGACAACTTTTTATCATTTTGTCGCATTTATCAGTATCTACCCCAGGCCTAGCCCCTATCAGACGGTAAAATACCTACTTACTCAGGCGTCTTGAAGGGCTGAGTTTACCCCTCTTTAAGACACAGTCGGACGTCTACCCTTATTTTATGTTAAAAGCTTAATCTGAATCTTATTGGTTTTGTCATTAGAGTGGATATATTTGCGGCGGAATATAAGAAGTTGATTTCCCGATTGAATGATATTTGATTTGTCACCCGAACTTCCACAGAATCAACAATCTGAATTGTCGGTTGATGGGGTGCTCTGTGCAGACGAATGATTTTATTATGTGGTACTGTAACATTTATTCTTGCTATTTTGAATGGCAATATAATAATGAATTATTTCAGGACATAGCATATACTAAAAACAATGATGCAGCATTAATTATCTTGCTCTCTCTCTCTTTTTCTCTCTGTCTGTATTTCTGTCTCTCTCTGTTATTGATTCGTACAATAAATGGTGATGATTTTCCCCTATTTAAACATTGTTAACAAACAGCATAGTTTTCGTAGATATATTAATTGGATAATCGCCAGTTCGTGTATGTTAATTCTATTATATATTTAGAGAAAACGTTCGAGGTATTGACAAGCTGTCTCCGGTACAATAATAATTCAGATTTTTATAAATATCGAACCACGCTTATGACTGATGCAAAAATTCATAGCAAATGCCGTAAAGAAACAACCAATGTAGCAAGCGCCAATAGGCGGCCAGGGAATGAAAATGACATCCCTAGTCAACGATTAGTGTTAGTTGGCTGGTGCTGATAGACAACGTTACAGGAATTGCGAATGGCCAACCACTCAGGACAAAAGAGCTGCAGCGACAATGTGTGCAGTCTTGTGTTCAAGCAACAACCAATGGTAGCTGACATAACCGTCAAACACAATATGTATCCTAAATGAGAGTTATAACAATCTCCACCGCGTAATAACGCATTGGAAATTATCACCCCTACCTTTGTTTTGTAGCAATCGTACAAGTTTTGGGATTGAACCCTACTTTAAGTGAAATGACCGTAAACGCCCTACATATTCTCCATGCCATTCAATGTTGAGCACCCTGCAGTAGGAGTTTGCCTCAGACCGAGTTATTTGAGACTACCAGCAAACATTCATATTGACTTGCTGTAACACGGCAGCTAAAAGACGACACAGGGAAAGTGGTGCGCTACATGTACATTTAAAAAACGACAAATGATATACAGTGAGGGAATAATTCGGCTCTGATACGGCGCCTGCAATATGCCCTTTCGCATGTGGCCTCTGAACCATAACTAAGCTAGCAAGGCGTCTATGGGGTCCACGCTGGATCTTCGCCCACCATGCCATTTAACGTTACATGTCCTGAGTAAGAGGAGGTTAGATACCCCTGCACACGTATGTGTCCTAGCCTACTTTACATATTAAGAAGATTAACCTCGAAATAGCCAGGTTTAATGGTAGGAAGCTCAGCAAGGCGTCTATGGGGTACACGCTATAAATGTTTTTTTTTAAGCAAACTGAACGCATGTCAGTAGCCTGATGTGCGCATGTCAGTAGCCTGATGTGCGCTTTGGCTTTGATAAGATCAAATGAGGCCGATTCGATGCCACTAATCGTTATATCTAGAGTGTCTTACCAAGGGAGGCGATTCTATTATATTGCTTCATCTCAGAAGCTATTTAAACAATCGATGGACGAATGGCCAGCATGTCACTGTTCTTTATGTATCTCCGAGCCGTGATCTGTAGTTGGTTGTTGTCCGATTGCCGTGATCTGCTTGTCTGGTTGTTTGAAGGTGATTGACGAAATGAGAGGCGACTATGTTATTGTAGTATTGGGCAGTAAAGGGTACTCAATCCGTGGAGGTGTGATTATACCTCTTCGCCTGTTTGGGTAACAAAATTTCAGATACGTGGCAGATTGGGTAAGGGACCTTTTTCGTCGATATATGGGACCATGGGATTTATCGGAACATATCCCGATACGACAATATAAAAATCAATGGCTCAATTGAGTATGGCCATTAATGTATACTAAATGTAAAGTAGACTAGGTAGCCAGAATATATTTATGAATAAGACATTCCCAATATCTCTTGTTACCACATATTATTCACTTGCGAGCCTTCCTGCGATGTAATGGAATCACAGATTTGACGAAGCTGTCGCTAGGCGTCGCGTCTTTTCATGTGTGACGTGGTGGAATTCGTAGGGCGTGAGGACCCTATGACGGGATTACCCTCGTCAATGGTATATGCTTACGTTCACAGATCTTTTTGGCGGTTTGAAGTTTTATCGCACATTTGTGGATCTTAGGTCACCTTTCTTGATGATCAACCTCATATGATGAACTACCTCATATGATGAACAGCCTCATATGATGAAAAACCTCATATGAGAGATCAATGATGGGTTTTTCTTGATACCAGATTTATATTCCATCAGTCCTCACCGCAACATGAAGTATTTACATTTGCATCAAACTTCTCTCTCTGATCTCCTTCCTCCATCTGACAGTTCTCACTAGCAGGAGCACAAGATCATTACATTAATTCTCCATTAGTTGAATGCAAGGTTGACTGTTCAGGGAAATACATCAGTGAGATATTTACTTCTGGCTTACGAGAAAGAATTGGATGGATAGTGAAATATTGCATCTTTCCATTTTACGCTATTCTCCATGGTTCTGGTAACATTGCTCCGATGCTTGAAAATATAGTAAATAAAACCTTGAAAACTAACACTTATAAGAGAACAGGATATTTGTGTCTAATGTACTTTATACTTCAATTAGTTGCACCGCCAGAGGAGTTGGTGCAAAATCTTTGTATTTAAATGGCACTATTTTCTCGAACGCAGTGTATCCTTCCTGTCGGCTGGAATATTGTAAAAGAATTGATTATAACTAGAGGCTATCTCAATGCCTTATTGTTTATGAGCTGTTGACATGCCATGGGAGTGGATTCATGCTTAGTTGCATTATTATCTCCTGAAGCGAAGCTATACCGCACAGGTGAGACCGGACACTATTACAAAGAGGTGCTATGTCAGTTATCTGTATGTACTGCTGTTGGTACACACTTGCTTTGAGACGCCATACCCTCAGCATCAATCGTCAATTAGGACGGTGCAGCTTTGGTTCTCATCCTCTAGCTTGATACACCTTACGAAACAAGCACTCCATTGTGTTAACACCACCTATCAATGAAGCACATTAATTCGTACCCAACGCGCTTGGAAAACTTCAGTAAGGGACACGGGGCCAAACATGGAAACGTGGAAGAGTTTGTTATATCATGTCCTGCTATTTATAGGGCCATCGCCTGATTACTTGTGGTTTAGGTGGCCAGTTATTATATATAAGACACTCACTCATACCTTGCGTGATATTGTCGTAGCAGCATATTATTGTTGAGAACATTGGATATACATTTTGCTACTTTGTCATTATCCGACCTTGTCTACCAGGCAAGCGGGGCAAGAAATGTGTTCGCGTGGCGCCAGAGACAATATTAAGATTTCAAAATCATTTGGGTAAAAAAAAGATTGATAACGAATACGTATCCGGCGACTGAGCTCCAGTGTCAGTTGTTAATGGATTCGCTGTACATTTGCAATCTAGCTCTTGACCGTTACAGGCCAATGCATAATGAAGCCACTGGCAATATACCAACCAGTATGGTGCCATTAAGGCAGGGGTGGTCGGTTCTGATATGTCAGGTGTGATGGGAGTCTTCATATGTAGTAAATGACGAAAGCGGCTGGGCCTAGTTCATAACGTTATGGCATATAAGCCACAATACAGTACCACGTTTGTTATGCTCTTGCTAATTTGTACATCAAATAATATATTAGTGTAGCAGTTGAATCGATTTCGTCGTCGCAATACTGGCTCGAGGATGTAAAGAGCGAATATATATCGTCAGAACTTACCAAGGATGCGTCTTTAATTATTGAAAGTCGAAATGTACCTAATTGCTCATTTCATGGGAGCAACGAGTTAATGGTTACGCTGAGAGGGTTCTCTCCAACTAGCTACATGGAGATCATGAAAACGAGTGAAGCAAACCTCATCATTGGATGCCACAATGAAAGAAAGGGATATTCAACGTCTCGGAGCTGGGCGTTTGTTTAAGAAATCGAGTCTACTTATTGTAAGGGACGCTACGACATTGCATGGCATCACTATTATTTGTTCCGACATGCATAGCTACAATTGAAGGCATATACGTCAGACAGACGGCTATAACGAATGCTTTTAAAATGTTAATTACGCTAAGTCGCTTCCCAATGGGATAGATGAGACACGCCTCCCCCACGTGAACATGAGCAAGCTGTATCTCGATGCATTTAATTGGATTTGTATAACTTGCGTTCGTCAGTTTGTCGGTATAGTAGTTTCAATACAACCATATTGTGACAGAGTAAGCAAACCAATCATATCAAAACAAACGAAAGAGTAACTCCCAGAATGGATAATGTGGCAAATAAATGAGCCTTGCGGCGTCTGATTCTGTTGTGAACATAAAATGTATTTCAGCAAGACACTCTTGACGAACAATCAGTTTGTTTGTCATATATTTGCAATGTATAATGACCATGGCCACATCGCTCCGTTTCTCGACAATCTGCGGAGCACAGAGGCAGTAAATGGGGAAGAACAAAGAAATATATCAGATTTACAAATTGAATAAAGGCAACGCAGATCACACAATAATGACACTGCTAGCCAAGATACCATGTGACGCACTGAACGCCAGATACGTTTCAAAACAGCAGCATGTGTAGCAGTGATGGCCGCCTTTCAACTTGATTGCGATGTTGCAGGTAATACAGTTTGTTCAGGAAGCGAATACTGACATATGTAAGAAATAACAAGTGTTGTTGTTTCCGCTCCATAACATCCGCTTAGCATATTTGTGAGCTTAGGTACGCACTCATGAACGGCAATTGTTATGTAAATGGACAATTAATGATGATCAAACCGTCCCCCTATCTGTCTGGCAAGTAATGTTGATGTTAGAGTCATGCATTCGGCCTTTAGCTTGAAGAATAATTGGATTTATTCTATCATATATATTGGATCAAGTCTGTCATTTGACATGGGTATATGGTAGCATGTCAATGAGAGTAAGATGGTTGACTTGCATGAGTTATATTTATATATATATATATATATATATATATATATATATATATATATATATATATATATATATACATATATATGTATATATATACTACATATATATATATATATATATAACGTGTCTCATATATATATATATATATATATATATATATATATATATATATATATATATATATATATATATATATATATATATATATATATATATATATATATATATATATATCAGCATGTTTGCACGGTCTTCAAGAAATGTGTTGAGATCCGAGATATATTATTTTAATCTTGCAAGATTAGGCAGACTCAAGTATGTGGTTGTGTTTTGAGCGATGCAGCTTAGCATCGTACGAAAAACCTCTCACAGTCAATGTGTGCGAGCCAGATCGGTCTGAACCAATTATTGACACTTATTTGCTTACATTAATATCTGTTGTACGAGGGTTTTGCATCCTAAAGCATATATTTGTTGCGTATTTTGAGGTATGATAAATCCGGCAATGTATAGCTTGATTAAAAATCCATGATGCGGAAACGTATTCAGCTGTTGGCACCGTACGCTGTAAGCGATGGCGAACGGCATCGGTGAAGAAGTGGGGCGATTTCATGGGCAAAACATATTTACATTCGACATGTGCGGCTAAAATATTGAGTAGGCAAGCAACTTAAGTATTATAAGAGTTATCGGATGTGGGAAGTTGTAAAAATGTATTAACCTGTACAGCCCTTCTACGGTAATACGCATGTGGCGACTCAACATTATACATAGATTGTCACAGGTGGTATGATGTCTGAGCGGATTATACCGTTAACCATAGTTCTTATAAAAGCCACATATTTAGAGGCTATCGAAATTGCCGGAATGGTTTATGCGGTCAAAGTGGCAATTAAGATGCGTGCTTGATGATAGGCGATTATTTGTAAAGCCTCTTTTGCATTGGTCTGTATTATTCGAAGATTAATCCTCATTTTTCACACATTAACCTTCAATAAGTGTCAAAGAAACTCGATATGGTGAGCAATATTGGCCAAGGTGCATGCCTTGCGGATGCATTCGTATGCGGTCAATACCACGCTTTGTCCTCGTAGTTCAACTTTGACACACTATCCGATGAGCAGAAAGGTTTATGGTGCACCACAAGCTAAACTAATACTACCTTTCATTACGGGTATTCAGACGTACACCTTCTGCCTAGAGAAAGCGTAAGTGGTTTACTTATCCTACCACAAATTATTTTAACAAATCCAGCAAAACAAAGTATACATATAACCGATCCATATCAACTCCACGGCAACCAGGCAACTCAATTGCTCTCTGGGAGTTTATCGTGTTAGGTACAGATCGTAAATATCATAGAAGTATTATTGTAATAACTGAAATGGTGATTGGAAAGTTCCTTATGTGCTGCCAATATTGATGTTTTGTCCATCTAGATCACCTATAACGTCAACGGTGAGGCTGCTAGAGTCGCATCATTCTACAGTACACCATTATGTTATAAAGAAAATGGTATGAGTTATCAAGAAAAAACAGACAGTGCTGGTCAGGTTGACTAATTAGTTTGCTGCTGCATCACCCGATGCTATCGTGTGTCAGCATCACACATCTGCAATCAGCTTAAGGAATAAATATTGATAACTTGCAACCCGACTTTAACTGGCATAACATTTAAATTCATTTATTGATTATCCGCCCAAAGACTAAGGCTTTCTATATATTATGCTGGTGCCCACTGCGCTGTCCGTATCATTACGATTGACTGCAGGAGGTGGTTGTCTATGATGAAGGACTGTTTACGACAGAGGTATCAAGAAGCCTCTAATGCCACCTGTTTACCACGCATGATTATCGGGGCTTAATTGATTATTGAACAACGTTTTGCACCTGGACAAACTACGTATAAGAACTACAAAAGCTATGCATTGCTGAGTCGCTATTCCTCAACAGATGATATCTCCCATTGAATAGCGTAACTAGTTATGGTTCGTAACCATGAGCGTCTATCAACGACCAAGGAAAATTAATGATACGCATCATCAATGATTTTTGTGAGTTGATCTAATAATATGAACAGCGTGAATAAATTGTAGTAACATTTCAGATATTGTTTTATGACTTAATTTTCAGTTTTCACACATAGCTTATAAGACATTTGCATGGTACATTCATCGCATTCTTAGGCTGAATCGCCCACATTATCTGAGGTGTGTGAGCGCATGTCATTATTTTCAACGTAAGCAGACTCCATATAAATAGCACGTATAAGATCCTGCATCAAATATCGGACACCTGCAAAACTGAAATGTCACCTGCACATGAAAGTTGGCATTCAAGTATTGAAAACATGTGAGAGCTAAAAACGCATCGTATGTCGTGCTATTGCCACCTATTTCCATATGTTGGATGTTGGATTGGTTATGCATGTATATATTTATAGGTATATATATATCATATATATATCTCTCTCTCTCTCATCTCTCTATCTCTCTCTCTATATATCGATTCATTGACAGGAGAGACCGATATATCACACCATAGCAATGCCAACAGAGCGCTCGCCAAGTTGACTAGTATATAAATAAATATTATTGGAAAGACATGCCAAAAGTATGTCATTAATACCACAAGGAAATCCTAAAGAATGTAATCACTTCAAACTGTGAGATTTGCGGATTTTTACACGTGCAAGGGGTTTGAGTGATACACCCTCCCGTCATCAGTCTCTTATAAGACTTTTGATTGGTTGAGGCGACCAAGTCCCCAAATTATCAAAACATTTCGTGAGAATTCAAAAGATGCCATCACGTCGATCATAGAGGTTGTGTTCACATATATGCTCGCGCGGAGGCACGAATTACCCCTTGTAACATTGTTATAAGCCATTTGATGCAACCTCACACA
>CM067353.1:19397307-19457307 GCA_034190875.2 Urechis unicinctus
ATAATCAGGGAGATGGGAATTGCTATCGTGTGTTTTTCCAGCGATCACTGGAGATAATTATGAGCCCGTATGCTTTGTAGCCGATTGCAATCAGTCATCGAGATGGCGTTCATCTATTGAATCGTTCAGACGAATGGCAGCTACTCGCTTATGTACCTTTAAGAGAATAGGGAGAATGTTGACTGGACTGTAGTTGGTGTATACGTCGGGATTGATTGACGACTTTGTGAGTAAACGAAAAAGCTGCATTCCTAAATGAGTGTGGTACTATTTCAGAAACCAGTGATGAAATGAGGGCTTTTGTCAGTTCCTGTGTGCTTGCTGGGTCTATAGAAATTAAGGAGGATTTGGAGGAAAAATTGGAGGGGTTGAAGGTACAGCTAAAAACTCAGCCCTGATTAAATTAATTTGCTGCTTATCAGTAACTGTTATGCGTGTCTCCCAATTATCCTACACAGTTGAATATTGATCAATATTCACGGCTAATCCACTAGAGGAAAAAATAATTCTATCAGCGATGCTTGCACTTATAACATTAAAATTACACGATAAACACACACTTTCGTTCACTACTTGTTGAGTTGTATGACAGACCGTTGAAATTCGCGCGTAGCTGGGTCGCCGCACGTCATTAATCTATGATGTGACTTTGTTTATCGCCCAAAATATCCATTGTCTTTGGTGTGCTCAGGGGGCAATTTCAATATCTGCCATTTATCATGAAGTGGATTCATAGACTTGTAGGCTTTGTACCTGCTTTTCCTATACACAGTAATACGAAATAAGAATCTTGGCGCTGTTGTTCCGACTAATGAAGTTTAACAAATTTATCTGTAAAATGACCTATCGTGCATAAATATTTTATTCACTTGGAAACTCCCATCCACTCAGATTATCCCGAAAACCACTCCTTATGCTGTCCCTAACAGCATGCGAGTGCGAGAGAAAGCGCCACAAGCTGCCTCGCTTTCTTGGAAACCACAGCCTGTCCTAAGCGACCCGATTGTTTGTGAAGAATTCCCATCTTCGTTGTTACGAAAACAACGTTCTGCGTAAATAATTCAAACATCCCGATAAAAATTGGTGCGTCATAATTAACGAACGGCTGATTATGTTTTGGTTCATTTTTAGAACATACATGTTCTTATTTATATCTGTGAAAACATTTTCCTGTAAACTTTACCGTTGGACCGCCATTTTTAAATTTGAGCTTGCAAACTATAGTCAGCTACCTAGCTGACTTAGAGATGAGCTCGCTAGGATACGGATAGTTTTCGGACTTAAGTTTTTTATGAATACGGCCCCAGATGCCAGACCGACTTGTAACCAACATTTTAACGCTTTGTACGACCAGCACAATAACATCATCGTACTTCATCATTCATGCCACGAAGAGCACAATTCACAATTGTAATGTCTTTAGTAATATGCTCGACAGTTATCAATTGGAGGCGTAATTGGCGCCTTCAATAACCCCGCGTGATTGAATGAACCTATAAGTTAACGCAGCCCAGATCCGAAAGTATGTGCTGGTGGCATATAAATCACACCGCTATTTCTCACCGATTTTGTTAAGATGCCCATGGTGCACAGCGATTTCACTTTTCTGTCATTCGGCTATGGTGAGCCTATTCAAATGTTGACTAGCCGTCTCCAATTTGGAGTATTCTTGTGGTATTCCTGATCCTACCGCTGATACATCAATGCTGACTAATGTGAATAATCCCTCAGTCATTTTATTAAAGGTGTGGTGCAGTCATAAAAACATAAGCGTGAACGATATCACAAAAATAATGTAAAGCACAATATTCACGACGCGGATATCAATGTAGCGTAATGATATCACTCTCATTACATATACGATTAACGATGATGTGAACTATTGCTAGTGTTGTTTAAATCCACTCGTTAATGAACGATTATGCACTCTAACCATTAAGGTACTAATGATGTTTATATAATAAACACATATAAGCACCGCTGTTGCCCCTTCTCTTGCATTGCTGAAACGACACATATTGGATCAATAAATGTTTTGAGCAGTCATGAATTTCACAGTGCACTATGTATTTCTTACACGGATAGGTCTTTATCCCATTTTACACTCTATGCCGTTGCTGCTCCCTCTCCTCGAGTAGTGGGCGATTAGGTAAACTCACATAAATCATGGATCACGCGTATCAATAATCTTCCTATGCTTTCGAAAGACGCTCATGGTTAGAACCGTAACTAGTTACGCAAATCACTAAGATGTATCATCCGTTCATGAATAGCGAGAGAGCAATATATAGCTATGGTAGTCCTTGTACATGGTTTGTCGAAGGACCACGCGTTGTTCAATATTGAATTAAGCCTTGATAATCCTGCGCGGTAAACAGGTGGCATTAGGGCTTATCGATACCTGTGTCGTAACAACCCGTCATCATATACAACCACCTCCTGCAGTCAATCGTAATTATATGGACAGCACAGTTGGCACAAGTGAAATCCAAGAGAAAGCAGAATGTTTTGGCGAATAACCAATAAATGAATTTAGTTAAAGTTAGGGTTGTATGTCATCAATATCTATTTAAAACTCTGATCGCAGAGTTCAATTAGGAATCGAGCTGGGCGAGAACCTGACATTGTTTGATATGACTATCGCATCGGATGATGCAGCAACATTCGGATTGGTCAATATGACATGTCTTTGTTTCTTGACTTATACCATTCCCTCTCGAGCGCAATGGTGTACTGTAGAATGATGCGACTCTAGCAGCTTCACCGTTGACGTTATAGGTGATCTCCATGGACAAAACATCAACATTGGCAGCACACTACCAACTTTCCAATCACATTTCAGTAAATACAATCATACTTCTATGATATTTACGACCTCTACCTAACAAGATAAACTCTCAGAGAGCAATTGATATGCCTTGCTGTCATGGGTTGATATGGAATCGGTTACATGTATACGTTATTTTGCTGGATTTTTATAACATTTGTGGTAGGATAAAAACACCACTAATGCTTTCTCTGGGTGGCAGATTTACGTCTGAGTAACCATTATGACAGGTCAGTTCAATAATTGGTATCATAAGCTCAACTTGTTGTGCTCACTGGAAAATGCGGTGTATATAATGTTATGTTCGAAATGATGACATTTTGTTGAAACAACGTGAATACGAAATGCAAGTTGAATCGAATGCGGCTGTCAGAATGACGTCATGTGTAGCTCGTTTAACAGTAGGTACTCCCAGGTGATTGAAAGTGCGCAATGGGTGCGTTGTATTAGCGGAGAGAATTTTCGAACATGTCAATGGGACTATGAAAATAATTTGAAGTGAGGGTAAATATGTATAACAGTACGTCCAGGCTGCAAGGCAGGTATTATTTGAATACGCTTGAGAAATCCCTCAATCTTTGGCTTGTCGTGTATGAAACATCTGTTGGCTAAATGACGATTTGTTGATAACAACTCGACTAACCAACCAATGTTGATATAATTGCGGTAACAAGATAGCATTTCATGATGTCAAATAATTCATTGATGGATCAATACTGTTCAATACATGAGTTTTAGCTATAGAGCGAATCTGTTGTTTTCGCAGGGGTGCAAAAACTTGACTTTCCGTATGTAAATTCATTAGTTTTAATTTACCAACAACAACATTTAATTTCAAAAGTTTAGCAAACCGATTCATAAGACTAGTAAACACTCCAAATATACCTGATCCAAGCGTGATAAAACGTGCATTCCAAGATCCATCCTACTTTCGAGTAACTTGTGCAACAGGCATATAATATAACAGCCATTCATCATGTCATTCAAATGGACATAAATCTATAACTTTACCTGAGCGTTCTGCGGGCCTCATCGTCAAGTCGTCACATGCACCAATCAAAGCATAATGTCAAGCTTATCCTATAGCTTGCAGTGTATCTTTTAGTACTTTATTTGCTTGCATACTCAATATTTAACCGCACATGACAAATGTAAACATGTTTTGCCCATGCAACCGCTCCCAACTTCACCGCTGCCGTTCTCCATCGCTTACACCGTACGGTGCCAACAGATGAATACATTTCCGCCACTTGGGGCATCGTGGATTTATAACCAAGCCATTTGTTGCCGGATTTACCATACCTCAATATACGCAACATAACTATGCTTTAGGATGCAACACCGGCGTACAACAGATGTAAATGTGAGCAAATAAGTGACGATAATTTGCTTCATACCGATCAGACTTTCACACATTGACTCTGAGAGTTACTTCCGATGCTCAGTTGCGTCGTGCAAAACACAACAACATATTTCAGTCTGCCTTTTCTTGCAATATTTAAAGAATATATCTCGGATCTCAACATATTTCTTGAAGACCGTGCAACCATATCAATTTATACAATTCATCTTAAATACATTTATATGCTACTATATACCGCTGACAATATTTCATGTCGAAAGACAGACATCTTGCATATGACAGTGTAAATCCAATAAAGCTTCAAGCTGATGGCAGAATGCATGACTTTGACATCCATATCACTTCCCAGACGGATAGAGGGACGGTTTGTTCAGCCTTTATTGTCCATTCACATAACGAACGCCGGTCATTAGTGCGTATCTAATGATTCACCTTGTCTAGGCAAAATGGATGTTATAGAGTAGAAGCAACAACACTTGTTACATCTTACACATGTCAATTTTCGTTTCCTGAGCAAACTGTAATACCGGCAACATCGCAATCAACTTGAAAGGCGGCGATCACTGCCACACAGACAGTTGTTTCGATACGTATCTGGCGTACTGCGCGTCACATTAGTCGCTTGGCTATCAGTGTCGCTATTATTGGATCTGCGATGCCCTTATTCAACGGATGAATCTGGCCCATTTCTTTGCTTCTCCCCATTTACTCCCTTCTCGCTCTGCACATCGCTGAGAACTAAAGCAATGTGGACATGGTCGTTATGCAATGCATATATATGACGTTGTCTTGTCATCTCTTAGTCGGGGTTATCATACAGCACTAAATTGTATGATATTGAGTTAATAAACAAAAACACCAACCCATTTGGCATATTCAACGTAATGGATATGATAGCTCAATGCCCAAATTAACACTATAACGCGTGACTAGTGAGCAATGGTTAGGCTCGCTGTGTGTTATGTCTATACTAAGCGAACCTAACTTTCCTTTATCGATCGCTCGGCTCGACTAGTTGACAAACGGACTGATTATGCTTCAAGAGTGTCTTGCTGATATACATCCAAATCTCACAGCAGAATCAGACGCCGCAAGGCTCATTCATTTGCCACATTATCCATTCTTGGAGTTACCCTTTCGTTTCTTTTGATATGACTGATTTGTTTACCCTTAAATAACCTGGTTGTCTTGAAACTAATATACCGACAAACTGACGAACGCAAGTTATAAAATCCAGGTTAAATGCCTCCAAGTAGAGCTTGCTCGTATTTTCTAGGGGGAGTTCATATCATGAAATCTGTACCGGCATAATATATGCTTAGCAATTAGCGTTCAGTGCAAGCAGGGCTTGAAGGACAAAATTACCATTTTTAAATTGTCTCGGATCGTTCCTTTCTTTTAGCTCTCATATGATGTTTGAAGAATCAGTTTTAGTTGTACCAACTGAAACTATACCTCTGCCTTATGCTTGTTATCTAGCCCTGCCTCTGACACAGAGGGCGAGCAGAAAACTATATTAACGAGATAAAAAGAATCGCATGCCCGGTCCGCTGTATGACAACATACTTATCCGCCCCAAAGCTGCTGTAAGTAGCAAGGTACTGCATAGTCCGAAATAACATGAGCTTAAGTACTATACAATGGGATTGATGTTACTATTTGCTTAGAAGAACACTTATAGAATAATGGTGATGTCGAACTAATCCAATTGGAAATTGACTGGGCGTATTTAACATTTTCAAAACATACAACAGAGCAGTCTGTTTGACGCATATGCCCTGAATTGTAGCCACCAGTTTCGGAAGAACTAATAGCTACGCGAAAAGGGGTAATCTCGCCTACAACCGAGATAACAGGTGATTACGCCAACTGTGATCAGCGTGGTGCAATGTTATAGCGTCCCGTAAAACCAAATGGAATAATCTGACGTATCAGACGACTCGAGCTCATTAACATACGCCTAGCTCAGAGACGTTGAATATGCCTTTCTTGATTTCATTGTAGCGTCTCACGATGACTTTTTCATGATCTCCCCACAACTAGTCGGAGGGAACCCTTTTAGCGTATCATGCAAAGAGCAATTATGTACCATTCGACTTTCAAAATTTTAAAACACATGCTTGGTAATTTCCGACGATACATTCTCGTTCTTAACGCCAGAGTTGCGACGAAAAAACTTACCTAAATGTTCCACCAATATATAATTTGAAGTAAACATTTGCAAGAGCAAGGAAGACGTGGTACTTAAACATGATTCATATACCATAACGAAATGATTGTTTGAACCCACTTCCGGGTCCTGCGGTTGTTGTCATTTACTACATATGAGGACTCCCATCACACCTGACATATCAGAACCGACCACCCCTGTCTGAATAGCTCCATGCTGGTTGGTTTATTGCCAGTCGCGTCATTATGTAATGCCCTGTAACGGTCACAAACAAGATTGCAAATGTAGAGAGAATCCATTAACAACTGACACCGGAGCTCAGTCGCCGGATACGTATTCGTTAAAAATGTTGTTGTATCTAAATGATTTTGCAATCTTTATATACCCTCGCTCTGCACCAACAATATTTTTGCCCCGCCTGCCTGCTAGACAAGCTTGGATGGTGACAAAATAGCACAATGTATGTCCAATAACATCTCAACATTAATGTTCTGCTACGATAATATCATGCATGGTATGAGTAATTGTCTTATATATAATAACTGTCCACCTACACCTCGAGTAACAGGGTGATGGACCTTTAAATAGCAGGAAAAGATATAAAGAACTGTTTGACCGTTTCCATATCTATCCTCGTGTGCCTTGCTGAAGCATTCCAAGCGCGTTGGGTACGAATTAGTGTGCTTCATTTTATGTTAATACAATGGAGTGCTACTGTGATGTAGCACATCTTTGATGAAGTTGATATTGACAATCCGCATGCTCCGTTTTTACTTTCGAATGTTTATCTCTTATTTATGCAATGCCGCCAATCAGCGATAAAGACCGATGGCCGTGATTGGTATATAACAGATATGACGCATATTTTCAGGAGGATTTGCAGGCGCCCCAATTTCCGGAATGAATATTGTTAGATCGGTCCTTCTTGTTATATCGGATTTCGACGCTAGATTCATACCCCCATGTAGCCCAATATGAATATGCCAGCTGATTGGGAGCGCCTCTTTGCCCATGATTGTCTGCATTTGCGGAAAGTGACAAGCAGCTACCGCGTGAATTCGCCAGTGGCTGATTTTCCATCGAACAACTAGAAACAACAGGCCATATACGCGACGCGTGTACATGGGCAATATGAATGTGTAGGCGATTCACTTTAAAGCCATTGTCATTCAATTGATTTAAGTTTGTATCGTAAGTAATATCTAGCTAGAATAACAGACAGGGCACGTATGAGGTAAGCGTTGTTCATGGTCAACGAGAACCAAAGCTGCACCGTCCAAATTGATGTTTTATGCTAGTGAAGGTGGGAGTGTGTTTCAAGGCAAGCGATAATTACTAATACTTGACACAGCACCTCTTTGTAATAGTATCCGATCTCAACTGTGAGGTATAGCTACGCCTCAAGAGATATTAATACAACTAAGTATGCTGCCACTTCCATGGTATGTCGTTGACAAAACAATAAGACAAGCTCTTATCATAATCAATACTTTGCTAGATTCGAAGGGGAAAACACTTACCTCAGTTGTCACATCGTCTCATACAATATTCCAGCCGACAGGAAAGATACACTGCGTTCGTGCAAAATTTATGCACCACCTCCTCTGGGGATGCAACTAAAAATATATCCTGTTCTCTTATTTGTGGTAGTTTTCAAGGTCTTAGTAATTATAATTTCACGCATCGGAGCAATGTTATCAGAAACTTTTGATCTTTTGATACCTAAACAGGCAAAGAGGTATAATTACAGGGAAAGGTTCCATGGATGGATTAATCTATTTTGTCGGATACTTAACAAAGGCATTCCGTGCTAGAACATATTACACAGGACACGGAAGATACACTTCTCCGACTGTATCCTTTGTGGATGGTGTCACCCAGGCTTGGATCAGCTAAGAATAGTGGATATCGAGTATTCGGAAAACATATCATTTGCGTAGATACCTAGATCTATAAATGCAAACTTGGCCTACTTCCTCTTGCAATGAAACAATATAATCCGCATTTGTTTTGCGCCATTAAAGCATTCTTGAAATCCAACTGTGTTTGCCATTACATTCCTCAGCTGATCCTAAAATACGTATTCACGAACTAAGTGACGTAATAATGTTGCTTACATATATGCAAGCGATTATGCTCCTATTGCGTAATGCTGGTTAAAGTGGATGTTGCCATGATATAATTACTAACATATTATATGTTCGGCCACCAAAATCAAACACGGCAGAAATAGTAAAAGCCAGATATTGCAGGTATCTTTGATATACACAGCCAAACAAGCCAAAGCTGATAACGACGTCTTGCGGTATTGCTTTCTCATCCGAAAGTTTCCAGCATCATTAATTCCAATGATGCCACGCCCACTTTTATATTAATGCTTCCAATGGCATTCCAATGAACTTGATATATCTTCGCATTAGCAGCGATATTGATGATTGATTGATTTAAATGCAATTGCCCTGAATATAGTAACGTAGAGTGTAGATGTTGGAACATGTCCAAATGATTGTCTTTATTTACAACCACGACGGTTCACGATGCATTAGCAAAACGAAAGGAACGCGCCTGCTTTCGTTATTCCTTTACAAGGAATAAAGCAAAGGTTCATGTGCTTTATGCAAATATCAACGTTTTTTGTTATAATCTACCAAAACCCTCAGCGCCAAAATGGTCATGAAACATTAATGAATAGTGTATTTGGTGAATAATATCTGGCATTTAGAAAAATGATCTGGAAGCATATGGCAGTTATTTACAATTGTGTAACTTGAATCATTAGTAGCGATATGAATCTCTCCTTTATGGACGTAAATGTATCAGTGTAATTGTCTCATAATACACACCACAAACTAGGCAATAATTTCTTATGCCGCGTACGGTCAATAGCAACGTCTAGTTGTTAATTGTTTTTTCAATATTTCACAGCCCACATAAAGAATGGTATTCTATTGATAACAGCAAATGCAATTGTTGTACTGCGTAACGTCATACCACGTAGCTCCGTTTTGAAACAATATTCCGGAATCAAGTGATTTCTGTTTGTAGTTCGCCACTGCATCAACCTTTTAAAGCCTCTTAAGCTTCGGTTTGATTGTGTAGTGACAATTGAGATCCCGATTCATATAACGGGACGTGCTGGAGTTAATTTGATGAATTTCTTAGGAATAAAGGTTCTCTGAAAAGCTATTACTCGCATTCACCGAACTATGTGGCGGTTTTTATTCTTAATGGCACATTTGGGAATCTTAGGTCACCTTTCTGAATGAACAGTCTCAAACGAGGCTGCAAATTACAATGAGAGAGAATTTGATGAATAGTGATACATTGCTTCTTTCCATTTTTGTGTTTTTTTCTCCATATTTCTTAATACGTTGACCCTTTGCGTGAAAATGTGGTAAACTTCCACTAATAAGAACTTCTCTCTCTGGTCTCCTTCCTCGATATGACATAAACAGTTCTAGCTAGCAGGAGCCAGCATCATTAATTCCAATGATGCCACGCCCACTTTTATATTAATGCTTCCAATGGCATTCCAATGAACTTGATATATCTTCGCATTAGCAGCGATATTGATGATTGATTGATTTAAATGCAATTGCCCTGAATATAGTAACGTAGAATGTAGATGTTGGAACATGTCCAAATGATTGTCTTTATTTACAACCACGACGGTTCACGATGCATTAGCAAAACGACAGGAACGCGCCTGCTTTCGTTATTCCTTTACAAGGAATAAAGCAAAGGTTCATGTGCTTTATGCAAATATCAACGTTTTGTGTTTATATAATCTACCAACACCCTCAGCGCCAGTATGGTCATGAAACATTAATGAATAGTGTATTTGGTGAATAATATCTGGCATTTAGAAAAATGATCTGGAAGCATATGGCAGTTATTTACAATTGTGTAACTTGAATCATTAGTAGCGATATGAATCTCTCCTTTATGGACGTAAATGTATCAGTGTAATTGTCTCATAATACACACCACAAACTAGGCAATAATTTCTTATGCCGCGTACGGTCAATAGCAACGTCTAGTTGTTAATTGTTTTTCAATATTTCACAGCCCACATAAAGAATGGTATTCTATTGATAACAGCAAATGCAATTGTTGTACTGCGTAACGTCATACCACGTAGCTCCGTTTTGAAACAATATTCCGGAATCAAGTGATTTCTGTTTGTAGTTCGCCACTGCATCAACCTTTTAAAGCCTCTTAAGCTTCGGTTTGATTGTGTAGTGACAATTGAGATCCCGATTCATATAACGGGACGTGCTGGAGTTAATTTGATGAATTTCTTAGGAATAAAGGTTCTCTGAAAAGCTATTACTCGCATTCACCGAACTATGTGGCGGTTTTTATTCTTAATGGCACATATGGGAATCTTAGGTCACCTTTCTGAATGAACAGTCTCAAACGAGGCTGCAAATTACAATGAGAGAGAATTTGATGAATAGTGATACATTGCTTCTTTCCATTTTTGTGTTTTTTTCTCCATATTTCTTAATACGTTGACCCTTTGCGTGAAAATGTGGTAAACTTCCACTAATAAGAACTTCTCTCTCTGGTCTCCTTCCTCGATATGACATAAACAGTTCTAGCTAGCAGGAGCACAAGAGCATTACATTAATTCTCAATTAGTTGAACGCAAGGTTGACTGATCAGGGTAATACATCAGTGAGATATTTACCTTCTGGTTAACGAGAAAGAATTTGATGGGTAGTGAAATATTGCATCTTTCCATTTTGTTACGCTTTTCTCCATGTTTCTAATAACGATGCGTGAAAATATAATAACTACAACCTAGAAAACTAACACTTATCAGAGAACAGGATATTTTTGTTTCATATGCTTGATACTTCAATTACCTGCATCGTCAGAGGAGGCCGTGCAAAAAAAACCTGGTATTTATACGGCACCCTTTGCGCTTCCCGTCGGCTGTAATGTTGCAAAAGACGATGCGTCTACTTAGACACGTAGTATCCCTTTTGAAACAAGCCAAGTATTGATTTTGATAAGATTTATTTTCAATACCTAATTGTTTATGAGTTATTGTTTTGTCAACTACATGCCATAGGGCGGCTGCATACTGAGGTGTATTAACACTCTCCTGGGGCGTAGTTATGCTGACTTGGAGAGGTGATCATGATCTATATATTGTTGCTCCAAATTGCTGAGAAGTGGCAAATTTAACTTCAATGAAAATTATACGCAATCAAACTTGTATATAACGTTCTCTACTGTTTGTTTAGCCATCGGAAATATATCCTCACTCACTCGTTATCATTTTGTTTGGCTTGCAAAAACAATATCTGTAGGTATATTGTTAACATGCATGTCATTACAGTCTACTCGCAGGGTCTAAATTCAAATACATATTCATGATAGCTATCATTTTATTTCGTGTCCGTGAACGTGACAAAGATGATCAGTTTATATGTTTTCTTACATTTTAGTTTATGTTGAGTAAAGAACTTACGTAGAGTTACTCGTTGGCTCTCATGGAAGTGTGCCATAGCAGCGATCAGCATATCAAACGCATCATATCTTACCTTTCAATGATCCCTGTGATTATGCTGAAATATATTTGTAAGCATTAAACGCAGCAACTGTTGTTTTCATAAAGCATTGTACTTGAACATAAATTGGAAGCAACTTAAAAGTCGGTTATACATTTGCATTGTAGTGTCTTAGAACCCACACTTATTGTCAGGGTAACGTACCAAAATAAATCAACCCGAAGTACATGGTATTACTGACGAAAAGTAGAATAATGGTAATCCATCGAAGCAGATGGTGACGTTACACACACAAGTACAACGTCGAAATGATAGTAGCCTCAGTCACGCTAATTAGTTTTGCTTTGATAACTGGTAAAAGAATAGGCCCTCGTTGTGCAGGTTGCTTGGCTACAGGTTGAATACGTATTTAATTGGCTAGAAGATGACTCGATCTGTATACCGTTGACGCCAGGAATTTCAGCCCTCGGCTTATCAGTGTTATGCAGTATGCTAGTTTTCTTTGCAAGTCGTTTGGTACACGCCAGGACTCTACCTGCACGAAGGCATTTATTCTATCGCCGTTTCGAACGTTTTAGTACCTCATTTGATCCTGATAGCAGGACTATTACACTTCTCATTTGCAACATATATCTATTGCTCCCAGACCGCCTAGCACATGAGCCACTTCGCAGTAAATCATGCGGTCATTTTGAACCCCTTCATGGTTGTGTGGTATCGATTGGTGAAAAATAGGTCCAGTGGGCCCACAATCAAAAGCTTCGAATTTGGCGTATTGTATCAAGGAAAATAGCCATTTTAAACGTTTTATATAACCAAACTCATTTTGGTAGCTATATCATATGTTCGTTGCGGAATTTTCCCAAAGTACGACGCATAAGATTATTCGCATAAGGCACTCCCATCCAGATAGCTCGACGACTCTCTGCATGAGCCCAATAATCAAATGTAATCCCATTCCAACAATCACCGACCAATATTACACATACGTATACCAATTAGTCAGGTTAAAAATACGAATAATATATTTAGCGTCATGTGTGTCACTGCAGTAATGCGAGGGTGAGAAACATCACCCACCTTAAATGATATGTAACAGCGTTTGACATATATGCTTGTTTAGAGAGTGAACTCTTCCATTACCGGCTATAATGTGCTATTGGCATCATAACACAGATAGGTTTATGATTGTTTTACTTGTAAATATGTATTGGAATAGAATAAGGTGATAATAAACGACATTACGAATCACCGTCAGACATCACACTCACGCTCGCTGGTGATCAACTCCTTGGAAACAAACACGCCCTCCCATTCCTCAAGTGGAATCAGACAAGCACAATATTGAGAAATTGTACCACACCTGAAATGAGCTGACGATCCAGTATTGATTTTTATGCCGTCGGATTTGTAATGTCATCCAGGTAATTGCAGGCTGACAGCAAACATTCATTTAGAAATACGTGAACGCAATAGCCAAACGAGGTGAAATTACTGTGCTGCATGCTAACATAAAAAGTGAGATACAGTGGTGGGACTATCTTTACAATGTGAAGGCACTTGCGAAATGCCTACCGCAAGTGGCCTTTGTGAACCTCGAGCAATAACTATGCAGAAAAGGCATCCAGGCAGTCCATGCAGGATAACCTTTTCGTCGAACATGCCATTCAGCGTTACGCCCGCTGGGTCTGAGGGCATTAGATCTCATTTCTCACTTCTCTGTGTGCCTAGTGTGGCTTTATTCAATTAAGAGGAGGTAAATTATGGCAATGCCAGGTCAGTCATTGGCGAAATTGGTATGGTCTCCGTGACAACGGTGCCGGACACTCTTGAATCAGATCCTTTCTGCATTTCGTCGAATTACATGTTTAAATACATATATAGGGCGCTAGTTAATCCGACTGCTGACGTGAGCATTAACATTAACGCATTGATGGTTATACTTTGACCGCCTCACAATATACGGTATTTGTGGCCAACCTTATGCCTTACGCGCAATGATGCAATGCAAACACTCTGAGTGGACCTTGGGTTCGTCACCAGAAAGGGTCATTATGGTATGTGGCTATAGTGAGAAAGCTTTACACGAGAGTTGACAATTTCACAAGAAAAGCGCAATTGTCTCCGAATTATAATCTGTGCAGTTATCTGTGGTTTCATTAACGAAACTCTACAATGCTAACTTATGGTTAACTGTACACCTAAAGAACGGTAGTCAGGCCTCGCAACTGGCGGCTCCGTTACAATAATTGAAGACCAGTCACTGGGAGTAGGAATTACGAAAAAGCATAAGGAATATCAGTTAAAATACAGGTACATTGACACCATTTACAAAGCGGCCATCCACAGTGCAATGGAATAATCGTGATTTACACGAATCTATGTAACCATTTTGGTGCTTGATCAGTGTTATTGTCGAGGTTTTCTTAGTTTGATATGAACCCTAAATGAATATTTGTGCCAATATTGAATCCGAATTTCTTTGTTAAATCAACAAACGGTGTGTTTATAAATTGCCACGTTTAGTGCATTTCGGGAATACTAATTTCGAATAGAGAACCAATTACGCCCTGCATGTTATCTCGACCATGCTGTTTGATGAGTTACTATCGTTTGCGCCTTTGTGATCCAAGATACATCGACAATTACCCTGAATGCTACGTCAAATGTATTATTTTCGTATTACAATATTGCAATTAATAGAGACCTGCATTTGCTGTCAAATAACGGCTGACATTCCATTTTTGCACGAAATTCGAAATGCTTTGATAACATATAAACTAATGCCGGGTAGTGTAGTTGTATTTCATCCTAGATAGTGCATGGTATATTTAATTGGCGTAACCATACATTCAACCTTCCTGTGCAAAACCTAAGGCAAGTGAGATTTACTTGAGCAAAATGATAAAGGCAATTTCAATCGTCTCGTCAATATAGATGCTTACGGGTACATTGTGCCGTCAAATGACACGCCAGTGAAGCACTTCGGTGACGCACGTGGATTGTGTATAACTGCTTATAGAACCTTCATAGATAAATCGTGACGGTGCAAATCCGTTTATTTCCGTTTTATCGTATTAAGATTAATCCTCGAGCGCCATTGGTCAGCCAGTCACGTATCAGTGTACAATCGCTTACTAACTGCTTAGCACCTTCTGCGTTTGTTCTATATTAACTGGGTATAACATTAAGCAACACAATTCATCGCTCTATTCTCATCGCAGTTCGTTGTAATAGAGCTGAACAGTGGATTACGCCTCGAGTTTACTGTTATCAATTTGGGAATGGCGATCGAGGCTGTATAACTCCAAAGTTAGGTTCTTGCAATGAACAAGCTATATTAAATTGAAGAATGGTTCAAATAGAGCACAAGTTTAGTGGAGTACCGATTGGCATTAGTGCCCCCATTTGAACCCAGGCGCACTTAATAAAAACGTAAAGATTTATCAGTGTCATAATGCAAAATATTGGCAAAACAGTTTCGCACTCACAATGATAACCCGACTGCGTAATATCTTTTGAATCGTGAATTTCCTTGGCGTTTTTTAACTATGGCAGTATGATCTCTAATATCGAGATGCAGCATCCCTTGTAGCCCTTACGCATTTCTTTAGGGTAAATATCAAAACAAACATTTACATTATACTTATCTGCTACAATGACTTGCAATACAGCGGAGATAAAGCATTAGACATAACCGTCAAACATAATATGTATTCGAAATGAGTGATATATCAATGTCCACCACGTTATAACGCATTGGAGCATATCACGCCCTCCCTTTATTATGTTGCTCTTTTGAGATTGCACCCTACTTTAAGTGAAATGCCGTAAACGCCCTACATATTCCCTATGCCATTCAATGTTAAGCACTCTGCAGTATGAGTTTGCCTCCGACCGAGTAATTTGAGACTAACAGCAAACATTCATATTGACTTGCTGTAACACGGCAGCTCAAAGAGACACAGGGAAATAGGTGCGCTGCGTGTACATTTACAGTGTGGGAATAATTCGGCTCTGATACGGTGCCTGCTATACGCCCTTCCGCATACGGCCTCTGTTAACCTCGAACCATAACTAAGCTAGCAAGGCGTCTATGGGGTCCATGCAGGATAACCTTTTCGCCCAGCATGCCATTTAACGTTACGTGCCCTGGGTGTTAGGAGGTTAGATTCCCCTGCACGCATAAGTGTCGTAGCCTACTTTACTTATTAAGAGGATATAAGGT
The DNA here is from genome assembly GCA_034190875.2 of Urechis unicinctus. Classification (NCBI taxonomy): domain Eukaryota; kingdom Metazoa; phylum Annelida; class Polychaeta; order Xenopneusta; family Urechidae; genus Urechis; species Urechis unicinctus. The sequence continues at coordinate 19,413,418 of CM067353.1, forward strand.
CGAAATGCCATGTCAGTCAGTGCACAATTGATATCGTTACCTCGATAGTAATAACGCTTGGACATGATAGAACACAACTCGGTTAAAAATGATTAAGCTGTGTGATATCAATTGCATGATGCTCCTGTTCAACATAAATTCGAATGAATAGAACCGGTTTATATTTGGTAGGAATAACATGATATGCGATCCCACGGAAAATACTCCATCATAATAATCGTGATTTCACACTCAGTAACCTGAATAGCGCTTGGGCTTTGATAAGATCAAATGAGGCCGATTCGATGTCATGGACCAATTAATATAAATGAGGCACTCGTCGTTAGATCTAGAGTGTCTTACCAAGGGAGGCGATTCTATTATATTGCTTTATCTCAGAAGCTATTTAAACAATCGATGGACGAATGGCCAGCATGTCACTGTTCTTTATGTATCTCCGAGCCGTGATCTGCTTGAGTTGGTTGTTGTCAGATTGACAAAATGCTACAATGCTTGTCTGTGGTCGTTGAAGGTGAAGCATTTTTAAATGAGAGGAGACTATGTTATTGTAGTATTGGGCAGTATAGGGTACTGGTGTGATTATACCTCTTTTCCTGTTTAGGTATCAAAATTTCAGATACATAGCATTTTGGGTAAGGGACCTTTTCTTCGATAAATGGGACCTTGGAATATATCGGAACCAATCCCCATACGACAATATGCAAATTCAATGTCTCAATTGAGTATGGCCATTAATGTATACTAAACGTATAGTTGACTAGATAGCCAGAATATATTGCTGAGTAAGACCTTCCAAATATCTACTGTTACCACATATCATTCACTTGCGTTCCTGTGATGTAATAGAATCACAGACGAGGCTGTCGCTAGGCGTCACTCTCTTCATGTGTGACGTGGTGGAATTTGTGGGGCGCAAGGGCCATATGACGGAATTACCCTCTTCAATAGTATACGCTTACGTGTCACAGATCTTTGCGGCGGTTTGAAGTTTTATCACTTCTCTTGATGAACAACCTCATGTGATGAACAACCTCATATGATGAACAACCTCATATGATGAACAACCTCATATGATGAATAACCTCATATGATAGACAAGCTCAGATGATGAACATCTTCATATGAGAGATCAATGATGGGTTTACTTGATACCAGATTTATATTCCATTAGTCCGTACCGCGACATGAAGTATTTACATTTGTTTCAAAACTTCTCTCTCTGGTCTCGATATGACATAAACAGTTCTTGCTAGCAGGAACACCAGAGCATAACATAAATTCTCAATTAGTTGAACGCAAGATTGACTGTTCAGGAAAATACATCAGTGAGATATTTGCCTTCTGGCTAACGAGGAAGAAATTGAAATATTGCATCTTTCCAATTTGTTACGCTTTTCTCAATGTTTCTGATATCATTGCTCCGATGCGTGAAAAGATAGTAAGTAAAACCTTGAAAACTAAAACTTATAATAGAACATATTTTTGTCTAATGTGCTAGATACTTTAATTAGTTGCATCGCCAGAGGAGGCGGTGCAAAATCGTTGTATTTAGATAGCACTGTTTACACAAACGTAGTGTATCCTTCCTGTCGGCTGGAATATTGTAATAGACGATGCGTCTATTAAGGCACCAAGTGTCATTTTTGCACCTAGCCCAGTATTGATTATAATTAGAGCCACTCTCAATGCCTTATAGTTTATGAGCTTTTGTTTCGTCAGCGACATGCCATGGGAGTGGATTCATACTTAGTTGCATTATTATCTCCTGAAACGAAGCTATACCTGACAGGTGAGATCGGACACTTTTACAAAGAGGTGCTATGTCAGTTATCTGTATGTACTGCTGTTGGTACACACTCGCTTTGAGACCCCCCGGGACGGTGCAGCTTTGGTTGTCGTAGACCATGAACATTGCTTAGCTTACACGTGGCCTGTCTCTTCTTCTAGCTTGATACACCTTATGAAACAAGCTTGCGTGAAGTGAAAGGCATTGCCTTCAACACGAATCGCCTATACATTCAATACTGTCCATGTACATGATTGAGCACTTCGCGCATATAGTTCCTAGTCGTTTGATAGAATATCAGCCACTGGCGAATTCACGCGGTAGCTGCTCGTCAATTTCCGCAAATGCAGCGGATCTTGGGTAAAGAGGCGCTCCCAATCAGCTTGCATATTGGGCTACATGGGGGTATGCATCTAGCGTCGAAATCCGATATAACAAGAAGGACCGATCAAACCATATTCATCCCGGAAGTTTGGGCGCCTGCATATCCTCCGGAATATATGCATTATATTTATTATACAACCAATCACGGCCATAGGTATTTATTGTGGATGGGTGGCATTGCATAAATAAGAGATACAAATTCAAAAGTAAAAGCAGAGCATGCGGATTGTCAATATCAACCGCATCCAAGATGTGCTACATCACAGTATCACTCCATGGCGTTAACACCACCTATCAATGACGCACATTAATTCGTACCCTACGCGCTTGAAAGCTTCAGCAAGGTACACGGGGCTAAACAAAACGGACGAACAGTTCGTTATATCATGTCCTGCTATTTAAAGGGTCATCGCCTGATTACTTGTGGTTTAGGTGGCCAGTTATTATATATAAGACACTCACTCATACCCTGCGTGATTTTATCGTACCAGAGTATTATTGTTGAGATTATTGGAAATACATTTTGCTACTTTGTCATTATTCAACCTTGTCTACCAGGCAAGCGGGGCAAGAAATGTGTTCGCGTGGAGCGAGAGACTATATTAAGATTGCAAAATCATTTGGGTGAAAAAAAGATTGATAACGAATACGTATCCGGCGACTGAGCTCCAGTGTCAGTTGTTAACAGATTCGCTGTACATTTGCAATCTTGCTTTTGACCGTTGCAGGTCAATGCATTATGACGCGACTGGCAATAAACCAACCAGTACGGTGCCATTAAGGCAGCGATGGTCGGTTCTGATATGTCAGGTGTGATGGGAGTCTTCATATGTAGTAAATGACAAAAGCGGCTGGGCCCAGTTCATAACGTTATGGCATATAAGCCGCAATACAGTACCACTTTGTTTATGCTATTGCAAATTTGTACATAAAAAAATATCTTCGTGGAACAGTTGAATCGATTTCGTCGTCGCAATCCTGGATCGAGGATGTAAAGAATGAATATATATCGTCAGAACTTACCACGGATGTGTCTTTAATTATTGAAAGTCGAAATGTACATAATTGCTCATTCTATGAGAGCAAAGAGTTCATGGTTAAGCTGAGAGGGTTCCCTCCGACTAGTGGAGATCATGAAAACGAGTGAAGCAAACGTCATCATGGGATGCCACAATGAAATAAAGAAAGGCATATTCAACGTCTCGGAGCTAGACGTTTGTTAAAGAAATCGAGTCTACATATAAGTCAGATTATTGTAAGGGACGCTATGACATTGCATAGCATAGCTATCATTTTTTTCGACATGGATTGTTACAATTGAAGGCATATACCTCAAACAGACGGCTATCGCGAATCCTTTTAAAAATGTTAATTACGCCCAGTCGCTTCCCACTGGGATAAGTTAGACATGCTCCCCCACGTGAACATGTGCAAGCTGTATCTGGATGCATTTAATCTGGTTTGTATAACTTGCATTCGTCAGTTTGTCGGTATAGTAGTTTCAAGACAACCAGAGTTAGCAAACCAATCATATCAAAACAAACGAAAGAGTAACTCCCAGGATGGATAATGTGGCAAATAAATGAGCCTGTCGGTGTCTGAGATGAATTTCAGCAAGACACTCTTGACGAACAATCAGTTCGTTTGTCATATATTTGCAATGGATAACGACCATGGCCACATCGCTCCGTTTCTCGACAATCTGCGGAGCACAGAGGCAGTAAATGGGGAAGATTTATAAATTGAATAAGGGCAACGCAGATCAAATAATAACGACACTGCTAGCCAAGATACCAATGTGACGCGCTGAACGCTAGATACGTTTCGAAACAGCATGTGTAGCAGTTGCAGGTAATACAGTTGGTTTAGAAAGCGAATACTGACATATGTAACAAATAACATCCGCTTAGCTTATTTGTGAGCCTAGGTACGCGCTCATGAACGGCGATCGTTATGTGAATGGACAATTAATGATGATCAAACCGTCCCTCCATGGGGAAGAAATGTTGATGTTAAAGTCATGCATTCGGACACTAGCTTGAAGAATAATTGGATTTATTCTATCATATACAAGATTTCTGTCATTGAACATGAAATATAGTTATGGGTATATGGTAGCATGTCAATGAAAGTAAGGTGGTTGGCTTGCATGAGTTAATTATATATATATATATTCCAATTTGTTTGCACGGTCTTCAAGAAATGTGTAGAGACCCGAGATGTTTTATTTTAATCTTGCAAGAATAGGCAGACTTAAGTATGTTGTTGTGTTTTGCGCGATGCAGCTTAACATCGTGCGAAAATCGGTCTCAAAAGTATGCGAGCCAGATCGGTCTGAAGCAAAGTTTTTGTCCTAAAGCTGATTTTGTTGCATACATTAATATAATGTTGTATATAGCGTGATTTTTCCATGCATCCCCAAGCATAAATTTTTGTTGCATATGTTGATGTAAGAATGAAAACATATCCGGCAAAATATATAGCTTAAGTATTATTAAAAGTTGTACATCAAATATATAAAGTTGTGCAGCTTTTCATGCCCCATTCAGGTGAGTTGGTGCACAGTAGGGTAATACGCATGTGGCTATTCGACATTATGCTTAGATTGTCACTGGTAGGATGTGTAAAAGCAGCCTATACCATTAACCGTAGTTCTTATAAAAGCCACATATTTAGAGGCCATCAAAATTGCCTGAATGGTTTATGCGGTCAGAGTGACAATTAAGATGCCTTCTTGATGATAGACGCTTATTTGTAAAGCCTATTTCGCATTGGTATGTATTATTTGAAGATTAATCGTCATTTTTCACACATTAACCTTCAAAAGTTGTTCAAGAGACTCGATATGGTGAGCAATATTGGCCAAGGTGCATGCCTTGCGGATGCGTTGTTATGCTGTCAACACCACGCACTGTCCTCGAAGTTCAACTTTGACAAGCTATCCCATGAGCAGAAAGGATTAGGGTGCACCGCAAGCTAAACTAATAATACCTTTCATTATGGGTATTCAGACGTACACCTTCCGCCAAGAGAAAGCATCAGTGACTTACTTATTCTACGACAAATGTTATAGAAAATCCAGCAAAACAAAGTATACATATAACCGATCCATAACAACCCCACGGCAACCAGGCATATCATTTGCTCTCTGAGAGTTTATCGTGTTAGGTACAGATCGTAAATATCATAGAAGTATTATTGTATTAACTGAAATGGTGATTGGAAAGTTCTGCCAATATTGATGTTTTGTCCATCTAGATCACATATAATGTCAATGATGAGGCTGCTACAGTCGCACAATTATGTTATAAAGGAAATGGTATGAGTTATCAAGAAGAACAGACAGCGCTGGTCAGGTTGACTAATTAGTTTGCTGCTGAATCACCCGATGCAATCGTGTGTCAGCATCACACAATGTCAATTTTTTCGCCCAGCTCAATTACCTTATTGGTATCTGCGATCAGCTTCAGGAATAGATATTTATGACTTGCAACCCCACTTTAACTGGCATAACATTAGAATTGTGACTGATTTATTGATTATCCGCCTAAAAACTAAGACTTTCTCTTTTATGATATGGGGCAACTGCGCTGTCCATACGGTTGTCTTCAGGAGGTGGCTGTCTATGATGACGGGCTGTTACGACAGAGGTATCGAGAAGCCCCTAATGCCACCTGTTTACCACGCATGATTATCGGGACTAAATTAATTATTGAAGAACGTTTTGTACTTGACAAACCGCTTACAAGAACTACCATAGCTATGCATTGCTAAGTCGCTATTCCTCAACGGATCATTTATCTCTTTGAGTAGCGTATTTAGTTATGGTTCTTAACCATGAGCGTCTATCAACGACCAAGGAAATTAATGATACGCGTGATCAATGATTTGGGTGAGTTGATCTAATCATATGGACATCGTGAAAGTCATCGAGCCACGTCAACCACTAGAGGAGTCGGTGCGGCAACGGCGAAGTGTGCAAAAAGGGATAATGACCTATCCATTTAACAAATACATAGTTGCAGCTTGAAAGTCATGGCATCTTCAAACCTTAATTGATCCAATATGTGTTGTTGCAGCAATGCGAGGGGACGGACAACAACGTTGCTTATATACACATCAATAGTACCTTGATGCTCAGAGTGCGTACTCGTTCATTAACGTGTTTAGTGGATCACATTAAAGCTTAATGCAACATAGTTAACAGGTTAGCGCATCGATTGTGTCTGGGTTTTTTTAGAACAATTATTGTAAAACACTATACCTATCTGTACTGAGGGTGACATCAATACGCTACGGTGATAACCGCGTCGTGAATATAGAGTTTTTGAATGCATTTGTCCATGCATTATTCTGGTTGTATCGTACACGCGTAGATGTGCAGGATCTCACTATACCTTTAATAAAATGACTGAAGGATTATTCAGACGATTCACGTTTGCTGAGCGTTAGGATCAGGAATACCATACGCATAATTGGAGGCAACATTTGATTAGGCATAGCGAAACAAAACAGCTGAATGAGAGCAGAGTAAAATTGCTGTGCTGCGTGGGCATCTTACCACAATCAGTGAGATATAGCTGTGAGAATCACCCAGCAGTGGAAAGGCACTCTTAATACGCTCAACCGTAGGTGGCCTCTGTGAACTTCTGGCAATAACTTAGCTGGCATAATATCTTGGGAACCCATGCAGGATAACCTTTTCACCCAATATGTCGTGCGACGTTATGTGCGCCAAGACTGAGGGCATTAGTTCTCATTAATCACATAAGTGCATGCTTAACGTAAATATATTTAATGAAGACGAGATCAATTACTGAGAGACGAAACAGTCGACTGGAGTTGGCTGGCACTTGAATGGTCAATCTAGACTGGAAGATATAAAGAGGTGTTTGTCACCAACCCATGACGTCAATCAATTTATATAACCTGGGAAACTTTTTTAGGAGCTGGAGTGTGATAATTTGTAGGGTCATTTGATTGTGTTGCGCTATGAAGGGCGCCATTCACACATGTCGAGCATATTATCAATAATCTGTAAATGCCTCGTAGCCGTTATTTGTTTTTGCTCTTCGTGGTTTAAATGATGAAGTACCATGATGGTAGCCTGTGTTCTTACAAAGCATAATGATAATGCTGCGTTATAATTTCGGTTACCAATCAGTCTGGCTATTAACGGCTGGTGTGGTTCAGCTAATACATACATTTGAAAAGTGGAAACCGGTGGCGGCTAGAGGCAAATTCGAATATCATACAGGATATATTACGTCACTCAACGTATTATGGTATTGTTTAATATTCAACTATGTATAATAATGGGGGGAAACGTATTAAGTTCATTGATAAGCGGCATCATAGATTGAATTGGGTCTGAGCATTTACCTGGACTTTCCACCCTACAATTTTCCCTCCAAATCCCAGCTAGCACTAAGACAACTGACAAAAGGATGAAGTCTGAACCCTATGGCTACCTGGATAGGCAAAGAGGCTGCAGTTTATATACAGGCATTGATATTGAAAGTCATCATTTCAACACTGGCTTTAGCAATAGAACCACACTCATTCAACACTGCAGCGGTCGTATCTGCTCACGAAATCGTCACTCGATTCAGAGGTACACACAAACCATAGGCCAGTCAGCAATCTCGCTTATCTCTCACAGGTACACAAGCGAGGAGTTGACATTCGACTAAACAATTACATATATGAACGCCATCTCCATCATCTCAGAACTAGACAAGTGACACAGTTATCTAAGCGGCGAGTGCGCGATAAAGTCAATGTAACATTGCCTATGTCTAATAAGATATGTTTGAAAACTGACAATTCGGTTTCTGAAAGTAACATGACAGCGGTATGATTCTGCCCTAGATGTTTAGTCTATGTAAATGCATTTGGATAGTATTGTTTCCTGCATGCGTTCATTGACTGGGTATTATATTAATGATTAGCTCGCAATGAATGTCGAAATTTGCATACAGACTTGTTGGCTACACTGAATGCGGTCATGGCATAAAGCGCATGATCTGTAAGGTGTGGATTTCTGTTGGCCTATGCATCAACCCTTTCGACGCCTAATATAGATGAGTCGGATTGCAGTAGCTAGTATAGGCAACACTGTCTAGCACAGACGAATATATATCATGACTTTCAATTGGAATCGCCTGAGAAACGAGAACAAACATAAATAGCCAGTAAATGCTAAATATTAATTTCCTTTGCGAGACATGTATAATAAGTGTCCATGTATAAGTGCACAACATTTACGAAAATGATATGTGTATCATGCAACTGTCCATTTAGTTAATTAATCGGGTGAATTTCATCCTTCGTATCAGCGTAATATCGTTGACTAATAAATTTCATAGCAAGAACACTTACTTCCCCATTTGTCCCCATGTTCAATTTGGTCAGCAATACTATGTATGCATACTATGTTTTCATGTAGTATTTTGCTATCGGTGCCCCTGCAAATTACGGATCTTCGGCACAATTGCCAGGGTATGGGGCCAGGTATGGGAGCTCTCTTCCAATATTGATCATAACCCTACATTCATACAGCAGCATTTGCGAGAACACAGCAAATCCTTCGTGAGACGCGAGACAATGGTTCTAGGGAGGCAAGTAATGCCCTTTCGACCCAAGCTCAATAGTTTTCAGTTCTTTTCAGTACGTCGTGGTTAATGTGCTATTTTCTGGAAGGCGACTATTCTTGGGAATAGCTACGTACCAAGTTTTGTTAGAACGTTCGACTAAAGTCTGGTTATGCTTCAAAGGCGATATTGGAAACCATTACAACGAGGTCTTAGTTCACATATACAACACTAAATCGTGGCAGCGATATGCAGCTTTTATACCTTCGCTTACGAGCCCTTTGGATACGTAAGATACTTGTGATGAATTTGTATTATTCACGGATGAGCACTAAGCTACTACTAAAGATATCTATATATTTCCTAGGGTTCCTGGACAAACTTGAAAGATGTGCTTAAGTGCAGATATTGAGAAATTTGAGCTGAGCGTTTTAACAGAGACCATATTGTATTCTTGCCAATAATTTTAATCATTAAATTAACCTTTGGTAATTGTTACTTGAGATGAGCTGAACATTTTGGGTGGTAAATTCCGATTTATGTTTTAACGTAAAAGCACCACAAATCAGCGGACATTTACACCAATGTCGCTTCATGCAATAACATTTATGTTCAAATAAAGACGCATGCGTACGTCAAAGAACGGAGAGTAACAATTTAAAACCTGGAACATCTATGTTTTTTATTGCGCACAGTTTGCCCCATTGCTCTTTGCATATAAACCGATTGGCGATAGAGCGAGATCATATTCTGCAACTGCAGTTAGATATTCCACGCGTCAATGAAATGGCTATTGCAATTTTTAACATCCTGCGTCTCACTCGATGGCTAAAGTGTGTTCGTGTTGGACAGCAACTAGAACAACTGGAACGGACCTGTGGCAATTAAGCGTGATCACTTCATCCTCATCATTCACCTTTGCGATGACACTTTGTGCTTCATATTGATGCGCAAACCACGTGTCTAATGAATTGCGTCAAGAATGATGAAGTGGAGCTTTGCAAATTGCTCACCACAACGCGTGGTCTATCACAAACGAGTTATCAGAATCGTGAAGACTGTGTGGCACTAGGTGAACTTCCCGGATCCGCGATCATCAAAGACCTGCGATAACGCAAGAGTACAGTGTTTTACTACACCAAATAACCATTTAAGCGTATATGAAGCTGTCTGGAAAAGCTTCATCAAGACATGTGTGTCAACTAGCATGGATACACCCTTTTGAAAAAAATTACCATCATTGGAACTAGTGACACAATGTTGGAACAAATTAAAAAACACGTTAGAGAGCAATGATGAAGCAATTTGACTCTCTAGGTCAACGTTATTGATGTATGTTTTATTAAAGAACCACATTGTTGTTATAAAACAAACTATTAGCGAAGCACTGCGATTTAAATCATGCTGTCAGGCACATTTGGTTGATAGCGACATATCTGCACAATTCCCTACATCATTTCTTGCAAATAATACCTTAGGGTCATCAGCCGATCATCAACGGTTCAATTGTTTACTCAGCAGGATATCATTATTGTGATCACTTGATATACATATTAACTGGATGTAGATTCGTAATATTTCTAGCACGTAGAATGGCATGACAGTGCTGGACGTTAGTACGCATCGAATGGAGGACATTATCACGACAACATAATTTAATTGAGAAACATCAATATTAACGTATCTTTAAACGGTAACTGAGCTCCAGCAGCAACTGTCTATCCAATTGTCGTCCTCTTGCAACATTGCCTTCGACTGTGAAAGGCGTACAAATAAGGACGTTATTGGCAATAAAACAATTGGTACGGGGCTATCAAGACAGGCTTGGTAGGCCATGATATGTCGAGTTGGATGAAAATACACAGCAAAACGATAACGGAAGCAGGGTACATATTGAGGTGCCATGGCTTCTTCTGTGCCCTCTCAAATGTTTACTTAAGTCGCAATATTAAAGAAAAACTGCACAGAGGTCATCGCCGCATTGTCGGCTTGAAGCTATAGATAATGCGAGTTTATTTGCAGAAGTTGCACGACGTGCGTATTTCGAAACTTACAGTAACAATATGTGTTGTAAGCTCCTTGATTCCTGTAGAAGGCTGATTCGAGCGCATAGAAGCAGCAAACACGCGCTCATGTCTAGCACGATAAGTCCTCGATTCTTCCGTCAGTATTTAATTTAATCGCTGAAGCGGTTACAATTGACTTGTTCCTGAGTGAAAGGCAGATACATTTGTATCTTGGTGGTGATACCACCTCCATAGTGATTTTTTACACATAGCAATGCCAAGCAAACATGGATACCGTCATCCTATGATCATATAAGTGCGTACGTCACTTAGCGGCACATAGTAATCATGGAAATGGGCCACTTACCTATCAAACAAGTACATTGCAAAACACGCTGCTCAAAAGCATCTTTAGCCATTCACTTCCTGAGTGTTGTGATCATTCCTTTTCGACCGAAGTGGCATATAAATATCAAACTGGTAATTCCCATACAATTGATTTGTGCATAAAGCTATTATCATTAGCAATGACTGTTGCAACATTCCACAGTGTAATGCCGTAGAAAGTTTGATCCTAGCCCAAACCTATTAGCCATTTTTAACATCTATATTCTTGCGGGTCTCTCTCTGCGATAAATCGCAGCACCAATGACTACACACACAAACACACACACACACACACACACACACACACACACACACACACACACACACACACACACACACACACACACACACACACACACACACACACACACACACACACACACACACACACACACACACACACACACACAAAGAAACACATACGCACACACACACATACACACACAAACATATTTCTTATGAGGTATTTTACATTATATCTTTATCCCAAATAAATGATCTTACTGTTAATAAAACGTCTATAATCGGTGATTATTAATGTGCCTCAACCGTTTAACCGCTGGAGTCCTGGATTAGGAGATAGTCAGTGATTACAATAAAAACGTATTTTTGGGCTTGTTTGTGTAGTGACTTCCATTCTGAGAGTGGAACGTGCTACAGTGTATTTGATGAATGCTTTGGGAATAATTGTTCTTTGCAAAGCTATGACGCACGATGGGATAGCGTGCTCATTATTTCTTCGAGATAGAATTTAGAGATGCAGTGCTTGCATGCTTGTGCAATCGTTCATCGTGAGAGAGATGATTACAAATGCATGACAGCCTGACTTTTCGAGCATGCTTTTTTCTATAAAGAATTACTAACCGTGCACCGAGAGATATATCTGTGTCGATCAGCCTAATAATAAATTTTGAACACATTCTCTGTCACAGTAATAAAAATCGTCAGATGCAGTCGGAGAGTCATATGCAATAAATATGGACTGCAGTGAGATAAGATAGATTGGGCTTGGTTCTCAGGTTAAAAGTTATGCAGATGTGTTGCATTATTATGATAATATTTACTTTCGTTGTCTTAATTTGATTGTATGCAAAGTTTGTCGAAAGCATGTGAACACTTTGCATGGAATATAATGTGATTGTAACCACACAAAATATTACAATGCCTCGTATATGGTACAACTTATAAGTGGGCACACAATGAATGATGGCGGATGATGCATGTCAAATATTCATCCGTTGTACACGTAAGATGCTTGTGACGATCGTGATATTGTTCTTAGATGTTTACCGGCTCAATGTAGAAGCTAAAAAGTAAAGCATACACAAAAGGCAATTACCGATATGACAATTACCGATACCAATCTTTGAAATTCCCTGTAATCAAAGCGGCAGAGTAAAGGTTTGCATGAATATGGAGGAGTGTTCACAATGTCTCTCGTATATATTTAGACGATATTTTTCAAGTCTTTCGGATCGTCTAATGTTTATCGAGAAGATAGGATACTTAACGTAACACGATATCAATGAGGACTCAAATATACGTATGAACACACACACACATGGTCACCCACGTGTAACACACACCAGTTCGCGCATGCTGATCAGAAGGAGGAATATTTAGGAATATCACAACAACTGATGGTGATGTTCCTTAAATAATGTACTCGAGTGTCCTTTTTGCAACGCTAGTCAGATTGATGAGCTTTTTGTTGGCACTGCCTCAGCTTGAAAAAATTTCAACAGTCTTATGAGTGATTTGAACTCCCCTGTCAATAGACGCATAAGATTGCCATACAGACATTTAAGTAGAAAATGTGGTTGATTCTATTATATCTGCACTCGTGACATTCATATGAATAATCAGCCCTGGATGTGTGATATATGATGCCGTTGTTCGATATTACAGTTCAATATATCCGCCACTCACCATAATGGATGGGATGGGAAAGTACGTGAGGACAAATGTAGAACATTTCATGGAATAAATGTTTGGATCACTGGCACCACATTCCCTGCTTGTTTCTTCCCTCCAGATAGTATCACATATCGCAGGGAAAAAAGCTGCTACACAATGGAAGGCTGACACACATAGCAGGTGACAAAGGGAGTTAATTGATCGATATGCACCTCGCACGGCTTTCCACTCTACATATGTAAACAGCTTGGTATTCAAACCCTTCTTAGATCCGATTAAGCTAATGTTAATTATGGTTTAAGTTATGTATTACGGTCTTAAACAAATTTTGCGATGTCTGATAGCAAAAGTAGGGAATATTTAATCAGACCAACGTGATTTTCATTGAAAACATTACCAGGTATGAGGACTTTACGTGACAAACATTTTAAAGGCAATAGTTAACGGCAACACATACACCACAAATCGAACGAAATGATGCCAGCGGCAACCGTTAGTGATAATTCTTGCCCATATAGTCTAATGGCATACATTCATAGCAATATACCTTTATCGCAAAGGTACGCGTTTTTGTGGGTCACTGTAATAAAACTGCGCATTTTATTGTCGCACAAATGGTATGCAGTTGATTGCGGTTTCCCGACGAGATGCGACCTATTACCAAAATAAACGATGAACGTATGCGATTCATTCAGCGACCGTAATGATATGATTGCATTCAGTCATCTACAACATGAATAGTCACCCAGCATGAGCGCAGGTTTTTCTACAGCAAGGATATAAGCAATATTTGTCCCGACCATAGCCGCACATGGATTCTCTGGGTATACGAACCGATTCCATATTCATAGTAGATATGCAGTGTCGCTTGCTCTGTCAGCACGTAATCACGTCAATACCAAATAAATGATTGCCATAATTTAATTGTAATGGCTGCCGCTTTTAGGCATTTGATGTCAAGCAGCGGTTAGGGTGGAAATAAAGTCACACACCAACCGTTAACCACTAGCTGAGGGCGTAATTATATGGCTATCATGATTTAGGTTTGGAAGGATAACAGCCATTCGATGGTAATAGCCGTTTGGAATAGCCCTGCGTACAATTACAGCGTCTATCATTCCCTACAGCGTCTATCATTCCCGTCTTGCATAACATCCTATGCACAAGTAAGGATCTGTTTGTCATCCAGCTATAAATATTTGAAGAGCGTTGACATAAACATGTCACTTGAATACAGCTGCCCATCAGCGGTTGTGCGTATTAGGCGATGTAGCAACAGCTTGACTTGGTTCAATGGTAAGAGTGTACAGCGGTTTGACATTATAACATGACACGTGCTGGTTGCAAACCGAAGAACGGCAGCAATGATTAAACTTGTCTTTACTCCTATGACTGATGGCCAAACACGACCCGATGCTCAGCTTCAGTATCTCATTCTCGCTGGTTTAGATAACGCCATTGATATTGGACGACTAGGGATATTGAAGGACAACTCTTCGTTGATGCGTCCAATCGCCAATGTGGTCAATCGTCGTGTAAGTTTTGTTTTCGGTCTGTAGCTTGGTCGGGAATATAAATGTGGGAGTATTGTAGGGATTATACATTTCCTATTACATATATGTTTGCTTTGTTATATATGGCAAATGCAATGGTCAGCAGCTGAAATTGAATGGGCTCAAGCGATTTTTAAATATCACTTTATTCCCTTAAAGGCACAAGATGGAATCAATATATCACAAACAATCTCCCTGACATGCATCCTTATATGATATCTCAAGAAGCTTTGCTTTAAGCATGATTGCTATTGTCACCCTGGTTGCACTAACTAAGCACTTAAACAAGCATGTCAAATGTAGAGGATGATTATCAAACAAAGCTTCCATGAAAACGACGATATGTTGCTCATGAAGCAAACATTCCACTCCGTTATGTTGTCCCATACGGTCTCTTATTTAATCTTTTCCCGTTAGGTCGACCGACCTCACGCTTGATTTGTCAACAGTTCAAAGTTGTGCAAGCATTAATAACTGAGCCTTGGGAGTTACTGACATCAGATGAAACTGACTTAACCAGTACCACTCAACTCATTCTGTTCGTGAAAATCCTGAAGATCTCATGAGCATCTGCTCCAACCCCTCGCCAAATATTTGCCGAGTGCGGCAATGAAAGCAAACGATTCAACGCAAACTTAGAAAGTCATGTCTTTTGACGCAAAGTGCTTTTTCCAGACATGGCTTTCACCAAGACTAAAACGGAAATCACATCAACGGGAGAAATCTTTAAACATCTGATAGTGGAATCCTTTTAAGCTCTCTGAAAAATATCCTGAAGTACCATGGGCACTTTGCTTAGTCATGTCATGTGAATCATGCTTTTGTGCAAAATGCTTTGGAGAACAATATCTAATCCGAATGCTCACCATAAAAAAGAACGGAAAGTTGCCAAACTCATGTTGCTATTATTTATACAACCAAAAGTGACATATTCGATTACTCACAACAAATCAAATTAGAACATGAAACTGTGAAAAGCGTATTACCATGCCATGTAAAAGTTAGCATCAATCCTGACATTTCGTTGGGATTTGCCTTTGACGCTTGCAGGTAAAACCAGTGCCTTGCATCCTTCCTTATTATGGTATGACATAATACGGACTTATTTGTGTGTCTTCCATTGAAGTAAAAATCAAAAAGACATAAAGAATGGTTCGACGAACGCCTTGGCGAGAGATACCAAACAATTACTTTGCATGCTCAGCAATGGTTGGTCTTTCAAGGCAATGTCAATGTTTATGCATCAATAAGAAATTGTAATTCCTACAGCAATAACATTTATATCAAGAATTAGAGCAGATTTTATACGGAAGGTCCCTTAGAACATTATGCTATAAACAAATTGCGAGTTTTGCAATACGAGATGTATCTGCATTGATCCTTGCGAAAACATATTAAAACGTATTCGTTCGTCAACTGTAACGACGCGCCAGCATAGCAATATGGACCCGACAACCAGTTATTAGGTAAAATCCCATGGGATTAAAGGCCAGCGCCATGTTTCCTTAGATTTTGGGCATCATTGTGTTTGAAGCAACTATACTGATTGTCCATCTATAGCTTTGCTTGAACAGAACGCCTTACACAAGTCATGTCCTTTATTAAACCGAATATCGCTGTTCGCAATTGGGCGATGGGCCATACGATTTATTACCATAGAGAAAGAAGCGTTGTAATTCATCAGTATTGGAAACTGCACTGGATATTCTAGAATACCAATCATGACATTATATAAGATGAACGATTACCAAATTGAGGGTTACATCGAGCATCATTCTCATCTTTAACTCTAGTTATTCCGGCTCTTCCAGCGTTCTCAGGAATATATCGATATGCAAAACATCTTTGAAAACATAATCACTTCAAACCCTAGGAACCAAATAATCATGTATATCAGAGGCAGAACTGGATACTGTAGGGGGATCTCCCTGCGCCGTAACTCTTAGCCCAGGCGCTTAAATTTGTATTGCTTCATGCGGGTTTTTTATAGTATGAGAGTGGACTCGGAATCGTTTTTATGTTGTAAATGACTTAGCATCGATACGACACACTGAAAACGCTTTGTCGCTCTTACCATCCATCCAATATTCCCAGAACGCCAGACCCTCACGCCACTAAGCAGTTAATCACGGAATCATCTCAATCCCGTTTATCGTTCTGTGGAAGCTATTAATAAAACATAGGTCCGTAGGGTGTACGATGGGTTATTTCTGCCCAAACGAATTACATAAAAGCTTGTGGCAAACAGCATTGGTAAGCGTGACTCAATGCGCAGTTTAGATTTGCGTTGATATCATGTGCCTGTGGCCCGACAGCAGTAACATGTGATTATTTTGAGTCGGACATTACACACACATATTAATATAGCCGACCAGTCTCTTGTATATAGTGTGTATGCATTGGGCGACAACGTTATTGCCAGCGTTTTAAACCAACGTAGTAATAGAATACTAGGACCTTGTCTGATAAAAACAGACGGTTACAGTAAACATCACCAGAGAAAGCAAATATGGCGTCCAAAAGTCCTCATGGGTATATTTTCGTTCAATTAGCTCCAATTAATACAATTGAGTGTCTGCAACCGTTGCATCCTTCATTTGCTTTAATTCAGATGCATTTGTCACAATATCTTACGACTTTCGATTGATCGTTTTTCGCAGTTTGTTGCTTAGCTAGAAAAGGCATATCATTATCTTCGAAGGAAGCAATGATCTCAGGCATAGTTAATCACATCTTATGTTTCCAAGGAGTGTCATGATGCTTATATACGTTCATGAGCAATGATCAATTTGGCTGGAGAGTGCGAATGCACTAATTAGTTCAATACCACGCATGTTTCCTCCCAATTCATCCTCGAAAAGCTATCAAACGAGCGGATAAGCTCATTGTATTCCAGAAACCACACTTACCATGCAATGAACTGGACTGATCTACCAGAATGAATATTCATGCATAAACCTGTCCAATTGACTAGCAATGTCTGCCAGCACAAGCTTTGTAATTTACTAAGGTTACGAATGCTATGGATATTACGGCAAAACAATGTACAGGCATAACTCAGTTCATTAGAATCCCATTGCACCGAGACTTAGAAATTGATTTCGTGAGTAGAAATCGTAAATATCATAGAAGTATGATTGTATTCACTGGAAGTATGATTGGTAAGTGGGTTGTGTGCTGTCAATGATGATGCATTGTCCATCTTAATCACCAATAACGTCATAGGCGGGGCTGCGAGAGCCATAGTAATCCATTGTACGCTATGTGCTCGTCAGGAAAATGGTATTAGGTATCAATAACATAGAACAGGGCTAGTCATGCTGACCAATCAGCCTAATGCTGCATCATCTAGCCAATTTCCGAATTGATATTCACGATCGATCCGAGCAATACCTATTGATGACTTACCAGCCCACTTTAAACATTGTCATTTCAATGGAAAATCCTGTGTATCTTACATTCATGTATTGACTTGTTATTCGCCCATTCGCCTATGATTGGCATGGTGCCACTTGCGAGAGCCATATACTGAAATTTGACTGCAGAAGCTGGACGTCCAGAAGTGTTAAAACGACTATGTCACTTCCCTATGGCGGAAATAGAAATATTGAACAACAAAATCAAGTAATTATTTACTTAGGGTCTGGACTTTGACGGATTCGAGGGTGCATGTTGCTCCACTAACCACTAATTAATCATATTTGCATTTTGCACCCTAGATCTTTGTTTCACTTCCTCCTCCGTTTTATCTCCTCTTCTCTTCTTTTTTGCGTATTGAGATGTGCAGAAACGTGCGCATTTAACGTAATTGGCGCCTTCCGAGGTACAATGAACCGGAAGGGGGTGAATTGGGGGGAAGGTGCAAATAACTTGTACTTAACCGCAATTACCGATCGTGGAAATTTAGTTATATGTTGACCATGGACTACAATTCAAACAGAGGGGGGAGTCCGGGCCGGTGGGGGAACTGCAAGGGTGTGGGGAAATGGGGACCCATGAGGAGAACGAGCGAATACAAGAGGTCAGTCAGGGGCGGGGAAGCGTATGGTGGAGGGAAATCCAGACTAAAGGTGGCTCAATATGGTGTAAAATTAATTTCATACGTTTCTGATGGACTGCAGTGAGATAAGATAGATTGGGCTTGGTTCTCAGGTGAAAAGTTATGCAGATGTGTTGCATTATTCCGCTAATAATTACTTTCGTTGTCTTAATGTGATTGTATGCAAAGTTTGTCGAAAGCATGTGAACATTTTGCATGGAATATAATGTGATTTTAACCTCACAAAATATAACAATGCCTCGTATATAGTACAACTTATTAGTGGGCACACAAAGAATGAATACGGATGATGCATGTCAAATATTCATTCGTTGTACACGTAAGATGCTTGTGACGATCGTAATATTGTTTTAGATGTGTACCAGCTCAAAGTAGAAGCTAAAAGTAAAGCATACACAATCGGCAATTACCTATATGACAATTACTGATACCACTCTTTGAAATTCCCTGTAATCAAAGCGGCAGAGTAAAGGTTTGCATGAATATGGAGGAGTGTTCACAATGTCTCTCGTATATATTTAGACGATATTTTTCACGTCTTTCGGATCGTCTAATGTGTATCGAGAAGATAGGATACTTAACGTAACATGATATTAATGAGGACTCAAATATACGTATGCACACACAGACACATGGTCACCCACGTGTAACACACACCAGTTCGCGTATGCTGATCAGAAGGAGGAATATTTAGGAATATCACAAGTACTGATGGTGATGTTCCTTAAATAATGTACTCGAGTGTCCTTTTTGCAACGCTAGTCAGATTGATGAGCTTTTTGTTGGCACTGCCTCAGCTTGGAAAAAATTTCAACAGTCTTATGAGTGATTTGGACTCCCCTGTCATAAGATTGCCATACAGACATTCAAGTGGAAAATGTGGTTGATTCTATTATATCTGCACTCGTGACATTCATATGAATAATCAGCCCTATACAGTTCAATATATCCACAACTCACCATAATGGATGGGATGGGAAAGTACGTGAGGACAAATGTAGAACATTTCATGGAATAATTGTTTGGATCACTGGCACCACATTCCCTACTTGTTTCTTCCCTCCAGATAGTATCACATATCGCAGGGAAAAAAGCTACTAAACAATCGAAGGCTGACACACATAGCAGGTGACAAAGGGAGTTAATTCATCGATATGCACCTCGCACGGCTTTCCCCTCTACATATGTAAACAGCTTGGCATTCAAACCCCTCTTAGATCCGATTAAGCTGATGTTAATTATGGTTTAAGTTATGTATTACAGTCTCAAACAAATTTTGCGAAGTCTGATAACAAAAGTAGGGAATATTTAATCGGACCAACGTGATTTTCGTTGAAAACATTACCAGGTATGAGGACTTAACGTGACGAACATTATAAAGGCAATAGTTAACGGCAACACATACACCACAAATCGAACGAAATGATGCCAGCGGCAACCGTTAGTGATAATTCTTGCCCATATAGTCTAATGGCATACTTTCATAGCAATATAATCTTATCGTAAAGGTACGCGTTTTTGTGGGTCACTGTAATAAAAACTGCGCATTTTACTGTAGCACAAATGGTATGCAGTTGATTGCGGTTTCCCGACAAGATGCGACCTATTAGCAAAATAAATGATAAACGTATGCGATTCATTCAGCGACCGTTATGATATGATTGCATTCAGTCATCTACAATGCGAATAGTCACGCAGATCGAGCGCAATGACAAGTCAGGTTTTGCTACAGCAAGGATATAAGCTATATTTTTTTCGACCAGATTCTCTGGATATACGAACCGATTCCATATTCATAGTAGATATGTTGCTTGCTCTGTCAGCACGTAATCACGTCAATACCAAATAAATGATTGCCACAATTTAATTACAATGGATGCCGCTTGTAGGCATTTGATGTCAAGCAGCGGTTAGGGGGGAAATAAAGTTAAACACCAACCGTTAATCACTAGCTGTGGGCGTAATTATATGGCTATCATGA
This sequence comes from Urechis unicinctus, assembly GCA_034190875.2. Taxonomy (NCBI): domain Eukaryota; kingdom Metazoa; phylum Annelida; class Polychaeta; order Xenopneusta; family Urechidae; genus Urechis; species Urechis unicinctus. The sequence goes on from CM067353.1 coordinate 19,434,085, forward strand.
TTTAGGTTTGGAAGGATAACATTCCATGTGTCGATGTAAGCACGTTTGGAATAGCCCTGTACAATTACAGCGTCTATCATTCCCTACAGCGTCTATCATTCCCGTCTTGCATAACATCCTATGCACAAGTAAGGATCTGTATGTCATCCAGCTATAAATATTTGAAGAGCGTTGACATAAACATGTCACTTGAATACAGCTGCCCATCGGCGGTTGTGCGTATTAGGCGATGTAGCAACAGCTTGACTTGGTTCAATGGTAAGAGTGTACAGCGGTTTGACATTATAACATGACACGTGCTGGTTGCAAACCGAAGAACGGCAGCAATGATTAAACTTGTCTTTACTCCAATGACTGATTGCCAAACACGACCCGATGCTCAGCTTCAGTATCTCATTATCGCTGGTTTTAGATAACGCCATTGATATTGGACGACTAGGGATATTGAAGGACAACTCTTCGTTGATGCGTCCAATCGCCAATGTGGTCAATCGTCGTGTAAGTTTTGTTTTCGATCTGTAGCTTGGTCTTAAATGTCGGGGATTATACATTTCCTATAATATGTTTGCTTTGTTTGGCAGTATTGAATGGGCTCAAGCGATTTTTAAATATCACTTTATTCCCTTAAAGGCACAAGATGGAATCAATATATCACAAACAATCTCCCTGACATGCATCCTTATATGATATCTCAAGAAGCTTTGCTTTAAGCATGATTGCTATTGTCACCCTGGTTGCACTAACTAAGCACTTAAACAAGCATGTCAAATGTAGAGGATGATTATCAAACAAAGCTTCCATGAAAACGACGATATGTTGCTCATGAAGCAAACATTCCACTCCGTTATGTTGTCCCATACTGGTCTCTTATTTAATCTTTTCCCGTTAGGTCGACCGACCTCACGCTTGATTTGTCAACAGTTCAAAGTTGTGCAAGCATTAATAACTGAAGCCTTGGGAGTTACTGACATCAGATGAAACTGACTTAACCAGTACCACTCAACTCATTCTGTTCGTGAAAATCCTGAAGATCTCATGAGCATCTGCTCCAACCCCTCGCCAAATATTTGCCGAGTGCGGCAATGAAAGCAAACGATTCAACGCAAACTTAGAAAGTCATGTCTTTTGACGCAAAGTGCTTTTTCCAGACATGGCTTTCACCAAGACTAAAACGGAAATCACATCAACGGGAGAAATCTTTAAACATCTGATAGTGGAATCCTTTTAAGCTCTCTGAAAAATATCCTGAAGTACCATGGGCACTTGGCTTAGTCATGTCATGTGAATCATGCTTTTGTGCAAAATGCTTTGGAGAACAATATCTAATCCGAATGCTCACCATAAAAAAGAACGGAAAGTTGCCAAACTCATGTTGCTATTTATTTATACAACCAAAAGTGACATATTCGATTACTCACAACAAATCAAATTAGAACATGAAACTGTGAAATGCGTATTACCATGCCATGTAAAAGTTAGCATCAATCCTGACATTTCGTTGGGATTTGCCTTTGACGCTTGCAGGTAAAACCAGTGCCTTGCATCCTTCCCTATTATGGTATGACATAATACGGACTTATTTGTGTGTCTTCCATTGAAGTAAAAATCAAAAAGACATAAAGAATGGTTCGACGAACGCCTTGGCGAGAGATACCAAACAATTACTTTGCATGCTCAGCAATGGTTGGTTTTTCAAGGCAATGTCAATGTTTATGCATCAATAAGAAATTGTAATTCCTACAGCAGTAACATATATATCAAGAATTAGAGCAGATTTTATACGGAAGGTCCCTTAGAACATTATGCTATAAACAAATTGCGAGTTTTGCAATACGAGATGTATCTGCATTGATCCTTGCGAAAACATATTAAAACGTATTCGTTCGTCAACTGTAACGACGCGCCAGCATAGCAATATGGACCTGACAACCAGTTGTTAGGTAAAATCCCATGGGATTAAAGGCCAGCGCCATGTTTCCTTAGATTTTGAGCATCATTGTGTTTGAAGCAACTATACTGATTGTCCATCTATAGCTTTGCTTGAACAGAACGCCTTACACAAGTCATGTCCTTTATTAAACCGAATATCGCTTTTCGCAATTGGGCCATACGATTTATTACCATAGAGAAAGAAGCGTTGTAATTCATCCGCATTGGAAACTGCACTGGATATTATAGAATACCAATCATGACATTATATAAGATGAACGATTACCAAATGGAGGGTTGCACCGAGCATCATTCTCATCTTTAACTCTAGTTATTCCGGCTCTTCCAGCGTTCTCAGGAATATATCGATATGCAAAACATCTTTAAAACATAATCACTTCAAACCCTAGGAACCAAATAATCATGTATATCAGAGGCAGAACTGGATACTGTTGGGTGATCTCCCGGCGCCGTAACTCTTCATCGCCCAGGCGCTTAAGTAAATGTATTGCTTCATGCGGGTTTTTATAGTATGAGAGTGGACTCGGAATCGCTTGTTTATGTTGTAAATGACCTAGCATCGATACGACACACTGAAAACGCTTTGTCGCTTCAACCATCCATCCAATATTCCCAGAACGCCAGACCCTCACGCCACTAAGCAGTTAATCACGGAATCATCTCAATCCCGTTTATCGTTCTGTGGAAGCTAGTAATAAAACATGTGTCCGTAGGGTCTACGATGGGTTATTTCTGCCCAAACGAATTACATAAAAGCTTGTGGCAAACAGCATTGGTAAGCGTGACTCAATGCGCAGTTTAGATTTGCGGTGATATTATATGCCTGTGGCCCGACAGCAGTAACATGTGATTATTTTGAGTCGGACATTACACATACATATTAATATAGCCGACCAGTCTCTTGTATATAGTGTGTATGCATTGGGCGACAACGTTATTGCCAGCGTTTAAGACCAACGTGGTAATAGAATACTAGGACCTTGTCTGATAAAAACAGACGGTTACAGTAACCATCACCAGAGAGAGCAAATATGGCGTCCAAAAGTCCTTATGGATATATTTTCGTTCAATTAGCTCCAATTAATACAATTGAGTGTCTGCAACCGTTGCATCCTTCCTTTGCTTTAATTCAGATGCATTTGTCACAATATCTTACGACTTTCGATTTTTCGTTCTAACTGTTTGTTGCTTAGCTAGAAAAGGCATATCATTATCTTCAAAGGAAGCAATGATCTCAGGCATAGTTAATCACATTTAATGTTTCCAAGGAGTGTCATGATGCTTATATACGTTCATGAGCAATAATCAATTTGGCTGGAGAGTGCAAATGCACTAATTAGTTCAATACCACGCATGTTTCCTCCCAGTTCATCCTCGAAAAGCTATCAAATGAGCAGATAAGCTCATTGTATTCCAGAAACCACACTTACCATGCAATGAACTGGACTGATCTACCAGAATGAATATTAATGCGTAAACCTGTCCAAGTGATTAGCAATGCCTGCCAGTGAAAGCTTTGTGATTTACTAAGGTTACAAATGCTATGGATATTACGGCAAAACAATGTACAGGCATAACTCAGTTCATTAGAAACTCATTGCACCGAGACTTAGAAATTGATTTCGTGAGTAGAAATCGTAAATATCATAGAAGTATGATTGTATTCACTGGAAGTATGATTGGTAAGTGGGTTGTGTGCTGTCAATGATGATGCATTGTCCATCTTAATCACCAATAACGTCATAGGCGGGGCTGCGAGAGCCATAGTAATCCATTGTACGCTATGTGCTCGTCAGGAAAATGGTATTAGGTATCAATAACATAGAACAGGGCTAGTCATGCTGACCAATCAGCTTAATGCTGCATCATCTAGCCAATTTCCGAATTGATATTCACGATCGATCCAAGCAATACCTATTGATGACTTACCAGCCCACTTTAAACATTGTCATTTCAATGGAAAATCCTGTGTATCTTACATTAATGTATTGACTTGTTATTCGCCCATTCGTCTATGATTGGCATGGTGCCACTTGCGAGAGCCATATACTGAAATTTGACTGCAGAAGCTGGACGTCCAGAAGTGTTAAAACGCCTATGCCACTTCCCTATGGCGGAAATAGAAATATTGAACAACAAAATCAAGTAATTATTTACTGCTAATGATGTAAAAGAATCAAATCCGGTCATGTATCGACCATACGGTGCCTATTGGTATACTGACGAGATATTTGAATAAAGAATTTCATAAGGAACGGCCCAGGACTATAAATGACCTGTGTGATCAATAATTTGTGTGAATTTACGATATTGCAGGTGTCGAGGGCGGTCTGCCATTCGAGGCAACAGAGCCACAATGTTAACAAACAAACGAGCGGATTCATGAAGCAAACGTGCGACATGCGTCGCGATATTTCAACTACTATCTCAGTTTTTACCATTCTCCAGTTGTGTGCGAGGAATCCGATAAGATTCATTGCAGATACTCCTGTTCTGTGTCTAATAGGGTCTGACTTGTGTGGATGTCGAGGTGTGCATAAGTTAACTAATCAATGCAATGAATGCAACTAAAGATGGCATCAATAATGGTGTAAAATTAATTTCCATACGGTTTCTGTTTTAACTATGCTATTGAGGTTGCCGCCGAACAAGTAGCCAATGAAGTTTCCTATACAGGGGGTGATTATTTTATGATTTGCTTGTGTAGTGACATGTGGGATCCGTATTCAGGGAGCGGAACGTGCTGGAGTCTATTTGATGAACGCCATGGGAATAATTGTTCTTTGCAAAGCGATCAGACAGCATGATCATCAACTAAGTGTCTTTAAAGTCAGAGATGCAGCGATGGCTATTTTGTAGAATCGTAAATCATAAGAGAGCAAAGAAGCAATGATGAATAATTCACAGCAGAATGGCCTTTTCAACATGTTTTCTGAACAAGATTCATAACCTTATACCTATAATCATATATAAGATTATCTGCGTAAATATGGCTAATGACGAGCTTTGACAGCGCTCCTTGCCATGTCGATCACGTTTTTATTTGCAGTCAAAGGGTCAATGGGCAAAATATTGAGAAGCTTCGTATATGATGGAGCAGTCTGCGCATTGGATATGATTATAATGTACGACTGAAGTATTGAGTTGACGTACATAATCGGGACTTTGGGAAAGCTGTAAGTTGAAGGGTGATTGAGGTTGGTTCAATGGGCTTATAGCAGCGCTTCAAGGTTTTTTTCGCCCCTCCATGCGAGAACATATGTAAACGCGCCACCTCTGTGTGCTACATGGTGCTTTGTCATCGCTGCTTTTAAAACCTTACGAAATACTACGATCAGTTCGGGGGCTTGGTCGCCTCGATCAATCCAAAGAGATTCCGGAGACATTGGATCCACCGTCATATTCGATTTCAGTCACGTCACCTGAGTGTGTATTACTCGTACCCCTTGCACGTGTAAAAATGTGAAATTCTCACAGTTCTAAGTGATTTTTTCGGAATTTCCGTGCGGTCAAATCGGGTATTAAAGCATTTTCTTTACATTATAATAGAGGCATCACGAACAAAACTTCTGGCAGAAGATATTTGTCATGTTTGTCCCATAATTTCCTTTTTTATCGTGTTGAAACGGTATCTGCTTCTCGTGAGTGTATTTAAAATACTGTTAAGCATGGCAAGCGCTTTGCTGGCATTGCTTTGGTTTGATAAAAAATCATCAATATTATGAATATTTCCTGTCAATGAACCGATTAGATTGCCACACTAAATGTCAATTAAAAAATGCTTTTCGTTATATCTATTCATGCCATTCATGAAAATAACCATCCGAAGATATGTAATATATGATACCATTTGATATAGCAATTCTACATTGTCTACCCAGATGCTATCTTGATTGGCTCGCAATCAAACGAGCGGAAATGTAGATTAGAGGCAACTAGCAAACATGGTAGTTCAAACGACGAACGGCATTGTAGGATTTCGTTAGGTGTTGTTGAGTCAGATACTCACTAGCTACAGATATTTACCAATCGATGGCCCGTGTCGCCTGCTTAGCGTGTTAGCCGCCCATTGTGATGCAACTGATTTCTATAATGCGCAATACTGATGTGGGAAAAAAGTGACAGATAGGAATATTGTACTAATCATAAAATGGAACAATCTACCATTTAGCCTGCACTCTTCCTAATATAAACCCATTAAAGTGGGATGAGTGCTAACAATGTTTAACTGAAATATTGCATAATAGTATCATATATCACGGTTCTACGGCTGATTATGTACATGAATGGCACTAAAAGAGATAACAAAATGCCCCTTGGAGAAAACAGATGTTATAAATGAATATTTGTGGGGCAATTTAATAGGAAAGTCCCCACACCTATCATTAATAACATTGATTACATCTTTATCAAACCAGACCCATACCAAGCCAAACAAATAAAACGCTCGCCAAGCTGACCAGTGTTGCAAATGGCCCTACCAGAAATAAACCGGAAGAGCAACATCGAACATGCCTCCGATGAAGTGTATTTAAGACTACCCCGCCTCCCGATGAGCATGCGTGCGCTGGTGTGTGTATTCGTCCGTCATCGTGCATCGACTTGCAGCTTTCCCAAAGACCCTGATTGTGTGTGCATGCACAATACTTCCGATTTGTATTGTAATAATATCACATACGCTGGCTGCTGTATATTATACGAATCTTCACTCTTTTTTTGCCAATTAAAAATCACGTTATATTCCTTTTAAAACGTTGTTATAGTTTTGACACGAAAGGGAATAACGAAATAACGTAGCACATCTGCATCACACATTGCCTGGCAGCCGAGCCTATCTTTCCTACCTCAGGGTTATCCGTATATATTTCACTTGGCCCACTGACTTTTAGCGTCTACTTGACCTAGAGTGTGGTCATAGTTGGATATTAGTCTGATTAACACAGGTAAATATCACGTTAAAAGGTTATGAATTATATTAAGGACAACATGTTTGAAAGGAACGTCTGCAATACAGAAGTTATAATTGCTTGTTTGCTCTCTCTGACTTTAAAGGCACTTTATAGACTCCTAACGACTGTATGATATTGCTATGTCAAGAACAATTATTCCGCAGGCATTCATCAAATAGACCTCAGCACGTACCCCTCAGTGAAGAGGTATCTCACATGTCACTACATAAGCGAACTCCACAGTACTCATACCCCTTTAAAGGTAAGACTGTTAGGCGGCAACGTGATTGGAATACTAAGAACGCAAACTTTATTAAACATATTTTTACACCATCATGAATGCCCACTACGGCAATTTTCCATTCTCATATTAGCTATTATTTAACTGGATTATTTGTGCACACCTCGACATTCAAACGGTATATTGTTAACCACATATGGTACGAATCTAACTATCATTGTAACTTAACGTCTCATTCAAGTTAACGCATTTGTCATTCATAACATAACCGACGTCATGAATCATTTGGCCAACAAGATACTGTCGACTTTGTTGAAGCAATGCTATAAGCCATTTGATGCCAACACAATCACCCGTCAACTTACGGCTTTACCAATGTCCCGATTATGTGATTCATCTCAATACTTCAGTCGTTCATTATAATCATATTAAATGCACTGACTGCTCTACCTTATACAAAGCTTCTCAATATTTTTCTCATTAAAATTCGCATTATATTCTTTTCTATTTTTCCTTTAAATATTTATATTTCCGCCATGGACAGTGATATAGGAGGCTGCGTTTTAACACTTCTCTCATAACAGTCGGTAATCCTGGACGTCCAGCTTCTGCAGTCAAGTTTCAGTATAGGGCTCTCGCAAGTGGCACCATGCCAATCGTAGAATAAACACAATTTTATTGGCGAACAACTAGTAAATACATAAATGTAAGATACACAGGATTTTCCGATGAAAATCACAATATTTGAAGTGGGCTGATAAGTCATCAATAGGTATTGCTTGGACCGATCGTGAATATCAATTCGGAAATTGGCTAGCTAATACCGGAAATTGAGTGCAATGCTTGATATTGACCCATAATCTCATCGAATGATGCAGCATAAAACTGATTGGTCAGCATGACTAGCCCTGTTCTTTGTTATTGATACCTAATACCATTTTCCTGACGAGCACATAGCGTACAGTGGATTACTATTGCTCTCGCAGCCCTGCCTCTGACGTTATTGGTGATTAAGATGGACAATACATCATGATTGACAGCACACAACCCACTTACCAATCATAATTTCAGTGAATACAATCATACTTTTATGATATTTACGATTTCTACTCACGGAAATCAATTTCCTAGTATAGGTGGAAAGGGATTATAAAGAACTGGGCTATGCATGTACATTGATTTCCGGTAATATCCATATCATTCGTAACCTTAGTAAATCACAAAGCTTGTGCTGGCAGGCATTGCTAGTCACTTGGACAGGTTTATGCATGAATATTCTTTCTGGTAGGTCATTCCAGTGCATTGCATGGTAAGTGTGGTGTTTGAAATACAATGAGCTTATCTGCTTATTTGATAGCTTTTCGAGGATGAACTGGGAGGTAAAAAGCGTGGTATTGAACTAATTAGTGCATTCGCACTCTCCAGCCAAATTGCTCATTGCTCATGAACGTATATAAGCATCATGACACTCCTTGGAAACATAAAATGCGATAAACTATGCCTGAGATCATTACTTCCGTTAAAGATAATGATATGCCTTTTCTAGCTAAGCAACAAACAGTGAAAAACGATTAATCGAAAGTCGTAAAATATGTGACAAATGCATCTAGATTAAAGCAAAAGATGCAACGGTTGCAAACACGGAATTGTATTAAATGGTTTTACATGAAGGAAAATATACCGAAACTCAGCGATGTTATTGAAGTGTGATTCCCAAAGAGACTTTTGGGACGCCATATTTTCTTGCTCTGGTGATATGTACTTCCACCGTAGATTTATATCAGACTGTTTCATAGCATTCTATTACTAACTTGATTTTAAACGCTGGCAATAACGTTGTCGCCCAATGCATGCATGCTATATACAAGAGACTGGTCGGTTATGTAAATAGCTGCTTGTAATGTCCGACTCAAAATAATCACATGTTACTGCTGTCGGGCCACAGGCATATGATATCACTGCAAATCTAAACTGCGCAGTGAGTCATGCTTACCAATGCTGTTTGCCACAAGCTTTTTATGTCATTCGTTTCAGCAGGAATAACCCATCGTACACCCTACGGACACATGTTTTATTACTAGCTACCACAGAACGATAAACGGGATTGAGATGATTCCGTGATTAACTGCTTAGTGGCGTGAGGGTCTGGCGTTCTGGGAATATTGGATGGATGGTAGAAGCGACAAAGCGTTTTCAGTGCTTCTTATCGATGCTAAGTCATTTACAACATAAACAAGCGATTCCGAGTCCACTCTCATACTATAAAAAACCCGCATGAAGCAATACATTTACTTAAGCGCCTGGGCGATGAAGAGTTACGGCGCCGGGAGATCACCCAACAGTATCCAGTTCTGCCTCTGATATACATGATTATTTGGTTCCAAGGATTTGAAGTGATTATGTTTTCAAAGATGTTTGGCATATCGATATTTTCCTGAGAATGCTAGAAGAGCCGTAATAACAAGAGAATGGTGCTCGATGTAACTCTCAATTGAGTAATCGTTCATCTAATATAAAGGCTAAAGGGTAAAATCAGTCATGATTGGTATTCTGGTATATTTAGTGCAGTTTCCAATACGGATGAATTATATCACTTCTTTCTCTATGATAATTAATCATATGCCCCATCGTCCAATTGCGCACAGCGATATGCGGTTCAATTAAACGCATGATAAACTGCGAGTAGGCCTATGTGTCAGGCGTTCTGTTCCAGCAAAGCTATTGATTGACAATCAGTAGATTTGCTTCTAACACAATGATGCTCAAAACCTAAGGAAACTAATCGATCGGCTTTAATCCCAATGGCTGCTGTCTAATAACTAGTTGTGAGTTTCATATTGCTATGCTGGTGCGTCGTTACAGATATCACATATTCCCAGTTGTTGCACAATTACATTCTAATATGTTTTAGCAGGGATCAATGCAGATACATATTGTGTTGCATAATGTTCAAAGAGACCGTCCGTTTAAAATCTGCTCTGAAAAACATTTTGCGTCAGAAGACGCGGCTTTCTACGTTTGCGTTGAATCGTTTGCTTTTGGAGAGATAAGAGACCGATATGGGACAACATAACGGAGTGGAATGTTTGCGTCATGAGCAACACATCGTCGTTTTCATTGCTAGCTATCATGGAACCTTTGTTTGATAATCATCCTCTACATTTGACATGCTTGTTAAAGTGCTTAGCTAGTGCAACCAGGGTGACAATAGCTACCATGCTTGAAGCAAAGCTACTTGAGATATCATGTCAGGAAGCATTTTAGGGATGTATTGATTTCATCTTGTGCCTTTTAAGGCATACGTCGATACGTTAAAATCGCTGAAGCGCATTTAATTCCAGCTGTTGACAATTGTATCTGACATATTTCAAACAGGTAGCCAATATAACTAAGCAGACATATATGTAATAAAATACTCTCTAATTTATATTCCCGACCAAGCTACACGCTGAAAACAACACACACACCACGATTGACCAGATTGGCGATTGGACGCATCAACAAAGAGATGTCCTTCAATATCCCTAATCGTCAAATACCAATGGCGTTATCGAAAACCAGCGATAATGAGATACTGAAGCTGAGCATCGGGTCGTGCTTAGTGATCAGTCATAGGAGTAAAGACAGATTGAGTCATTGCGTGCGTTCTTCGGTTTGCAACCAGCACGTGTCATGTGATAATGTGAAAACGCTGTACGCTCTTACCACTGAACCAAGTCAAGTTGTTGCTACATCACCTAATACGCTCAACCGCTTATAAGCCGCTGTATTCAAGTGACATGTTTATGTCAACGCTCTTTAAATATTTATCTCAGGATGACAAACAAATCCTTACTTGTGCATAGGGTGTTATGCACGACGGAGGGGTATAGGCGCTGTAGGGAATGATAGATGCTGTAATTGTACAGGGCTATTCCAAACGTGCTTACATTGACACATGGAATGTTATCCTTCCAAACCTTAATCATGTTAAACCTATAATTACGGTCACGGTTTGTGTATCTCATTCCGTTAAACTTAATTTTTACCCTCACCGCTGCTTGACATCAAATGCCTAAAAGCGGCAGCCATTAAAATTGAATTGTGGCAATCATTTATTTGGTATTGACGTGATTACGTGCTAACAGAGTAAGCGACACTGCATATCTTACCAGGAACATTTTACCACTCAACTCGCATTCGGTATGGATTAGATAAGAGCTTTCTGTTCGAGCAAGGAGATTTAAGGTGCTGTAGTTCCGACACGAGAGGCGATCAAATAATCTGTCTGTTCGTATATCCAGAGAATCAATGTATGGCTCTGGTAGGGAAAAACATATCGCTGATATCCTTGCTGTTGCAAAACCTAACTCGTCATTGCGCTCGTGCTTGGTGACTATTCCTGTTATAGATGACTGAATGCAATCATATCATAACGGTCGCCAAATGATCGCATTCGTTTTTCGTGCAAGCAGCATCAGTTTATTTCGCTAATAGGTCGGGAAACCGCAATCAACTGCATACCCATTGTGTGACAGTAAAATGCGCAGGTTTATTACAGTGACCCACAAATACGCGTACCTGTACGATAAGGTTATATTGCTATGAACGTATGCCATTGGACTATATGGGCAAGAATTATCACTAACGGTTGCCGCATCATTTCTTTCGATTTATGGTGTTTATGATGCCATTAACTATTGCCTTTATAATGTTCGTCATGGGAAATCCTCATACCTGGTAATGTTTACTACGAAAACATTACGTTGGTCCCATTTAATGTTCCCTACTTTTGGTATCGCAAAATTTGCTTAAGAACATAATTCATTACTGGAACAATAATTTACATCAGCTCAATTGGATCTTAGAAGTGGTATGAATACCAAGCTGTTTACAAATATTGAATTGAACGCCGTGCGAGGTGCATATCGATCAATTAACTCCCTTTGTCATCTGCTATGCGTGTTAGTCTTCCATTGAGTAGCAGCTTTGTTTTCTGTAGTATGTGATACTATCTGGAGGGAAGAAACAAGTAGGGAATGTGGTGCCAGTGATCAAAACATTCATTCAATGAAAGTTTCTACATTTGTCCTCACGCTCTTTTTCCAAAGTCAGCCCTTTCAATTAGGGGTAGTGGCTGATATATTGAACTGTAATATCGAACAATGGTATCATATATCACATATCCAAAACTGATTATTCATATGAATGTCAAGAGTTCAGATATAATAGAAACAACAAAATTTTCTACTTGAATGTATGTATGGCGATCTTATACGCTTATTGACAGGGGAGTACCAATGACTCATAAGGCTGTAGACATTCTTACCAAATTAAGGCAGTGCCAACAAAACGCTCATATATATATATATATATATATATATATATATATATATATATATATATATATATATATATATATATATATATATATATATATATATATATATATATATATATATATATATATATATATATATATATATATATATATATATATATATATATATATATGCAATCCACCTGAATCCACACGTTCGTTATGTTTTATATATATATATATATATATATATATATATATATATATACATATGTATATATATATATATATATATATATATATATATATATAGAGATATATATATATATATATATATATATATATATATATATATATATATATATATATATATATATATATATATATATATATAACAAACGTGTGGATTCAGGTTGCGTTATTATACATAACAAACGTGTGGATTCAGGTTGCGTTATTAGTTCTCAGATGCTTAGAATACAAAAATGCCAATGTTCATGTGCCGGCAATTTCAATTTGTCCATTAAAATGCAGTCTAGAAGCTTGAGAAAATAGATTAAATAAAGTATTTGGGCTATCCCGGCTTTTGTTTAAAACTCGCAAATTACATTATATCACCTTCAATGCATACATGCCCATATGTATTACGGTTATGCAACAGCGAACTACGCATTATGGATCAAAATGCTACTTTTAATAGTTTTTTCCCAAAATCCATCATGCTAATGCGAACCGCACCTATTGTGTTGTGTCCGTTGCATTACTTGACTGGCTCGATTCAGGCCGATTTGTAAGTGGTACAATTAACATGGTTTAACATGCGTACTGTGTCGATGAAATTGGTGCTTTAATCATTTCGCACAGTGGTTTTGACAAAACACAATGAAAAAAAGAACGTTTGCCAACATTAGTAATGCGTTGTCAAATATTAAGACTGAACTCAACCTTGTGGCATTTATGGGGAAAGAATCTATGATTAAGAAGCAATCACTGCACATCGGACTGCTTGGCCCTCCTGCATTACTCCGTCATAATTTTTTGTATCGGTACATAGATGTCCATTGATCAGTTAACAAATTGACAAAGTCTTGTTGACCAAATGAGTCATGACGTCGGTCATCTTATGAATGACAAATTCGTTAACTTCACATAAATGAGTCAAAACGATAGTTAGATTTGCACCATTTTGCCTTTCTCTGTGGTTAACAAAATAGAGCTTGAATGTCGAGGTGTGCACAAATAATCTAGTTTAATGATAACAAATATGAGAATGGAACACAGCACTAGTGGGCATTTATGACAGTGTAAACATACGTTCAATAAGGTTTGTGTTCTTAGTATTCCAATCACGTTGCCGCCTAACAGTCGTACCTTTAAAGGGGTGAGTACTGTGGAGTTCGCTTATGTAGTGACATGTGAGATACCAATTCACTGAGCGGAACGTGCTGAGGTCTATTTGATGAATGCCTGCGTAATAATTGTTCTTGACACAGCAATATCACACAGTCGAATAGGAGGCTATTAAGTGTCTTCAAAGTCAGAGAGAGCAAACAAACAATTGTAACTTCTGTATTGCAGACGGTCCTTTCGAGCATGTTGTCCTTAATATAATACATAACTTTTTAACGTGATATCTACCTGCGTTAATCAGGCGGGAGGCGGGGTAGTCTTAAATACACTTCATCGGAGGCACGTTCGATGCTGCTCATCCCGTCTATTTCTGGAGGGGCCATTTGCAACACTGGTCAGCTTGGCGAGCGTTTTATTTGTTTGGCTTGGTATGGGTCTGGTTTGATAAAGATGTAATCAATGTTATGAATGATAAGTTTGGGGACTTTCCTATTAGATTGCCCCACAAATATTCGATTATAACGTGCCGTTTTCTCCAAGGGGCATTTTGTTATCTCTTTTAGTGCCATTCATGCACATAATCAGCCGTAGAAACGTCATATATGAGACCATTATTCGATATTTTAGTTCAACATTGCTGGCCCTCATCCCACTTTAATGGGTTTTTATTAGGAAGAGTGCAGGCTAAGATGTAGATTGTTCCATGTTATGATTTGTACCATATACCTATCCGTCATTGCTGGCCCTCATCCCTTTTAGGAAGAGTGCAGGCTAAGGGGTAGATTGTTCCATGTTATGATTTGTACCATATACCTATCCGTCACCTTTTTCCCACATCAGTATTGCGCACTATAGAAATCAGTTGCAACACAAAGGGCTACTAACACGCTTAGCAGGCGACACGGGCCGTCGATTGGTAAGTATCTGCAGCTATTGAGTATCTGACTCCTAAAATGCCATAATAATCGATTTCACCACAGAAAAATGCCCTCCTGCAAATCTCAATCTTAATGGGTACAAGGCATGTATTATCGTCGTCATAGTCCACATTTCAGGAATGTATGTTATCTCGAACATATGTGATAGCATAGCAATATTGAGCTGAGAGCTACCAATAATGCAACGTCCCATGTTATTCTTGAACAGTGTTTAGTTTCCCTACCGCAAGATTAGCGGTTGGGATATGCGATAAATAAACATCTGCTATATTGATTGAGCAGAAAACGATTGATATAGTTCATCCATATCAAACGCTACACAGCATATAACAGCCCACACGGCATGGCTGATTATCCGCTTCAGTTACTATATAAGATAAACGAATCAAATATGGAGGGTTACAAATGGCATCATTGCCAACGATAACTTTACTTATTTATGCTCTGTAAATCACCTCAACAAATATAAATAAGCAAACTATTTTGGTCAGTACCTACGCCTTGGGTGTTTGCCTGAAACGGATGCCATAATCCACCATAGGAATCTCGCGTATCACATCTGTATACTATGAAAGCTAACAATACTTCAGCGACAGGATCTACCACTATTATTCATGGAATATGTCATATTCAGCGAGCGCGCGATATTACAACAAACAGGTCTGGCAGGATTATCTGAGGCGTTCGGTGAAGCTAGATTAGAAATAGAAAGGAAACATTACAGTGCCCGTACTTCTGGCCAATACAAGCATTTTCTATCAGAATAGTACCATATAGCAATTATGTAATTACATTAGAGCCTGATGTGCCATGTACAAGTGGATTCTCGCAATCGTGACAAATCTCATGTGTCACAAATGTGTGACTTAAGCAACATCAACTGATCCTCATGCTTAGATGCGCCGTCTTTATCGTTCGATTTAAAGTTGAACGAAGTTTGTTTCGTCACAAACGTCAACGGAAAATTCTGATTGAAGGCTGTACATTGGTGCTTAATTGTAGTATACTCTTACTTAACATTTTACTTATAAAACGTTGTGCGTATTACCAATTTTAATTTCCATGAAAAGATATTCTTCCATCAAAAATCAATTTAAAATGAGGCTTTAATATCCTCTTTCCACTTTGGTAAACTTTTAATACAGAGCACAAACTCCACTTTACATATGTATAGTATGTCCTAAAACACTTAACCATGTAACACTGTGTGACAATAATATAGAAATTAACAGCATGAACGCCTCAATGGTATATGATGTC
The DNA here is from genome assembly GCA_034190875.2 of Urechis unicinctus. Lineage (NCBI taxonomy): Eukaryota > Metazoa > Annelida > Polychaeta > Xenopneusta > Urechidae > Urechis > Urechis unicinctus. The sequence goes on from CM067353.1 coordinate 19,450,072, forward strand.
ATTACAACGTCTACAAACCGATCCTGTATATAAGTTTGCTTGTATTACTGTGCAACGTTTAGTAGATGAGTAGATGTTTGTCAGAAAATGAACTGAATGCACCATTCTTAAAAGGCCATGCATATTATCTAACTATAAAATAGTGGTTCCATGAGGCAGCCATATGTTTTGCATTATATTCACAAGTTATTACGATTATACACGGTAAAACAAAATATAGGTCCTTCCTGATATATTTACATGCAGCACCACAGGCCGCTTGATTTACTTCAAATTAAATTACAATCAATCGTTCCGCCAAGTGATGACAAACTGGATGTATTTACTATGGATATATGAGTTGTAGATGAGCTGAAGAAAGGGTACCGTGCAAATATGGTCATTCGCTGGATCAAGAAAAAAAATGTCATTTGCTAGGACTGAGCATGAACAAGTCGTATCGTAATATCTTATTGTCATATATAACATGTTTTGTTCGGCGCTGTTTCATTATAGCGTCGACGATAGACGGAAAAAACTGTATAGTCAGAATTGCAATGATGTTTCTGAGGAAGAACAACGCTTGGGACGCTCTTCTCGACGTGGCGTCGCCGAGGCCCAATCGTCTATTAGATTATATTCCGCAATGTGGCAATACTCTCCTGGAAAATGACATCAAGTGTAACTCGCTCGCCATGTTCACAGACCTTGTGCAAAACATTCAATAATGTTCTTAAGCATTACAGTAGCGGGCCATCATTCCCTCGTGTCGCCATAGAAATAAACCTTATAGGAATGGATCCCCGTGGCACCGCTTGATCACATGCAATTCAATTGTGCCGCACAAATGTTCATTTGAAAACGGAATGAACGATACGTTAGAAACCGAGGGAATAAATGAGCTGTTCTTGATGAGTGAAGCTTGTTTTATTGCTTGGTTTGGAAAATAATACGCCGCTGTACAATAACTATGAAAATAAGCATTAGTTCCATAAAACACTGGACCAATTTATTTTATCTATTTGAACGCTGATATTTCCATGCTTTGATATATGCAGACAAAATGTATTACCTATCGGTATAAGTGCAAGAATCGCAATAAATGTTGTAAAGGACATGCTGGGCGACCTACGGCGATTGTCCTCATCGTGCTGAAGTACATCGTGGCTTCATGTGACCCTGACGTACGCGGCCGTATTTGGTGCATACCAGCAAATACCAAGTGGGATGAAATGAAGGATACTCTTTACATATATACAGTCAGATACTAAATGCAATATATTTTTTAGTGATGTAATTCACCGAACTTAAATATGTTAAATGATACCAATTGGATGAGTAATCTTATCGCACACCTGCGTACAATGGTGGAAATAGCTCTCTTATGGAAATAAGTAGGTGGGGCGATTTTGGTAAATGACATTGAAGAGTGCTACGCGATATTGGATATTATGCGCGCCCTAATGTGTTTAGAATCTGAATTCATCGTGTATTATGATCTTTGTGACCTCTAAAAACTTACCAACGCATTGGAAATTCTGTTGTATCATAAGGATATCATACCATGTCAGCAACAAAAGGGCGCGTATTAATGATCAGATTGTCATTTGCACTTCGACGAGAACACTTGGCTCCACAAATCTTAGCTAGTTTTGATTGTGCCATATATCGAGAATTTTATGTTAGAATAATTATACGTGTACAAAACTAATCGAATCGTCCTTAATGTCTAGCCATTCTCATCCTTATAATATCATTCATGTTTCGATTACCCGTTACCGAAATGACTCCATTATATTTGGCGGGTCACCCAGGGTTAATCGGTGCATGAGGCTCATTATAAACTCTGCGCCACATAAACGATTCAATCACATACTGAGGGACTCTTTATACCACGCAGACATCATAGCATACAACAGATCATTAGAAGCTTGGTTACAAATGTTATTCATTCTTGAGCGATTACGGTATCTCAATGCAAGAGCATCTCTTCGCGGTTTGAGATCTGCTTGCTTTTCTTGTCGCCCAAATTAGCAGGTCTGCTTTTGACATTCACGATAAAACTCCGAACGCGTTTAAAAGCCCATTGTAGAAAAGAGAGAGATCCTCACTGTGTCGTCGCTGGTGCACGCGATTAGTGCACGCGATTAGTGCACGCAATTAGTCTTCTATATAGAGAGTAGTGGAAAGTATGGATAATATCAGCGGAATATGATTGGCTGACAGTTTCCATCTAGACTGTGATTACGATGGTGAGGTTAGCAGACAGGGAAATCGAGCGGTTAATGAATGTTGAGAGTTGATAATCACGATATTGTTATTAGCTTCTATTTAAAAGTTTTATTCACGTCAATGTATATTCTCCGTTCAAGCGTCACGCTGTATCTTATTTGGCCTCATAGGGTTCCATTTAAAAAAAAACTTATTTGTATTGTCATGTGCCAATTGTGTGATAGTCAGCACCACAAGGTTGGCGGACCAACTAGATAAATGCAACAGTCTTGGAGATCTCGTATCTTGTTTTCACGTTAAGGTAAGGTAAGGTAAGTTTACGGTTTACGACACACCAACATCAATGGAGGTATGGTAAATATGAATAGATAAGATTGACTAGATTAGGCAGCCGCCTTCTAGGATTAACGGGGAAAAAGTGGAAAAAACACAGTCATGAAGATGAACTGGCCTAGCAGATGAAAATGATAGAAAGGCTGATACTTACCCTTGGGCATGTCGCCACCTGCCAAAAGAACGGAACAGGCCTTTCCTGCTCCTCGTTCGGGCGAAATCCGGTGCGCTGCAGATATTGTTCCCATTGTCCACCGACACGAGGTGCAACCTACCCAATTTGATATCTTATTTTAAACAACATTATCAACTCCTCTCTTACAATCGACGAATGGTTTGATACAAGCAAAAGGGAAGGAGCGGTTGAGGAATGTTAGTTGGAAAATGTTCGATATTCGGTTGTTGGGAATTCCACAGTGACTTACCCAGTACACCCAAGGAGATACATTTCCTTAAAAAGACGAGTTGTTCGAATAACGGATGCAGCCTTAAATGATCAGCATAAATCGTAATTATATTGATGTCAACGTGCATGGCATTAGTGCACGTTGCGGCAATCAAATCCTTATCCACCATATATTATTTGATATCATCCACATGGGAACGCCCCCTCATCATAGTAAACGTGCTTCATTCATGCCAAGACCAAATTGTACATTGTCTATCAAGGATTACATTTCCATTGCCTGCAAAGGACACACTAGAAGCCCTCTATTTGAGTGGCATATTTGCCTCAGTCGTCCATTAGATTAACAGAACCTTTTCTCTGTGACAAACTGGGTAGATATACAAAGAGAACGAGAACTGCGCTATCCGCTTTGGTGATGTGCTTTCGTGGTTACTGCGGCTTGTGTCGTGTTTTCTATATACGCTGTTTTCAGCATACGTTGGTTGCCTGATAATGACAAATGATGTTCGGAAAACACAGTGTCCCATGTTAAATCATCACGGAACACTGGCACTATTGGTTTGTCAATATATTTGTGTTCACGAAACAATCATGCGTAGTCGGAGTTTCGATAGCAACTTGGCGGAGCTCGCTGCCATCCATTAACAAAGTACTCATGCGCTACATCCGTTACAATACACTCGACACTGTAATTACTTTTGGAACCAGTCCACAATCGGCTTGGGTTAACCATGTAGGCGAGTGTAATGTTTTGTCTAATGACCTAATTGCTTGGTGTGATAGGTGGTTCCGTGGTTTTTTACGCGGCTGTTTGAGAGCAGCAGGTTAAAAACCGTTAGAATCTTGTTGCAAATGGGTATCATTATATACGAATACATAACGATCAGTAGGTGAATGTGTTACTCTCATTGTCATGTCGATCCTGCATCTTTGCACAAAACCTCGATAACTGAGAACCGATATACAAGTAGCATGAGCGTTATAGGAGGCAGGTGGTCATTAAGCAAATTACTGAGCTTTAACTCACAGGAGCAAAGCCACAATAGTAATGAAGCTCCGAATTAAAGAAGATTGTGTTGTTGATTTTCATTGTTTTACGCAATGTTACACCTCGCAATAAAACATTTTGGAATAGCTATTGCACTATGCAAAGTAATAGCGCACGATCGGAAAGCGTGATCATCATATCGTCGTCATGGAATTAAGAGACGCATTGCTTGCATTTTTATGCAATCATTCATCATGAGAGAGATGATTACAAATGCATAAGCGAAATTAGCTAATGCTGCTTACACGAAAAACTTATACAATTCATTCGGTGACCGTTATGATATGATTGCATTCAGTTAGCTATAACATGAATAGTCAATAGGCACGAGAACAATAACGAGGCAAGTTTTGCAACAGCAAAGATATCAGCGATTTTTTACCCACTAGGGCCGCACATTGTTTCTCTGGATATCCGAACAGATACCTTTTTTTGACTTAAATTGCACGTCCGCCTCACGTGTTCGGAACGACAGCGCCTTTAAACTCCTTGTTCCAACTGAGAGCCATTTTTCAATCAGACCAAATGATATTTGGCATATATAATGTTCTTGGTGGATACACGGCGTCGCTTGATTTGTCAGCGCGTAATCACATCAATACCAAATAAATGATCGCAACCATTGATTCTCAATGGCGGCAGCTTTTATGCATTTTATGGCAAGCAGCGGTGAGGGTGGAAATAAAATCAAACAGTATGAGATACACCAACCGTTTAGACAAAGGCGTGCTCTTATTAACTTGGTATGATCCATCATTGATGCGAATTCACACGCACGCGCTCATCTATGGTTGCCACGTGTGCATAATCACTAGCTGGGGGCGTAATTGTCTATCGATATTAAGGTTCGTTAGGATAACATTCTACGTGTTGAAGTTAGCCCTGGAAAATCCCTGAAAAATTACAGCGTCCATCTTTCCCTATATGTGCATAATCCGTCATGCATAACATCCCATGCACATGTATGGATCTGTTTGTCATCTTACGATAAATATATGAAGAGCGTTGACTTAACCATATCACTTCGCCGGTTCAGCGTATTAGGTGAGGTAGCAAAAACCGGACCATGGTTCAACGGTAAGGGCTTACAGCGGTTTCACATTATCATATGACACGTGCTGGTAGCATACCAAAGACAGCAGGGGTTGTATCTGCCTTTACTCTAATGACTGACCACCAAGCTCGATTCCTTATAGTTTAATATAACATTATTGATATTTAACGAATAATGATATTGACGAACAACTCTTTGTAGATGTGTCCGATCGCCAATCTGGTCAATCATCTTGTATGTTTTGTTGTTGATGTGTAACTTGATCGGGAATACAAATTTAAGAGTGTTCTAAGGATTATACCTTTTTTCTATTTATATGTATTTTTGCTAAGGTATATTGGCTACCTATTTCAAATATGGCAGAGCAATGGTCAACGGCTGAAATCAAATGGCTAAGACGATTTTTACATATCACTTATTGCCCTTGAAGGCACAGGACAAAACCAGTATACCACAAACAATCTCCCTAAAATGTTTCCTGCTTTTAACATGATTGCGTTGTCACCTTGTTCGCATTAAAGAAGCACTAAAGCAAGCATGACAAATGAAGAGGATGGTTATAAACCAAAACATCCATTACTGCAAGCCATGAAAACGGTGATATGTTGCTCATGACTCAAACATTCCACTCCGGTATATTTTCCCATATGGGCCTTCTGCCAATGTTACGAATGTTATAGATAATGCAACAAAATATCATAGAAATATGTATTTATTGAAATGATGATTGTAAAGTGGGTTGTGTGCTATAAGAAACGTCGATCCCCGAGACATTGGATCAACCGTCATATTTTATCTGTTATATTTGACGACCACATCACCTGAACACGGGAGTGTGTACCACTCGAACACCTTGCCTTACGTGCATGTTTATATTAAGTCTGCATAGGTTAAAAATAATGACATGTGCTCACAGACCGCAGATAAAGTAGGCGACTCAATTTAAGTAAGCGATGAATATACCATATGATGAATGCTGCGGTTGATCTCCTCCGGTCGTTTATTCAAACTGCATATGTCTTATAGGCTACGTGTGATAACTGAAACTTCAGTCGCCAATAATAATTAAAATATAACGAGAACGTTTCAGTTCGTACAACGTGATACAATGGCAAGAAAACAAATCAAATAAGCTTCTATGAAGATATTGAAAACTTGCCTCCTAATTCTTTGGTCCCCACGTTTGTTATGATGAAGCGCTGCACTTGTGCAGTTGAACGTAACTAAATTGCAGTCGCCAATAATAATTGATATGTTACCAGAAATTAATAGCTCGAGCAGCGTGATTAAACGAAGAGAACACGAAACGACAAATGGAGAATTCGACAACTTGCCTCCTAACTCATTGGATCTCACTTTCGTTATGATGGAACGCTGCACTAAGTGAAACCGGTGTCATAAGCAATAACTAACTGCACAATGTCTGTGTTGTGTGGTGTAATGATCATTAAAACGTATACTGTTGTTTGCCTTAGCATAGTGTATGGTAGGGTAAATTTTTACCTTTCACTTTAATTGTTCGCCGTAAATGTCGACATTTGCATACAGACTGGTCGGCTATATAGTGCACCGGATGAGTTCACGCCACAGAGCGCATGACTTGTACGGCATGTTGCCATACAGTGTGGCTCCAATTGGCAACAACATTGTCAATTAAATTTTATTCCCTGGAAATTTCAGTTTGCAGTTGGCCTATGCAGCGACATTCCAGTCGCCACCCGTCCCCGTAAGTTTGTTTGTCTAGTGACAAGCGAAATCTCTGATCAGAGAGCGGAACGTGCTGGAGATTATTTGATGAATGTCATGGGAATCACTTTCCACGGCGGAGCGATCACACACGATTGGGTAGTATGCTTTTAGCGGTTTGACGTCTAAGCAAATGTAGCTGTTTTGATGTTTTATGACGCATTTGTGATTCTGCACATCGCCAAAAATGTATAACACAAAATATTTAGTACAAATGTATTGGAGCCTACCCCTTTGTTAATAGTTTACCAACAGCGGTATACTAAGAGATGCTGAGCCCACGCATTATTAAAACATGTAGTATGGTGAAAGCATGGAAGTTATTTGCCAATACAAAACCATTGGTTTGTATCCGCTGTTAACTGTAAGCATGCAATCAATTAATTTGATAAGGTGCAGCTCATATAATGAGTTGGCAATATCTCCAAACTAATA